>JAXQQM020075305.1:0-131413 GCA_034641835.2 Pinus albicaulis | reverse complement strand
ATAATAAATAGGCTGTCGAGCCTCATTGTAAGACAGTTCAGAGGTCTGTAGCTACCACATCTCTTCTCAGAGATATGCCACCAACACCTTAGCTACTTTATTTCCATTATGTGTGTAAGCATATTTCTGTTATTTGATATTAATGAAATGAAGCATTATTTCTACTGCATATCTGTGTTTATGTCTATTTCTGTATTTTATTGCGTTCCTGCATAAATCTGGATCACCTATAGCTAAACAGTTCAGCAATATCCCACCAGGATCTTTCCAATATAGGACACCATTCAAAATAAAATATTTCAGTGCTTTTAACTTCAGTGATCTTTCTTTACTACTTGGCATGCTAGGAGGAGGATTCAAGTGTTGAAAAATATACAAAATATCAACATACTAGGGATATAAAGAAAATATTTCAGCTATCTCAGGTAATGTTTCAGCAGTTTGTTCATTATACATTGGAGCAATGAAGTTTATGTCTGAAGCATGAAGATTAGAATTTGCCATCAGCTTTGCTAGGCCTTGCACCTTGATCAATTTTGTGGGCTTAATCTCTAAATCATACTCTAGCAAGGTTGCAATCCATTTTCCTCTACGACCTTTTGGATCATTTTGTGTAAGTACTTCTTTAAAAACAACATTTGACACATAAGCAATGACATGGGAATGTAAAATGTACACTCTGAAATCTTTCAATGCTTTGACTAAAGCTAAAGCTTGTTTCTCAATGATATTGTACTTTAAATTAGAATCCCTTATTGTTCTACTAAAGAAAGTAATAGGTTTTTCTGTATTTTGATTTTTCTTTTGCATTAAAATAACTTCAAGTGTATGCTTTGAAGCAAATGAAAAAAAATATAAAATCAAGTGTATAGTCTGGGCTAATGAGAATAGGAGCATGAGATAGAGCTAACTTGACTTGATTAAATGACTTCTTTGCGTCCTCAGACCATTTTACTTTAGTTTCTTTCTTGAACATATCAGTAATATGCCTCAAATGTTCAACAAGGTTAGGAACAAACCTTCTCAGAAAATTAATTTTACCATTGAAAGATTGAATCTCCTTTTTGCTCCTAGGATAATCTAAATTATGAATTGCTTCAATCCTTGAAGGATTTACTCTTATGCCATATTTAGATATAATATGTCCTAGAAATTTACCTTCCTCCATAGCAAAGAGACTATTATTTGGATTTAATGAAATACTAAACTTCCTGCACTTGTGAAAGATTGTCTTTTAATTTTGTAAATGGTATTCATCTGCCTTTGAGAAAAAAATGATATCATCAAGGTAAATAACCAAAAATACATCTTTTTCATTGGCAAAAGCAATGTCCATTGCTCTTTGAAAAGTTTCTCCTGCATTCTTCAAACCAAAAGGCATCTTGGAATACATGAAAGTACCCGAAGGTGTGGTGAAAGTTGTCTTTTCTTGATCATCTGGGTGACAAGAACCTGATTGTATTATGAGTATCCATCTAACAAATAAAGTCTAGATTATCCAACTACCCTTTGCAGAATGTGGTCCATGTTTGGTAGTGGATAATTGTCTTTTAAGGGAACTTTTTCAGATTCTAAAATCGATGCACAATATAATTTCTCTTGTCTTCTTTCTCAAAAGTACTAGGTTAGATTGTTGAAATTCAACAAGATGATCGAGCTTAGTGAAAATGAGTCACCTTCACTAAGTGGGCCCGCAGGCTATTTTTAGGTGCAAGTCTATTTTTAGACTATGTCTATTTTTAGACATGGTGATCATATTTTAGAAGTTACAGGATGCTATTTGTGGATGGTTGGTCAAGTTGGAAAAATAGATGAAATTCTATTTTTATAATATTGGGTGAAGTCTATTTATAGATCATTGATCTAAAAATAGATGCATGTCGGTTATTATTAGCTCTTAATAATAATCTGATAATAAACTTCAACTTATTCTCTTGGAGAAATTAATTTCAGTATACAGATTTGGCAAATATGTGGGCTGAAGGAATTACACAATTCCTAGGGTTTATTGGTGGTTCATGCATGGAGGACTCAGTTAGAACTGAAGTGGAAAAGTTATGACAGAGTTGGAAGAGTAGTTCATGGAGTTGTTATTCAATTTAACTCAGTTAAAGTAAGTTAAACTCAATTGAGCTAGTTGTATCTAGTCTAACTGAATGATACACTACTCAAAGTGGAGTGAATTAATTAGTTGATTAATTCACAAATAATAACTCATTAATCAACTAAACAAATACAACAGTTAACTACAGTGCATGTTAGTTCCAGTGGAGACTCAGTGGAGAGGTAGGTGAAAGGGTGAGTTGGACTATCCATTGTGACTATAGTGATGCATTGATTGCACCACACACACATTGGAGTTGCCAATGAGGATTGCACAGTCAAGGCAAGGGTAATTCGAATTCATTCAGTGCAATTCTTCAACAAGGATTGCACAGTGGAGGCAGGCTATCAGGAGGGCAGAAATTAGTGCATGGGTTTGCAGATTTCATCTTGTTAGTGTGTGACGATTGATTGTACTGAGAGCTTGATGTACTAAGCTTTGTATGAGATTGTTACATGATCTCCATGATACATAATATATGATAGTTGGGGTTTTCATCTTCAGGCTTTCCCGTTAAACAACTGTGTTATGTGCGATTGTTTTCATTGCTTCATGTGTTTGCAATTGAGTTTATAATTTTTGGAAAAGATTAACAGTGGAAGGATTATGTATTTAGAAAGAAGATAAATATTGTTAGATCAGGAGAATATGGATATATACATGCATCCTGGTATATGATTTCTACATGGTATCAGAGCAGTGTTAATTCTTGAAGATTGCAATTGTGAAGAATTGCTAAGTTTGTGTTGGTGGACAATTCGAATTTGTTACAGAAAATTCTTGGTGCGACAGTTGAGTATACATTGAAATGTCTTTCAATGGGTTGTGATTGGAGTATTCCCTTTATGGCAGCTCGAATTACATAGCCTAGAAGGACAAGATGGAGGCAGTGCTGGAAGATAATGAATTGAAGGAGTTCATCGATAGCGATGTTCCTAAGCTGGATTCTAGTGATGCTGCAGGACTTAACGCATGGCACAAGAAGGTAGCAAAGACAAGAATAATCCTGTTGGAAGGTGTGAAGGTCCATATTGTGTATAGCCTTCATGGGAAAGCCACTCCATTTGCAATGTGGAAGGCTTTGATAGATTTTTTCCAAAGCAGAAGCGACCAGAGGAAGTTGGCGCTTAAAGACAAGCTCAGAAAAATAAAAATGGAGAAGGGCGACAGTATTCCAAAATATCTCACAAAGTTTGTCCACTGTAAGGATGAACTGGGAAGTGTGGGGATTACTGTTGATGATGAAGACTTGGTGAGCTTGGCTCTCCTTGAGCTTCTGAAGAGTTGGCATAGCTACGAAGACTCTGTCAATGGACGAGAGAAACTACCGGGATGGGAGCGACTTTGATCGGATCTTGTGCAGGAAGAGATAAGGCGAAGTAACAGGGATGGTTCTTCATTGAAGAATGAAGATGAAGAGAACCGCTTTGGCTGCCAAAGAAAGGAAAGGGAAGGGGAAGAAATTCCCTTGAAAATCCGAGGCAAAAGGAAAGAAGCAGGATTTGTCCAAAGTGAAGTGTGTTCACTGTCACGAACATTTGAATTTAGCCACTAACTACCCACAGAAGAAGAAGAACAAGAAGGCTGCTGGAGCTGCAGCTGGAGAGGCCTTAGCCTCACAATTTGAACTTGATTTCTCTTTGATCGCATGCTTGGTTTCAAGCACTATGGGATCGGTGTGGTATCTTGATATTGGTGCGTCTTTCTATATAGCGAGAGACAAGGAGTTGTTTAGTGATCTGGAGGAGAAGGACCTCCAAATGCATATAGAGATGGGCGACGATGGTCGATATAGTGTGACCAGAATTGGGACCATTACCTTTGAGAGGGAGTCAGGTAATCCATTTCTGTTGAAAGAAGTTATGCATGTTCCAAGTCTAAAGAAGAACTTGGTCTTGGTCGCAATGTTGGAAGACAAAGGTTATGACGTTGTTTTCAGTGAGGGAAAAGCCTTCCTTAAACATAAAACAACAGGTCAAACCAAGAAGATAGGGATTAGAGTTAAGAATATCTACAAGCTGGAGGTAGATCGCTACACTGCAATGATGGGAAAAGTAGAAGAAGTGGTGAGCTGGGATGAGGGCGAATTATGGCACAGGAGATTGGGCCATCTTCACCATGGAGCTTTGAAGATTTTGCAGCATATTTCTACTGGACTTCCCAAGGGTACTCTTGCGCAGTCAAATCAGTGCAAGGGATGTACTATGGGTAAGTTTGTGAAGGCCACCTTTCATGAGAAGGAGAACTGTGCTTCGGTGATCCTTGAGAGAATTCACACAGACGTGTGTGGACCTTTCTCGGTTGCTTCAACAGAAAAACAGATGTATTATGTTATATTTGTTGATGAATATTCTCATAGATGCTGGATCTTATTCATGCAGAAGAAGAGCGAAACATTCTCAAAGTTCTGTGAGTTTAAAGCATTGGTGGAGAAGGAGTCGGGGAAGCAAGTGAAATCTCTATGGAGCGATAATGGTGGTCAATATATCTTGGGAAAAGTCAAATAATTATGTAGAAAAGAAGGAATTCAAAGAGAACTCATAGTGCCTCATACCCACAACAGAATGGGGTTGCGGAGAGGAAGAACAGAATGATCGTGGGTGCTGCACAAGCTATGTTGCATGACCAGGGCCTACCGATGCACTTGAGGGTGGAAGTATGCAACACTGTGGTTTATGTGCAAAAACGTTGTCCTCATAGAGTACTTGGCATAAGTACACCTAAAGAAGATTTTACTGGTAAGAAGCCTGATATTTCTCATTTGAATATTTTTCTCTCATCTGTTTACATTCACGTGACAAAGGACGCCAGGAAGAAGTTGGAGCCGACTGCAGAAGTTGGGATATTTGTGGGGTACACAGAAACACCCCATAATTATCATGTGTATTTTCCAAACAGTCGAATGACTGTGGTGCGACGAGATATAAAATTCAATGAGGTGAAAGCCATGAAGTTGTCGCTTGAGAGGGAGCTACACTTGAATGCAAAGGAGGAACTCCTTGTTCCCAAAGATGAGCCTCTAGATGTGGATCAACCACAGGAGGATGTTCATGGAGTGGAGGATTCCACTCATGCAGAATCAAACATCAGACAAGGTAGAAAGCATACCACAGACGCTAAGAGACTGAAGCTTGATGCAGCACAGAATGTAGGAGTCCCTACATCACAATGCGGATAGAGACAGTCACCTGACCGATTTACTGGATACATGACTCTTATGATCAAATGTATCGTGACAGAGCCATATTCTCTCTCGAAGCAGTGCAGGAGCCCACATGGGTAGATGCCATGGTGGAGGAGTATGGCTCCATTGTCAGAAACAATGCTTGGGAGATTGTTCTAAGGCCGGTGGGTAAATCAGTTGTAGGATCAAGATGGATCTACAAGGTAAAGCAAGCTGCCGATGGGAGCATCAAGAAGTATAAGGCAATATTTGTTGCCCAGGGCTTCTCACAGATTGAGGGGATTGACTATGAAGAAACCTTTGCACCCGTCGCACGGTGTTTTTCCATACCTACCATCCTTTCTCTCTCAGCGCAGATGGTTTGGCACATTCATCAGATGGATGTGAAGACTGTGTTCCTTAATGGGATCATTTAGGAAGAGGTGTACATTGAGCCGCTTGAAGGATTCAAAATATTCAGCAATGAGTCACATGTGTGCAGGCTCAAAAGAGTGTTGTATGGGCTGAAACAAGCACCTCGTGCTTGGTACACTCGGATTGACAGCTATTTCACCGGACTTGGTTTCACCAAGGGTGAGGTGGATGCAAACCTGTACCAAATTGTGGTGGAGGGCAAGCTTTTAATCATTTTTCTTTATGTTGATGATTTAATACTAACAGGTGATGAGCAGTTGATACACTCATGCAAGGCAGATCTTGCAAAGGAGTTTGAGATGAAGGATTTGGGCCTCCTTCATTATTTCCTTGTATTGGAAATATGGCAGTGGGAAGGTGAACTATTTGTGTCTCAAGGCAAGTATGCCCGAGAGATACTTGAGAAGTTTCACATGCAAGGCTGCAAGCCTATCGACACTCTTCTTCCAGGAAATTGAAGGAAAGAGGATGCTACATTGGCAGAGGTAGTGGATGCCATTTTTTATCGATAGTTGGTGGGTTCGCTCATGTATTTAGTTAATACAAGATCGAACATATGCTATGCGGTGAACCAAATTTAACAAGTGATGGTTAAGCCTACCAAGCTCTTTTGGAAGGCAGGAAAGCATGTCCTGAGGTATCTCAGGGAACATATGAGTATGGCTTATGGTACAGACATACTGATGAGGTGAAGTTGCATGGCTTCACTGATGCAAATTGGGTAGGCAGCCCAACATACATAAAGAGCGCATCAGGAGGGATTTCCAGTATCGAATCTACAACAGTTTCTTGGTACAACAGGAAACAAAGATCCGTGGCACTCAGTTCAGCGGAAGCAGAATGCATGGCAGCAAGTCAAGCTGCATGTGAGGTTATCTGGATGAGGAAGATCATGGTCGGTTTGTTTGGTTCACATTTAGACCCTACAATGATACATTGTGATAATCAGAGTTGCATTAAACTCTCGATTAATCCCGTGTTTCATGATAGATCTAAACATATTGATATCTGGTATCATCATATCAGAGATTTTGTGCAGCGGAAGATCATGTTGCTTCAGTATGTTCCTACGGAAGATTAGCATGCAAATATTCTGATGAAGGTGCTCACCAGGAGAAAATTCGAATACCACAGAGGTAGGATCAGGGTGAAGGATAATCCCTATCTTGTTGAGAGGGAGTGTTGAGATTCAACAAGATGATGGAGCTTAGTGAAAATGAGTCGCCTTCACTAAGTGGGCCCGCAGGCTATTTTTAGGTGCAAGTCTATTTTTAGACTATGTATATTTTTAGACATGGTGATCATATTTCAGAAGTTGCAAGATGCTATTTGTGGATGGTTGGTCAAGTTGGAAAATAGATGAAATTCTATTTTTAGAATATTGGGCGAAGTCTATTTATAGATCGTCAATCTAAAAATAGATGCATGTCGGTTATTATTAGCTCTTAATAATAATCCGACAATAAACATAAAATTATTCTCTTGGAGCACTTAATTTCAATATACAGATTTGGAAAATCAGTGGGTTGAAGGAATTACGCAATTCCTAGGGTTTACTGGTGGTTCATGCATGGAGGACTCAGTTAGAACTGAAGTGGCAAAGTTATGACAGAGTTAGAAGAGTAGTTCATGGAGTTGGTATTCAGTTTAACTTAGTTAAAGTGAGTTAAACTCAGTTGAGCTAGTTGTATCTAGTCTAACTGAATGATACACTACTCAAAGTGGAGTGAATTAATTGGTTAATTAATTCACAAATAATAACTCATTAATCAACTGAACAAATGCAACATTTAACTACAGTGCATGTCAGTTCCAGTGGAGACTCAATGGAGAGGTAGGTGAAAGGGTGAGATGGACTATCCATTGTGACTATAGTGATGCATTGATTGGACCACACACACATTGGAGTTGCCAATGAGGATTGCGCAGTCAAGGCAAGGGTAATTCAAATTCATTCCGTGCAATTATTCAACAGGGATTGCACAGTGGAGGCAGGTTATTAGGAGGGCATAAATCAGTGCATGGATCATCAGATTTCATCTTGTTAGTGTGTGACGATTGATTGCACTGAGAGCTTGATGTACTAAGATTTGTATGAGATTGTTACATGATCTCCATGATACATAATATATGATAGTTGGGGTTTTCAGCTTCAGGCTTTCCTGTTAAACAACTGTGTTATGTGCGATTGTTTTTATTGCTTCATGTGTTTGCAATTGAGTTTATAAGTTTCGCAAAAAATTAACAGTGGAAGGATTCTGTATTTAGAAATAAGATAAATATTGTTAGATCAGGAGAATCTGGATATATACATGCATCTTGGTATATAATTTATACATAGACATCCAATCTGAGAAACAAATAGGAACTATTATTCCAGCAGTGAATAATCTGTTTACTTCCCTCTGAATATAGGGCAGCAATTTAAGATTCATTCTTCTAAGCTTTTGGCGTAATGGTTTTTGATCTGGCTTCAAATGAGTAGTGTGTTGAATAATGCTTTTATCATAGACCTTCAAATCTGAAGATTCCCAAGCAAATACATCTGAAAATTGAGACATAAGCACTACATACTTAGCTTTCATTTATGGACTCAACACTACAAGGAAAAGACCCTCTAGCAGATGTTTTTGAGGAACCCCTTATAAAAATACCCCATACATCTGTTTCTAGCGGAGGTTACTAGAGGAGGTTGGCAGGTGGAGGGTTTTGCGGATGTTTTCTGCTCGGTGCGCTTATCATTCAACATCGTAGCGGTGCTCCTTACAAGAGAAAGCACCGGTGCACACAAAAATTTGGCACACCAGACACCATGCGCTCCGTACACACCTGCCCGGTGCGTCGTATTAATATAGAGCACTGGTGCTTCACAACTCTTCCGCGTTGGTGCATCATAAAACACCCCGCCAAAACCGAAACCGCCCAATGCGGTATTAAGAAACCGCACCGGTGCATCATAAAACAACGCACCAAAACATAAACTGACTATTGCATTCATAAGAAAAAGTACCGGTGTGCCTATAAACCACGCACACCAGAAAAGGCTTAAATAAAAAAAAAAAATTATGGCAAAAAAACTAGATTTTTCACTTTTTTTAGTGCTCGAAAGCTCTTAATTACCAGTGCACTCTACAAGAGAAAGCACCAGTGCGCACAAAAAATTGGCACACCAGACACCGTGCAATTCATACACACTCGCCTGGTGCATTCTATTACTGTAACGCACCGGTGCTTTACAACTCTTCCGCGTTGGTGCATCATAAAACACCGCGCGAAAATAGAAACCACCCAGTGCGGTGTTAAGAAATCGCACCGGTGCGTCATAAAACATCGCGCCAAAACAGAAACAGACCAATGCGTTTGTATGAAACAACACTAGTGTGCCTATAAAACACACGCACCGGAATAGGGTTAAACAAAAAAAATTTACAGCCAAAAAACTGCATTTTTCACTTTTCTACTCAATCACCGGTGCGATCTACAAGAGAAAGCACCGGTCACACAAAACATTGGCACACCAGACACCGTGCGCTCTGTACACACCTGCCTGCTACGTCCTATTACTGTAAAGCACCAGTGCTTCACGACTATTCCGCCCCGGTGCATAATAAAACACCGTGCCAAAACAGAAACAACCCGGTGCGGTGTTAAGGAACCACCCTGGTGCATCATAAAACATCGCGCCAAATCTGAAACTCCCCAGTGTGGTCTTAAGAAACCACATCGGTGCGCCTATAAAACCCTGCGCACTGGAACAGGGTTAAATAAATAAAAAAATTACGGCCAAAAAACCGCATTTTTCACTTTTCTGAGTGCTTCAGAGCTCTCAAGCACCGATGCAATTTCTCCTTCTCTGAGCCACCCTGACATCGATGCTCCCATTGCACCCATTACACGCACTTCTGCTATGCATTGGCCACCAATCTCCAGCTTTCATTTTGCAAAATGGTGGGAAAAATTTATTTTGCAAGTTCTACAGCCAATATGCCTTCTCAACGACGAAATGTACTTGTATTTTTCTAGTTTTTCCATAATTAAGCTTTTTAGCGGATTAGAATTTGAAATAACCTTAAAATTAACCATTAAAAAAGAATTTTTTTTTTGTTGCTTAGTGCACACGAGCCGTTCGGCTCGCACTGGTAAGTGGTGCTACCTGTAAAATTTAACAGCCGCACCGCAACCGGTGCTAATGGTATCCACACTGTGCCCAGGGTTGTACCGAAAGGCGCCCCGCATTATTTTAAAAATTTTAAAAAAGTGCGGTATAGTTATTTAGCCGGTTGCACCGTTGACCATGGGAATAGGAACACAGTGCATTGATGGAAATATTTGCCCCAGTGTCTGTCAACGTACCACATTCGGCATTTCGATAGGGTCAACGACGCGGCCGGGTAAAAGACTGCACCGTTGACTATGTAATTTGTTAGGAAGTCAGTGTGTTGACATGACTATACGCGCCGGGGCGTATATTTTAGTCAGCGCACGGCTCTTTTGACACCATATATAGTCAATGGTGCTTGAAAAAATTTTAGGTGCACCACATACGGTGCATTTTATGTCATCTGGGGCACCCCCTCCGGTGCGCTACAAACAAAAGCCGCACCGAAACCAGTGCATGACTGTTTTTGTGGTGCACCGACTAGCATGTTTTTTTTTTCCAAAAAAAATTATATATGTATATTCCTAAATACATGTCTGATTTAATAAAAAAAAAAATTTAATATGTCAATGATTCAGAGAGAAGAGGAGGAACAACAACAACAACAGGCAGAGAAATATGACATGCTTCGCCAGTGGAAGGCACAAGAGAGGGAGAGAGATGCGTACCCTTGCCCTATTACAGTGGATACCCAGGGGCTCCTAAGGCAGATAGGCCTCCTCAAGTTCTATGAGGAGGCTACTTCCCTAAAGGCCCATAGTGTGTTTTTGAGACATCTTATCCGCAGGTGGAATGCCCACCAATAGGCTTTCATGGTTGGTCCTGACTAGTGGTACACACCCACTGAGGAGGATGTTTATTTCATTACAGGGCTATCGAGGAGAGGGGTGGATTTTCCCTTGTTCTTAGAGGTTCCAGCTAGTTTTGTAGCAGGGAGTTAGTTAGTTTACTCCTAGAGATACATTGGAGCAGATGTACTGTCTCCTTCAGAGTTTCAGGTCCCTAGAGGTCAGTTACATATTGGTGCAATAGGTAGACAGGACGTGCAGTGCCTTCACTTCTCATTTCGACCATTTCACACAACACCAGTGAGGGGAAACGCATTAGTTGCCCGCTTCTATATTATGTTGATTCTTTAGTATAGGAGCCATGATTTTTCAAGTGGTCTGCCATTTTTTTGCAGCAGTTTTGTACAACCTTAGATAGATGTCGTGCTCATGCACAAGGGAGGGTCAACTTCCCTTTTGCTTCAGAGATTTTTTGTTTATTTTTTGAGAGGTTTCCAGAGATGAGGCCTACTTTTGTTCTGCAGCCTCGTAGGCTGATGTTGGAGGCCCAGATGCACATGTGGGGGCAGATGATGCCCAAGAGGGGAGAGACTATGTTTCCAACCAGGATATTGCATGATGCACTGGACTTACTAGCTAGTGTTGATGAGCTGCATCCCTTCATTATGGTCCCATGTCCTTATGCTATATTGGATTGGCGAGGGTGTGCCAACATCCTCTTCACAGATGATGAGCCGCCAAATGATAGAGGTAATATTACTGTTTTATTTATATTTATTCTAACATGTTCTTTAACTTGTTTTTATTAAATTATGTAATGAAATTGTCTAATTATTGTTGTGTACTTATATATATTTTGCAGACATTGGCTCTTTTGATGGCGAGGAGATGCCAGAACCACCACATGATCCAGGTGTGGATCCTGATGATGATCAGGAGGCCGGTGCAGAGAGACATGCTCCTGCTGGTGCGCCGATACCGCCTTTTGCTAGGTGTGGTCGACCTGATACTAGATACAGGATGGAGTTGGGCGACTAACTCAGTGCATTGATTGTTGAGGCGGGCATCAGGCCCACTCATTACATAGACATACAGGCCGATGATAGGATATTACGGATGTGGAGAGGCATGTCGCGTGACATGTACAGCCTGATGCGGCATGTCGTAGGAGCTACGACAACTGTTACACAACTGAGGAGGAATGTTGCACATTATAAGCGTGGTCGAGCCGCAACATGTGATGGACAGTCCACGAGAAATGACTCATCATCTCATGATCGTTCACCTCGTGCCGCGCCTGATGAGCATGAGGCTCCACTAGCATCTATCAGTCATCATGGAGATGAGGTTGGACCATCGGCCACGTCCAGTTAGCAGCCTACAGCATCCATCAATACTAGTCATGATCATGAGTAGGCTGGACTATCGACCATCGAGGCTGCACCATTGACTTAGCAGGCCTCCACTAGTACTGCTTATATTGATGTTTTACTACGACCAGTTGATCCATCCATCAATACTAGTCATGATCATGAGCAGACTCAACCATCGACCATCGAGGTTACATCATTGACTGAGCAGGCCTCCACTAGTACTGTTATTGATGTTGTACTACCACCAGCTGATCCATGACATTTATATTACAATTGTATATTTTTAACACTATTCAGTTATATATATATATGGTCCATGTATTTTATGTTCATGTTGCAGTTGTACTTAATTTACATGTTGGTGATCATCATGATGTGTATATTGTTAGGTCATGTTAGATATGGTCATTTAATGTTTAGCTTGCAGATATATGTGTATGTGATAGCATGAGTTATTTGACATGAGATGTATATTTGATGTTTGTGTTGTGATGATGTTAATATATAATGTTAATTTTATGTTTGAATGTGTTTTTTAGTCGAATATGATGTTTGTATGATGGTTATCATGATCGTGATGTTTATTAATTAATTTAATATTAAATGACCATGATATTTATTAAATATTATGTCGTGATTGTAATTCAAATTCAAATTCTAATTGTATGTAAAATTGTAAAATTGTACTTGTATTTGTAATTGTAATTTCAACTGTAATTGTATGTAAAATATTTAATGTAAAATTTTAATTGTAATTGTAATATTCAATTTATTGTGAAATGATAGTAATTGTATATATGACAAATTGTAAAATTGTAATTGTAATTCTAATTGTATGTAAAATATTTGTAAAATTGTAATTGTAATTGTAAATGTAATTCTAATTCTAATTCTAATTGTATGTAAAATATTTGTAAAATTTTAACTGTATTACTGTGAAATAATTGTAATTGTAAAATTTTAATTGTAAATGTAATTGTATGTAAAATTAAAATTGTATTTGTATTTGTAATTGTAATTTTATGTAAAATATTTGTAAAATTGTAATTGTAATTGTAAGTGTAATTCTAATTCTAATTCTAATTGTATGCAAAATATTTGTAAAATTGTAATTGTAATTGTAAATGCAATTCTAATTCTAATTCTAATTGTATGTAAAATATTTGTAAAATTTTAATTGTATTACTATGAAATGATTGTAATTGTAAAATTTTAATTGTAAATGTAATTGTATGTAAAATTAACATTGTAATTGTAATTCTAATCGTAATTGTAAGTGAAATTGTAAAATTGTAATTGTAATTGTAATTGTAATTCAAATTTTAATTGTAATTGTATGTAAAATATTTGTAAAATTTTAATCGTATTAATGTGAAAATTTTAATTGTATTAATGTGAAATGATTTTATTAAAATATTTAAATTTGTAAATAATTATAAATAATAAATCTAGAATAATATGAATTTTTGTAACATAATAAATTTTAGAAAATAATGCAAATAAATTCATGTACTTTAGAATTATCATTATTTTATTATGATCTTACATACAAGAAAAAAGAACTTTATACAGTCTGGTGCGCTTATCATCATAACACGCACCGATACATCTTATTACTCAGACGCACCGGTGCTTCACAACTCTTCCGCACCGGTGCATCATAAAACACTACGCCAAAACAAACCTCGATCTTACAAACCGCCCCGGTGCGCCTATAAAACAATGCATACCAGAACAAGGTTATTCTGTAAAGTGTAGTATTGGAGTAGCGGAGGGTTCGAATCATGGGCAAGAATTTTTCTGAGGAGATGAGGGTTTGAAAAGATGAGAGTTCAAATTTCGGTTGAGAAGTTTATAGCATAGAAAATGAGTGATTCAAACAAAAAGACGAGCAAATATACTTACATGGATGCAAATGGCTACAGAGCTCGACAGAGTACAAAAGGAGAAAAGGAGTACAGGTTGAGACTAGCAGAGAACATTCGGTCGAGGCCGACGATAGGGTTAAGAGGTCCCATGATAGAGAAATGGAGAGTAGAGTTGATGTTAGAGAAATATCAATCGAGGCAGTCGATAAAGCCAAGAGGCACCATGAAGGGAAGGATTCTCATTTCCTTAAGGACAACAAAGAAAGATCAATTGACGTTGTTGATCGGGCTGGTAGGTTCTATGAAGGGAAAGATTCTCCAGAATGCGTTTAAAATCAGCTGGGAGTATTGTCCAAGCTTTGGTTGGCTTACATAAACTTTGACCGGCAAAGCCGACGTCGCATAAAATCACATCTTCGGCTTTCAATTGAACCTGAATGGCATCTCTAACTTGTTTGAGTTGTGGTCCTGTGGATGAAACCAGTAAAAATTATGCTTGTATTATAAATGGAAATCCAATACCATTTCCGTGGGAAGAAAAGCACCACCTGCAAATCGGTTTCCCATTGGAAAAGCTAATGTAATAGCCTATTTTGCAATGTCTTTCCTCTGCTCAACCCTATACTCATTTTCTATGGGAAACCATTGCCTCCACATGTAATAACTGCATCGTCTAGTAGAAAATCAGTCGTCTTCTGCTAACAAATGCAGAATGAAGGACTCGTTGTCATTGCTCCCAGAACATTACCCTTCTGCAGATTATATGTACTAATTGTTGGCAAGCCACCCGTCTATCTGCAGATTATATTCTAAAACATATTGGTTGCAAATAGTTAAGTGCCAATTATAACAGGTTCACATGCCACAATTGCCCACTTGGGCCCTGTAGTATTGCATCTTCACACGCCCCACATTACATTCTCTCCACATAATCAGTGGGGACCTCCTGAAATAAACAAAATGCATTGGAAGAATAGTTATTTCCATCTAGAATTTATCCAATTCCAATTCTCAATTTTAATTATAATTCTAATTCTCAAGAATAAACAAAATTCTAATTCTCAATTTCTATGGTTGGAGTTCACTAAATTTTGGTGTACACACCTAAAAGTAATTTCGGTGCCTTAACCGCAAATCGGTGCTACTGTACATATAACCGCACCAGTGCCAGTGTTACAAAAATACACATCGGTGCGGTGCTATTAAGTGACTCACCGACGACGAATAAACGCAAATAAAAAAACGCAACTCTATTTTCTTTAAGTGAAAAAAAAGCGGCAAATTGAAAAATGGGCGGCAAAATATTTTCGAAAATCTAATTTCATAAAATATTCTTTAAATACTAAACACTTTTCATTATTTCACTATTTTTGCTAAAATTTTTAGCCAGATATTTGCAGGAGACATACCTGGAGCAAGAGAGCACGAGGGCACTATGGAGTAGCGAAATACATTCGAACAGAAGTATTCAGACAATCAAAAACCAAACCTTTGGTGATTCAAACCCTGTATCATAGAATTTCAAACCATCTCATGATTAAATTTGATTATTATTTTTACTTTTTCTACAGTTTTATCTATTTTTAACCTAAACCCTTCATTTTTTTGTTTTTTCCCTTTCTTCTCCCTGTTTCTGTGATTTCAGAATTAGGGCTTTTCATTTTAGATTGACATCCAACCCACAGGATGACTTGCGTAGTCAGATCCCAATCCATTTGGAAATTGCGTGAATTTTTGGAAAAAATGGATTTTTTTTTTATCGGTGCGCCCTACGTAACCTAGCGCACCGGTGCGTTGTATTATAAAGCGCACTGCACAAGTACTGTGTCATAAAAATTTTGAAAACATTTTTTTTAAATCAGTGCGCCATATCTGAAATAGGGCACCGGTGCTCCATGTTACGAGGATAGCACCGTACCGTCTATTACACTGTTTGTGCGGTGCGTTTATAATACTCCACGTAATGTGTGATCTATTATACTATTTTGCGGTGCGTTTTTAATACCCCCACACACCGGCGGCGGTGCGTACATCATGAAAGGCGCACCGGTGTCTTGAGATTTATTTTTTACCTGAAAAGTTGACAATTTATTTATAAATATATTAATGAATGATATGGTACAGGTTTCAGATTGATAAAGAAATGACTAACAAGAGATCAAGTAACAAAAATACTGATAACACATCAAGAAAAGAAAAAAAGGCCAGTTCTTTGTAAATTCTTTATAAAAAATATTATTTTTGAACTATATGTAAGTTTAACTAATATATATTGTTTATTGTGTATCATGCAGAGCCACAAAATGACGAAGATCGATAAGATTATTTCTGATCTAGGACCACAAGAGCGTAAAAGCTTGATGGAAAAATTGCAAAAGGATGAATAAGGTGAATGAAAAAATACTATCGATCGGATATGAGTTTCTTTTTTTAATTATCATTAATAATATACTTAAAATTATTAGATACATGTGTCAACAGTCTATTAAGTCACATCTGTTTAATGTTCTACAGGGACCAACAACTCAGAAAAGGAATGTTGTTCTAAGAAATGAAAAAAAATGGAACATGCAAATGAAAATGAATTGCTCCTTAGCTCATCTGGAGTGGTGCTGGAAGTTAACGAAAGGGGGAAAAAATTTTACAAAAGTTTGAGGGATCTAGTGGAATGAATGTATAGATGTTCTTTCTATTTATAATACAGAAATCGATCCAATGATTCCAAGAACCAAATTTTATCTAAACTACAGGAAGAGTTTCCAGAGAATTGGTCAATGAGACATGTCAGACTTTTAATAGCAAAAACATACAAAAAAGAAGAAGAAGGAATGAAAAAATAATATTCCTTTAAATGTTTGTCTAGAATTATTTATAAATATCACTTTTGTTATATTTACTTTTCATATATCAATATAAAAATTAAATATTGTATTGTCATGTTACATTTTCAGGAAGATTATGAAAATCTCAAAAGATGAATGAGTTGATATCAGAAATATGCCAGTAGGAATGTCCAAAAAGGTGTACAAGGAGATGGTCAAAGAAATGGACAAAATTGCATCGCATGAGGAGCCATCTCAACAACAACGTGCTTCAAATGTAATATGTAATCTTTGATTTTTTCGATCATTAGGTACAATAAATAAACAATTTAGCATTAAATATTAATTTTCAATAATTTTCTTGCACAAAAGAAAAGAAAATGGAACTCATTCAGCACATAAAACATGACGACAAGGAAGAAAAGGGTTGATATCTAAGTTTGTGAGTAATTGTTACTTCCTTATAACAACTTAATTAGATTTAATTTTTGTATTTTTTAAGTTGTTTTACAAAAATCGGCATCGAATGTCTTCAAACAAGTGCTAACATACAAAGAAGAACCATCAGATGAATTGATTGAAATTGGGTTACATATGGTTTGTGAGTATAGGTTGGCATATCATAAATTAATTGTGGAATTTGTAAGTATCTATTGATCTTGTTTTACTTAGCTCTGTCTATAATTAATAGAACAAAAAATTCTTTTATATTAAATATATGTTTTGTTATGGGGTATAAAACTTGCAGGAAACAAAGTATGGAACTGCGCCAACAGATGAAATTTTGAAAGATGGCATGGTACATGGTTTTGAAAGAATGTGTGTAGTTTATGAGTCAATTGTTGCTGTGGTACGTCATTTTTCTTTTTGATTTACATTGATGTATATTATTTAATATTGCAATTTTCATTATTCTCACCAATGTATATACACTCATTTCAATTTATTTTTATGTTTGCAGATGGAAGGTGAAGAAGCAGAAAACAATCAACAGCGTGAACAAAACATTCCTGAAAATAACCCAAGTCATGGAAGTAGCTCTAGCAGTGACAACAGTTCAAGCGAAGAATGATGATCACTATGTTTGGATATCAAAGCAAGGCATTGTATTTTTTGAAATATGTCTGTGAAATTAGACATTTTATTTAATGTAATGGACATAGTGTCCCAATTGAAAGACATAGGGATATCAATAACTGTCTCATTTTGTATAATAAAGACTGTCTTATTCATATATATATATCATAAAATATGTTTTAATTTATTCTATTGCGTTCTCCATTGTCGTTCTCAAATGGACTAATAAAAATTTAATTCATATGAATATTGTTATAAGATATATATGTGTTGAATTTTGATGAATAATGAATTTAAAACAATCACAATAATTGCACTGTCATAGGTTGATGTTTCTAAAAAATACAAAATGAAAACTGGTGCGTGTCAATAACTGTACACCAGTGTGTTTGCATTATGAAGTGCGCCAATGCATTTCTACGACCTATGGGCACCAAACAAGTACCAAAACCAATTAAAAATATCAGTGCGTTTGTGCAGTACGATGCACCAGAGCGTTTATGTGTCTATACGCACTGGTGCCATTGTACAATCTATGGGCACTGCACGAATACCGATACCAATTATAAATCTCGGTGTGTTTGTGTGATACTGTGCACCAGAGCGTTTATGTGTCTATAAGCACCGGTGCATTTGTACAACCTATGGGCACCACACGAATACCGATACCAATTATAAATCTTGGTGCCTTTCTATGATACTGCGCACCGGTGCGTTTCTATGATACTGCGCACCGGTGCGTTTCTATAAGTCTACGCACTGGTGTGTTGATACGACCTATGGGCACCGCACAAATCCCAAGACCAATTAGAACGGCCCCATGCGTTGTATCATCAACACTACGCCTAGTGCGGTTTTATACCTTAACGACCCGATGCATTCTCCTTTGACCGCCCTGGGGCACATTCTACATGTACGTTTTGGTGCGTTCAAGTCAGAGTAGCGCACCGATGAAAAAAACATCCGTAATAAACTTTGGCCACCCATTTTTTTTAGTTGTGTTGAATTTCTGTTAAAAGCTCTGCGAAAACCTCCATAACCATAAACAGATGTTGTAGAAAATGTTTTTTTGACAATTTTGGCCAATTTTATAACACTAAAACCCTCCTTTATAACCTCTGCTAGAGGTTCTTTTCCTTGTAGTGCAAGGATTTAGAAATCTGCACCATCTTTGGCTTTTCTGAAGTGCCAAGATTTAGATCTTCCACTCCCACCTCTATGAGTGACATAGTAGGCTTCCTTGCAACATCATTCTGGTCAAAGAGTTCTTCCAAAGGTACTAAACCTCTTGGAATAGAATTATCCTTAAGTTGTAATGCTTTCATCTCTGTAGCATGAATTTCTTGGTCATCTATTTGGGCATTAATGAATTCTTCTTCTGTCTGCAAGAAGTTATTGATTTTCTCATCATTTTGAAACACTTGCCAATATTGAACATTTTCAGGGATAGCAAGGCGATGTTTGACATTTATTTCATATTATTTGTTTGGATACAGAGGAATCTTGAACATACTAGCAGAAGTGGCTAGAGAATCAGGAATAACATTGTTGTTTCTAGGAATTAATGACAGAGTATATTCAGGAAATGTTTTAAGGATATCTAGGATTGCATTTCTGGAAACTCTCATTCTAGGATGTTTGGCTTGGTACTCTCCTTTGACTTTCTTGATAACTAACTTGGAGTCGCCATATACAGAAATTTTCTTTGCACCAAGCTTTTAAAAAAAAAATTAGACCAACAATTAAGGCTTCATATTCAGCTTCATTATTTGTGCAGTCAAATGCTAGTTTATAGGAAGACATTATAACATTTGGAGGGATATCCAATGATTGATTAATTGGTCTGTGAATCCATATTCCAATACCAACAACTTCTTTGCCCATGGATCCATCAAAATCCATAGTCCAAAGAATATTTTCTTCATCTGGAAGGTGTAAATCAGATGGTTGATTTTTATTTTATGTTTGAGATACCTCTATTGCATCCAAAATTTCTGTTTTTTTCTACAATTCCCTTATTTTATTTTTGAGGAAATGTCTTCAATTTCAAATTGTTTGGCACTATCTTACGAAATTCTGTTTCTGCCAATTCTAAAACAGAATCTGAATTTTTTTGATTTTTTAATTTTTGGTCAATCAAAAAGTCTGAAGATGATGAGAATTCTTCATTGAATAAAATAAAAGACTCTAAATATATATGTACAACATGAATGGGATGATTGTTAGGCCTTTATCTGGTATTGATCATATACTTCATCTTACTTTCTCTGTAAAGTTTTCGGAATTGTCCAAAGATAGGAATTGTTGCATATGAAAAGTCAAGTTGTAGTGTTCCTCTAAGCTTTGCTCCTCATGATCTAGAAAGTAGCATTCCATACCTAGGTGGAATATCAGCCACAACAGCATCAATAAGGAAATTCTTGGCTGGAATTTGTTCTAATGAGACCACTAAATCTTTAATAAGACCAAGACATTTCACCCTCCCTGAATCAAATGAATAGAGGTCATGGTAAGGTCTTGTGATGTCTAGTCCTAATTTTTCCATAATGGATTTAGGAATAACGCTATGCGGTGCTCCAAAGTCAAGCATTGTATTATGAAGAATGAAATCATGGATCTTGAGACTTAAGTAGAAGGGAGGAACTTCACTATCTTCTGATTTTCCATCAACAACAGGACCAAAAAGAAGCTCAAGATGATCATCACTCAAGTTAACCATATCAGATGTTTGATCAACTCTAAGCAACTTAGTAACTTGAAAATTATACTGGTCATTCTTCATTATCTCAGTTAGAGGAATAGAAACCTTCAATTTAGCAATTTCATTTTCAAGGGAAAAATGAGCAGGATGTTTTTCTACCTCTTAGTGATGTGTCCTTATTTTCAGGCAGTTCTTTGGATAAAGAATATTTCTTTTGACCTCCTTCTTGTACTTCTTGATATTTTCTTTGATTGCTGGTGGATGCTTCATTAGCTTTAGAAGAAGTAGAATCAACAGGTGATTTTTCTTTGCCTCTATTTGGTGCAACCGCTTCTTTTTGTTGAGTATTGGTTTGAGAGCTTTGATTATTTTGATTGGAAACTATAGGAACATTTCTACTCCTCAAACCATACTGCCTTTGAACTTTGGTGAGGGAATTTTGATAACCTTTATGATAATCTTCAGTGAAAATTAAGTCTTCATTTGACATGGCATATTTTTGGTCTTCTAATGCACAAATTTCTACAAAATATTGATCTTCTTTAGTGAGGAAGAAAGGTTGATGATTTTCCTCAAATAAATGGTTTTCTCCAGAAATTTCTTCATCATCATCTTCATCAGAGCCTTCAGTATAATTTTGTTGGAAGGGTGTCCTGACTTGCTATTGACTTTGTGGATCCTGACCCCTTTGTTCCATTTGTTTAATCCTATATTGGGGTTGTTGATTTTGACCCCTAAAATTGGGATTTCTTATAGAAGGTTCAGCTTGTCTATCAGCACTGGACATTTTATCCATCATTTTCTCCATGGATTTAATCAAAGTATCAATTTTCCCTTCTGATGAAGTGGATGTTTCTTCTTTAATTGTGACTCTTTTCTCTGTATTGACTTTAGAATTTTTAATAAAATTAGATTTGCCTCTACACTCGTTGCATTTCTTTGGATTTATTCCAAAGTTGACGAGATTCTCTCCTTCAGCTAATAGGCCATATCAAGGTCAAAACCATCAGGATAATGGAGTAAAGAAACGCCTGGGGGTGGTTTGATATTATTAGGAATTGAATGATATATCTTATTAAATCTAGCTATGAATTCTTAGACATACTCATTTGTATTCCTTTTTAGTGCAATATATTTAGCTAGGATTTGTAGTGGATTTTTCTTCTCTTCCCATTTTTCCATGAATAAATCAATTAACTGTTGTGAGGTACCAATTGTACCAGCTCCAAGAGAGAAAAACCATTTCTTTACTTCTTCAAAAAAACTTTGAGAAATAACACGCATCTTAGCATCATCATTGTCTACTTCTTCAAGGTCTATAAAATCAGTTAATTTAGCCACATGATGATAGGCTGTCATTTCTGATGTTCCATCAAATAGAAGTAAGCTGACCTAGTAGAATCAGTGGAGAAAATCTAGCCATGGTTAAAATAATTGAAATATAAATGATGGGAGGTTTTCATAGTTATTCATTTCTAGAATTTCCAACCATAATTGAAATATATAAATAATTTTATCAAAGATAAATGATTTTTTTCAAAATATTTTTTTTTTCTATAATTTTTTCATCA
Organism: Pinus albicaulis; assembly: GCA_034641835.2. Classification (NCBI taxonomy): domain Eukaryota; kingdom Viridiplantae; phylum Streptophyta; class Pinopsida; order Pinales; family Pinaceae; genus Pinus; species Pinus albicaulis. The sequence continues at coordinate 109,352 of JAXQQM020075305.1, read as the reverse complement.
TTAAAAATTATTTTCAAACAACTTGGTCCAAAACGATGCGCGCGCTCTGCTACCGTTTTTTGAGCTCTGGTGCCCTCTAGGTCGCGCTGCTACTGCATCCGCGCTTGGTCCACCTTGGCCCTTCGGCCTTGCTCTCTCTCTTCTCTAGATGGCCCCTCCGGGCTCCTCCCCGGAGGCTGATGCCACCCAGCTTGCTTTCTCAGATCTGGTCAAATCTCTCTCGCCCCAGAGGCCTCATCCTACCCTCTCCAAATTTTTCAAGAAGCTAGAGGGTCTTCAAGAATTCGCTCTGCCTCCTTCTCTCCCTAGAATGGCCGCTCTTTCATTAGTTGAAAAGGGTCTGATCGGACTGTTCACAGGGCTTTGGCCCTCACCGAGAACGGTTCAGCGCTAGGTTGAAAGAAAATGGGCCGACAAAATAAATGGTAAAATCTCCATTCACTTTTGTGGGAAAGGGTATTTCACATTTCATTTCGAATCCAAGGAGGACAAGGATTTAATCTTCAGGAATGAACCATATTTTATGGATTCGAGAGGCTTATATCTCAACAAGTGGACCCCCGACTTCGATCCTGAACTTGATGTGCCCAGTGTGGTTCCGGTCTGGGTCCGCCTTCCTCACCTCCATCTCCACTGCTGGGGGGACGAATCGGTCCGCGCTATCAGGAACGCCATCGGCAAATTCATCGACCGTAGCGAGCCAAAGGACAACATGCAAGCCTGCGCCAGGATCTACGTTGAAGTCGATCTTGGTAAGGGTCTCTCAGAGGCCATCAGGCTCAAGGTGGATGATTGTTCTCACATCTAGCAACTCGACTACAAGAAGATTCCCTTTAAATGCAAGGTATGCCATGAATATGGTCATTTTTCTAATCGATGTTATAAAGTTATTGAGTTTGAGAATCTAGATCAAGAAGCTCAATGGGAGCCTGTCAAAAAGAAGAAAATTGCCCCAAACCCTAAATTCGGGCCATCCTATGCACCTTCCCTTTCCAACCCCTTAGCCTCCACCTCCATTCCCACTTCCCAAGATCCCCCCATTCAGCCTTCCTCTTCATCTACTAAGCCCCCCCCCCCCCCCGCTCTCCAACTTAGAATCCACCAACCCCTTCTCCTCCTTATCCCAACCTGAGGATGATACTCCTCTCACCATACCTCTCTCTCAAATCGATGGCCCTTGCTCCTCCCCCTCTGTCCCCGATCCTCCCTCCACCCGTGCCACTAGAAATTCCTCAAAAGAACATGGGGAAAATCTTGATCCCTCCAAAAAACAAGGGCCTGGAAGAAGATCCATCAAACAACAAAGAGATGAAAATGCGCAAAAAGGCATAGCAATGGGCACTCAGAACCCTATTGAAACCTATATCTTGGGGAAAAACAACAAAGAGATGTGAGCCAAAGACCAAGGAGGGAGAGCAACCCTCCGTAACATTGACACCCTATGATGAAAATTCTCTCTTGGAATAGCAGGGGATTGGGACACCCCTCTAAAACATTTTCTCTCAGAGATCTGATTTTGCAAGAGAAACCATACATCCTTCTTCTGCAAGAGACCAAACAAGAAAAACCTGAAATGAAAGACATTATTGATAAGTTTAAGCAACATGATGGCCAAATCACTAAATCCAGAGGGGCCTCAGGGGGCATTGTCACCCTTTGGAACAACAGTGAATGGATTCTCAACAGCAGCATTAATAATCAGAATTGGATCAAAGTCAATTTAGAACACAAAACAGATAGCAAGAAAATCATCATCTACAATGTCTATGGACCAAATCACTACAGGGATAAAGATCAGTGCTGGAGCTCCATCAAGGCCGACATAGACAAAGAGGAGAATAGGAACATAATTATAGGAGAAGATTTTAATCTCATTCTACATGCCAATGAAAAAAGAGGAGGAACTTTCTCCCAAGATCCCACTAGAGGCCGACTAGAAGACATTATGCAGGAGCATGAGTTAGTTGATATTTTTCCCAAGAATCGCAAGTTTACATGGAGCAATCGCAGAATTGGAAAATATAATATTATGGAGCGGTTAGACCGAATCCTGGTGGACATAACTCTTCTTGCTTCCTTCTCCATAGCTTATGCCCTTATCCTCCCCTTCTCTGCCTCTGACCACTATCCTGTCATGCTCAATCTTCAAGAGCATCGGCCCTTAGGGCCTCTTCCCTTCAAGTACAGTCCCCTATGGAACAGCATTCTCGAAGCCAATAATATTGTTTGGGTTGTCTGGAGCCAACATATAGAAGGATCTCTGGTTTTTATATGGGAAAGTAAGTTGAAGAACGTCAAAATTTCCCTCAAGGAATGGGTGAAATCTCATTACAGAGAACCAGAGAAGACACAAACCGCCATAAAAAAAAGGCTGGAAGAAGTTCATGAACAAACATAGGCAGCTGGACCCACCCTTGAGCTATGTGGGCTGGAAAATGAGCTTTATTATCAACTTTACAGCGCTAATAGAGAAGAGGAGCAAAAATGGCTTATTAAATCTAGGCAGCTATGGCTTCATGACGGAGATAAAAACACTACTTATTTCCACAAGCAGGCTACTGCCAGAATAATTTGCAACAATATAAGTACCATTACAGATGCTGAGGGCACTCTTCACACTGACCAAGAAGCAATCAAAATGACTGCTTCTGCTCATTTTCAAACTCTTCTCACTGAGACCAAAAGTGAAGAGGACTACTCTGATCTTCTCTAGTATCTCCCCAATCTGCTCACCAGAGTTATTGAGGAAGCTGAGATCTACAGAGTAATATGGACCTTGCATCCTGATAAAGCCCCAGGGCCTGATGGCTTCACCATCAACTTCTACAGGGCTTACTAGGAGACAATAAAAAAAGACTTGATCAAACTGATACAGTGGACCCAGCGCAAATGTAAAGTTGGTGGCTATACCAATGCTACTCATCTCACCCTCATTCCTAAAGAAAACTGACCTTCCTCTTTTTCCAGATTTCGACCTATCTCCCTCTGTAATGCCTCTTATAAAATTTTGACCAAAATCCTAGCACTTCGCCTCAAACCCCTTCTTCATTCCCTCATCTCCAAAAACCAAGGTGGATTCTTGTCTAACAGAAAAATCTCTGACTCCATCCTTCTTGTTCAAGAAGCTATACATTCCAGCCTATCCCGCAATGAAAAAGGCTTTATCCTAAAGCTTGAATTAGCCAATGCCTTCGACCGTGTCCAACATTCCTTTCTCTTTGCAGTTCTTAAAAAAGTGGGATTTGATTCCTCCTTCATTGATCTTGTTAAATCCTGCATAACTGGCCCCTGGTTTTCCCCTCTCATAAATGGCAGGCCTGCTCCTTCCTTCTAGTCTTCTCGTGGTCTAAGACAAGGCTGCCCCTTGTCCCCCTATCTCTTCATTTTAATGGCTGAGTCCTTCAGTAAGGCCCTTGATCACAAGCGCCGGGTTGGACTCATCGCTGGCATCAAGCTTGGCAATGGAGTCAAAAATCTAAACCACTCTCAATTTGCTAATGATACCCTTTTAATGGGAGGTGCCTCCAACATTATAGCCCATCGTTTCAAGTCTCTCTTGGACAAATTTATGAGCTACTCTGGAGGTCTGATCAATGATCTCAACAGCTGCATCTATGGATGGAATTCTTCAGCTCAATCCGTGCACAACATTGCCAGCATATTTGAGGTCCCTTATAAATTAGATTGGGGACACTTCTCTTATCTGGGCATGCCTGTCAGCACAAGTCCTCTGAAGGCAGAGGTGTGGGACATCATCATCGATAAAATGAAAAGGAAAGTGCAGCTTTGGGGAGCCTCTTGGCTGAATCTAGTCGGCCGTCTCATTCTTCTCAAATCGGGCCTCTCCTCCCTGCCTCTTTATCAATTCTCCCTCCTTTATGCCCATGCCTCCTTCCACCAAAAGATGGAGATCATTCTTCGCCAATTACTTTGGCAAGGTGGGAAATCGGAAAAAGGGAAATTCAATCTCATAAGCTGAAAGCAAGTCATCCAAGATCAAAATCGAGGAGGTCTGGGTATCCGATCACCTAAGCTTATGAATCTGGCTTTTGGGGGGAAGATGATTTGGAGATTCATCAGTGGCCAGACAGCATGGTGGAAACAGGTCCTCGAAATCAAATATTTGCACACTTCTAGACAACAGCTGCTCAATCAAGTTATCGCCAACAAGCCCTGGTCAAGAATATGGAGGCTTTGTAAAAAATCTATTTCCTCCTTAGCTCACAATATATCCAAAGTGCCTAAAGGAGGCAACAATATAAGCATAGGAGCGGACAGAATCATGGGACAGGCTCCCATCAATAGCATACAGGAAACACATGACATTTTGGCCCACCTTAGCAGCATGGGGATACTCTACCTAAATCAAATATCCACCTGGGATTCTCAATCCTTGGTCTGGACAGGGTGGCATTTCCCTGATGTTCCTACTCATTTAGAGGTAAGTCTGGCCACTCTTCAAACTTACCTCCATGGCATTGCTCCTTTAAAGCAGGACAGTGAGGATGGCTTTCGATGGGACCCAACTGGATTGATCTACACTATTAAAGCTGGTTATCATGCTCTTTGCAATAAGGACTACCCAATGCCCACTTGGTCTTCGTGGAAACTAATCTGGAGATCTGAAGCCCTTCCCAAGATCAAAATTTTCATCTGGACCTTACTCAAAGGGAAAATCTTAACCTCTGAGAATCTAAAAAAGAGAGGCATTATTGGGCCCTCCCGGTGCCCTAACTGTCAAGCCGCTGAAGAAACCATCCACCATATTTTTATTGAATGTCCCTTTGCCATCAGTTGTTGGAAGGAGCTAATCCCAGACTCCAATCTTCCATGGAGTCCTCACAGCACCATCATTGAAGCCTTGGGCCTCTGGAAGAAAAGTTACCCTTGGAAATGCACGAAGAACAGTTTAGCTAAAAGAGTATGGGACACTCTCCCCTTCACAACCCTCTAGAATATCTAGTTGGCACGAAATCTTAAAGTCTTCAAAGATAAAACAACAGACTTCAGGAAGTTGTGCAGCAAAGCAAAAAGTCTTACTCTGGAAGCTATATCCACCAAGAAGCATGCCTATCAAATAATTTGCACCAATCTTTGTGTGGAGGAGTGCAACTTCATAAGCTTCTCGCTAGACAAAAACAACTTCATCAAACGAAGTAATACCCTCAATAAACAATTGAACATCGCCAACAATAGTTGGAAAATCCGACTGTGCGAGGAGGATTTCAAAATTTGGTTAAGGAAATGCAAAATACCTTCTTTGTTCTTTGATGGAGCGTCCAAATCCAATTCGGGTGTGGCAGGAGAAGGGGGAATTATCTGCAATGAGGAGGGTATAATCATCTCCTCCTTCGATTGGGGTCTGGGCTCCCTCTCCAATAACAAAGCTGAAGCCCTCACCCTTTTTCAAGGCATCCTTCAACTGTAGAAGCTCGACATCAACAACGCCATGATATTTGGAGACTATGCTATCATCATTAGCCTCATGGTCCATAATAGATCAACTGCCAATGCGGCCCTCCAACAAACCATAGCGAGATGCCAACTTCTTATTGATAACATGAAGGGGGTCAATTTCTTTCACATTCTTCGATCTCTTAACAAAGAAGCGAACCACCATGCCAACAGGGCCTGTCTCAGACCTATAGGAATTCTCTCCTGCAACGAGATCGAGCATCATTTCTATTTTTCATGACAAGATCCAATCAACTCTGGATTCCTAGTTTTTGGCCCATTTCCCAACGGTCTTGGAATGAGTTTGTCAGCAGTTTACAAAACTGGAGGCGTAGTCACGAGCCTCTGAAGCATGATTATTGTACCCCATCCATTTTTGCTCCGTTTACATGCTTCTTCAATCATGATTATTGTCCCTCTCTGCCTCTTCTCCCTCCTCGACGCAGCTTCACCCTCCTCTCCCGCACTCGATTCCCTCCTCAGTTTCCCCATGATCTTCCGTGGTCTATCTCTTGCCTCAGTCTATTTATCCGCTTCCCCTTCCCCTTGGAACATCAGTCTTCTTATGCAGCTCTGTTTATCCTTCCTGTGATCCTTTATTTCCTCTCTCACTCCTCCGAGAGTGTGTTCCTCGCCTGTCTGTCTCACCTAGCGTCCATCTGCCCGGTTCCCCTCTTGTTCGCTACCCCTGTCCCTCCACTTCCGTTCTTTTCTGCTCTTCCCTGGTTGCTTGACTCCATTTCCTGTTTCCTTTCCAACCTCTTGCCTCTGTTACAGATCTCAGGAATTTGGTTTTTTCTGTTAAGAATGGCCAGAAGTGAAGATTGTATTCATTGCACCGACCTCCAAGCGGAGCTGGAGCAAATCCATGCCCACTAGAAGATCACGGATGACAAGCTACACTTTCAGGCCAAGCTGGCGGAAGAAAGACACGAAGCTGATCTAAACTTCTTCCATCAGAGGGTCACTTCCCTTCAGGATCAGTTCAAAGATCTCTCCAATAAGTGTGCCCATGCCCAAGAATCCATTGAAATTCTGAAATACATGCTGGAGAAAAATATAGCTCCAAGTTCCGACTCCACAAACGCAAGAAATCAAGGGGCAGATGTCCACCCAGAAGACTCCACCGCTCGCTAGATCCGTCATATCAATATAGACTAACTATGACTTGCAAATTTATCCTTCTTTTGCATTAGTTCTTCCGTGTATACACACTCTCAGCAGTCAGGGTTTACTTAAATGTTAGAAACAAAAGAGTGACAATAGGCTTGTCTGTCACTCCATTCTTTCCTTCCTCTATTTCACCTCATGTAATCATTGGAGAAGAGAGCTTTATACTCCCTTTTTGGAATATCGTACTTAGCGACTTTGTTAAAATATATATATATATATATATATATATATATATATATATATATATATATATATATATATATATATATATATATATATATATATATTTATTTATTTATTTTCAATTTCTATTAAAATAATAGAAAATTAAAATTACAACAAAAATTCATTATCATATGTAAAAAGCCATATTTATAATATAAAATTTATTTTTAAAGTATTTATTTAATATAATTGTGAAAGGGTGTAAATTTGAAAATTCTTTCAAAAATAGAGACCATGTCCACTAAGAAATTTTCCAAAGTATTTATAAACTAATAGTATTGTATAAATTAAATCACTAATAAATATTGATAAGTATCAAAACACTTTATCTCATATATTTCAAATTTTCAAAAGTATTTATAAACTAATAGTATTATATAAATTAAATCACTAATAAATATTGATAAGTATCAAAACACTTTATTTCATATATTTCAATTTAAAAAATAATAGCTAAATTATAACTTTATTTTAAATTAATATTATTAATATTAATTATAAAATAAATTAATATATGAGTTGAACACATAAATATTTAAAAAAACATGTAACATAATTCTTAACAACTAAGATTCATTCTGATTTTATCGTAGAGAAATTTAACTTACTTTGTTATAATATCATGAGGCAAAATCATGACTTATCAATATTACATGCCCAAAAAATCATAACTCATTTCATAGTCAAAATATCAAAATATTATATATATACATATTATATTTAAAACAAATTCTATTCTAACTATTACTAAAAATATGTTGTAAATATTTCATAAAAAAATAAATCTTATCATTTATCTATTCATCTATTAATTATTGATTATCAAATTAATTATTCATCTATTAATTATTGAGTACTTCAAATTTACTCTATTCCAACATTTAAATAATTTAAATAAATTCCATAAAAACAAAATCAATTTAATTACTTACCAAATGAACTCTTTCAATTTTTTTTATTTTTTATTTTTATTTTTTTATATTCAATCTTCTACATTAAAAACCAATAAATTAAAAATGGTTATGGAATTTGCATTTATCCCTTGATTATTATGTCATTGTCTTTGGCCAATAACATATAGTATCCACGATCTTGCGATAGTTCTTGCTGTACAGAAAAACGATCTTGCAATAGTTCTTGCTGTACAGAAAAAGAAAAAAAAAAAAAAAATAGGTTAATTTTTCTCAAGTTACTAGGTCAACTATAAGTTTCACGGTGTTTTTAATGGATGAATTACACTCTGTACGGGTGTTTATTATTCATGGTTTCTGCAGCATATGTGCCAGTGTGTATTATTATTATTCATACTCTCATATATCTTAAATTATTAAATAGTTCATAGAGATTTAAAAATATTAAAAAAATATTAGTAAGATATTAAAATATTAGATGCATTGTCACAATGTTTAGCTGTAGTCTAACTAGCCAGAGGAATCGCCCTGAAAATCATGAAAATTTCGATAAGATTTTCAGAAAATCCGGCAGGAATTTTTCTAAATCCATGTTATAACTATCAAAGTTTAATATTTTGGGTGTCCTACAGGTTTTTGATGGTGCTGAATCCATTTCCAATGTCAAAATCAGGATTCAAACACTGTTTCTGCAAGATTTTTTAAATTTTTTTGGCCTGGATTCCGGCCAATTTTGACCGTCCGGGCAATTCCTCCGACTCATTAGACTACTCCAATAACATGCTACAACTTGAAGTACTATTAAAAATAGTCATAACTACATTTGAGTTCGACAATAATAGATGGGTAATTCTAATATGTTCACTAGAAATATATTTGGTGAGTTATTTATGGGTAAGATATTTTTATTTATTGTGTTGTGAGTATTTATATATTTTATAAATTAAAAATTAATAATTATTAAAAATAATAATAAAAATAAATTTATAATAGTTATATAAATTAAAATTAAAATGAAATGTATAATAAAACCTAAATTTTAAAAAGATTATAAGCAACAAAATATTTCATAAAAAGCTTTGTAGCCAAAAAAAATTCATTAATTTAAAACCTCCTCACACATAACTCTATATATATATACTCCGGATGCGGATGAGCAATAGGCGCATAGGGATTATTGGCTCCGGCCATTTCCCAACGCTCTCGGCGCGTGAGAGCCACATGGCCCTCCACGGCGCCATAACCATCGCATTTACTCTGCTTGCAGTTTGCATTAACTCTCCGCGCCGGCATTACATTCTCCCTGTTCCGTCTGGCTTGTGCATTATGATACCTTGCTCCTGGCTCGACGGGCTCACCGTCTCTCTGTGCGTTTGTATGGTGACCTTGGACCAGCTTGCCGCCTCTCTGTGCGTTTGCATGGTGCCATTGGACGGCGCGTGCCCTGCCCACTGCGCTGAGCCAAGCGCTCGCACAGTAACAGGCAGGCGTTGCTCGCTATACAGTTGTATCGAATTCGAACCGGATGCGCATTTCTCCAACAGCAATTTCTGCCCAGCTGCTTCTAGCGCTCCTCAGCAAAATTCCAGCTCTCTCCTGCAGCTCGTTCCGGTTTCTTTCTCTGCTGAAGAGCCGCTCCAGACTCCCAAGCCTATCGAACCTGCGCCTCTCGGCTTCGACATGCCTCGCCTCAGGCAACGCATGATCGCTCGGCGGGGAGGCACCAGAGGAAGCTCGTTTGGCGATCGCCCTTCTTCCAGCAGGCAATTCTCTGAGATTCCTCCTGTCTGTGACCATGGCCATCCTCCAGCCTCTCCTCCGCCTGTCGCTCCCCAGCGCATCTCCTCCCCCGCCCCTCAGCCTGCCAGCAGTCGTTTCATTCGTCAAACCACACAACGGGCAGAGTTGAGGTTTGACAGCGCTTTCAATCGACCCTCCATCACTGCTTTCATCACTGTTACTTTGCGTGAGGACGCCACACTTAACCCTCCTACCTAGAATGCCTCCCATCCTGCTCCTTTCGACCCTCATCCTGTCCCTGTCGAGCTTCGTTCCTCCCCTGCCTCCTCACCTTTTGAGAACTTTCCCGAGCCGGCAAACTTAGCCAATCCCCCCTCTGGTCCCTCTTCCCTGCAGGTTAACGCTGGAGTTGAACAGGCCGCTGAAGAACGCAACAAGCAAAGTGAAGTGGAAGATCCTGAAGCTGATTACAGTTGCCCAATAGTGGAGGAAAAGCCATCGCCTACCAACTCCATCTGACTTAGCAATGCCATGGCGCAGTATGGTCTTTCAACTTGTTTATCTTGTTAGCAATGCTGGTTATCTACAGTATATTATAGTTTTCTGGTTTTCGTTTATGATAGTGCTAGGTTTTTGCTACTGTCTCATAACAATCACTACTATTCCACCGGTTTCCCTGTACAAGGGCGGTGAGACTGATACTATAGAGCTGGTTTCCCTATACGGGCAGCTTCGTTCCAGAACTATGTTTGACTTTCAAGCCCAGTCTCAGGCTAGTACAGCTGAGCTGAGGCAGTTTTGTATTATTATATTTACATAAATAGAATTAGTCCAATTTAGAAAAGAAAAAAAAAACTATATATATATATATATATATATATATATATATATAATTTTAAAATTAAAATTTTAATAATTTTTTATATTACATAAAATTAAATAAAAATATTCAAATAACATTAAATCATCAAATACTAATTATTAAAAAATATAAAACTAAATATCATATTTTCCTTATTATAATATTTTATTAAGCATACATGATTGAAATTCTCATATATTTCATTTATTATAAGATATTAAAATATTTTATAAACCATTTAAATGAAATAGTGTAATGATTTATAAACAATTCAACTTAATTAATAAAATTATATTGATAGCCATTTTTTAAATATAAATACTATATTATTTATAACTAAATAAAAATAATAAAATTAAATAATATCAATTAAAATTAAATCATTAAATAATTATTATCTAAAAAATATAAAATAATTAATATTATATTTATCTTAATATAATTACCTTTTAATTATTATTTAAAAAACATAAAAAATAAATATCATATTTATCTTAATATAATCACTTATTAAAAAATGTAGTTGGAAATTTTATATATTTATTTACATTTTATTTATAATAATATATTAAAAAAATTATAAACCATTCAACTTAATCAATACAATTATTATTATTTTTTTCTAAGTTTGACTACTTCTATTATATCATATAAAATAGAAATTACACATCTTTTCCTCTGGGTTTGGCAAGCCAAATCCACAAGGAAGTTTCAACACTTTTCCAACAAAAATTGGACTCCCCTCGCCGGGGAAACTAGCCCTCAAAAACCATAGTGACACTGTTGCCCGTAGCAGGAAACCAACATATTTAGTGGCCAAAAATAAACAAGAGTCATATAGCAAACATTGCCAAAACATGAGAAAACTAGAGAGCATAGAAAAACTGAAACTAGGGAAAACCTTCATCCTTTTTGCCGGAGGTGGGAGCTTCTTCTTCAATCCTGCAAACATAGATCTCGTCATCATTCTCCTTGCTCGGCACGTGGCGTGAAGTCTGGGGACGTGGCGACGCGGGAGAGTCGAGCTTCTTAGAGGAGGCAACTTGCAGACCAGAGTGCTCAGACTTGTTTTCTGCCTCAGAATCCGAACTGCTACCATCATTGTTACCTGTGTTGTCACTGGTGTTCTTGCTGTTGCTTGAGGCACTTTGCACTGGGAAAGCCTTCATCTTGCGAGGGATGAAAGCAGGCTCAGGTGGAATGGTGGATTTGCATGACCTCTTCTTGCTGAGGGAGTTGGATGGCGCCATAGGAGGAGCGGGAAGTTGCAAGGAAAGTTGGGTGGTCAGATTGACAGAGGCATTCATGTTCTACTCTGCCTAGCCGACCGAAAGATCCAAACCACTGCCTAGGGACTGCAATAAAGGAGGTATGGACGGGCGGCCACGCCCTCTTGCCTTTTTGCATCTCATTCGATGACGCCGAGGCATAATTGTCTGAGGAGTAGAAGCACAGGACCAGGAGGGAGCAATGGAAAGCATAGAAGAGGAATTGCCACTGGAGGGAAGGCTAAGGCTGGCTGAATGAGGACCATGCACTAGAGGTAGAAGGGAATTAACAGAAAGATACACTGAGAGCAGGAGAGAGGGCCGAAGTGAGGGCGAATAGACAGAGGAGGCTGGCTTAATGGCCATGGCATGCGACCTTAATGCACTACAGTCCAGGTACGTCGAAATGAAGGTGGTGGAGGTTGAGTTTAAGTCTCCCTCACGACAGCATTTAACGCAATGCTGGTATCCTTGTGCTGTCATGTGGGGCGGCCAAGTGTCCCTCCACATGGCAGCCCTGTGGCATGCGATCTCATTGGCTAGCACCCGCATCCAGGGGAACCAATGCAATTATATTGATAGCCTAAGTTATAGTGATTTTTTTTATCTTGTGAGGTGATAAGTGTTAAAGGTCCTACATGCCTCTCATCTTGTCTTAACACTTAATATGCAAATGACTGTAGGCATTTATGGTTTCAAGTGGGATGTGTTAAAGCTTTAACTAATTGTTTGAAGTTAATGTTGCTCATATGAAGGCATGCCCAAATGGCAATGAAGATTACTATTGTCCCATCATTTCCAATGCAATGTTGACTCCGAGCATTCATTTCCCTTTGACTCTATCATAGTCCATTGTTATTTCAGTTTGGGAAGACGAGGAACCTATTGTTTCTTTCCTCCTCATAGTTGTATCCTTCTTTTCTTTCTTTATTTATGGACTTTTCTCATGAGTTTTCTCCACCTCACTTGTAATCTGGTGAGAGGAAACATTCCCTAAGGTAGTTGGTTCTCTATGAATTTCCTTATTTGCAAGATTTTCTGTATTGGATGGATAGGCTTTGATGCTCTATGAATTCAATATGCGAGGATTCATCATGGTAGTAGTAGTGTGACAGGGAGTAGGGGGGTTCTTGTCTTAGCTCGAGCTTTCACCCAACAAATTCCTAGTGATTCCTAGTGACGGCAATGTGCAAAAAAATAAAAAAACAGTGACATTGCCACCATGTGGCTCTTGTTTTTAATATGAACTAGGGTTGAGTTAAAAAAAAAAATTGGAAGTTTTAATTTATTTTAAGCAAAAAAAATATTAATTTTATTTAAAATTTAATTAAAATGATTAAAAATTAAATTATATATGTCTTAAAATATTGAAATTTAATTTTATATTAAAATACAATTTAAATAGAAGAAAATAAACTGGGTTTGGAGTATGTCCTAAGATTGTTTGCTGGTTATTCCAGGTGGCTTGGTTTTCCTTCAATAGGAGTGACGAGTCAACGTGCATTGGTTGATAGTAGCAACTGATGGTTGTCCTGAGCAAGGCTGACCTCATTGTTGTTTGACAACTAAGTTATGATAAGTTTTCCAGCGATGTAAAAATAAAGAAATTACAATTTTAAAATATTAAATTTACTTTTATATTAAATGCAATTTAAATAAATGAAAATTATTATTCTAAAATAAAAAAATCCTATCACTGAATTTACATTAAAACTTAAAAAAAAACCCTAAACATCATTCGGTTGTAATGGAACCATTTGTTGGAATAATCTAGGGGGTAAGTCAACCCAATTCCCCTAAGAGTTATCTAGAGGAATTATCTAGACAACCAAAAGTAGTCGGAATTCTGGCAAAAAACGAAGAAGAAATTTTGTATTAATATTCTTTGAATCATGTTTTTTATGGTGGAAATAGATTCAGCACCATAAAAAAACCTCACGGCACCTAAAATCTTGAAGTTTATTAGCTATAACCTAAATTTACAAAAATCCTTAAGAAAATCTTGCCAAAATTTCCAAGAAAAAAAAGACAAACTAATTAAACTACCACCTTCGACCTTCGCACTCTTGGGGAGTGCATGAAAACTTAAATGTCAACCAGTGGTATTGAGCATTAGTTTGTGAACACTGTCTTAATGGTGCTGTGAAGCAGTGGTATCTCGGAGAATTTCCCGATGTCACAAGAGATATCAAGGAAGTTGTCTACCTAGCATGTGGAATAGCCCGGACGGTAGTTTTTTTGCCAGAATCCGATAAACTAAAATTCAAAAAATCAGGTAGTTGGAGTGTTTGGAATCCATTTTTAATAGTGGAAATGGATTCAACACTATTAAAAACCCTTAGGGCACTCAAAATACTAAATTTTAACAACTGTAAACAAGATTCTGGGCAAATCTTTGCCAGATTTTTTCAAAATCTTTGTCGAATTCTGGGCCATTCTGCTACTTTTTTAGACTACGCATATATTAAGATATAATGTTTGATGATAGTCATAGTACAACTTTTATATTAATATGCCTAAAACAAAAAAGGAAAATTGTTATGCCAAGAATCCAAGTCACATGGCATATCAAGAAATCATATATGTAGATGAATCAACTCAATCAATTGCAATTAATTGGAAAATGACAGGTGAGGAAAGCAGCCGCAGTGACATGTTGGAATTGCTTCTTTTGAAAAGCCACCCAACTGACCTGGTGATCCTTTGATCTTTGAGCCGCCCAATTCAGTTGTCGCCGTCCAACTTGATTTGAAACCATTTGCACCTACTTTTCAGCAAATAAAACTTGACATCCTCCTCCTCCTCCACCATTTCCAACCTTTTGTTTGATATCTCCATCATCCCAACTACTGCGAAATTATCGACAAAATGATTCCAACACTCTTGGTTGCTCTCCTCTAGTTGCACTTCTAGAATCCCCAAATCTTTCACTCGTCTTTCCTATCCACAAGAATAACAAATCGAATGGTTCTAGCAGAGCACTCCCAGAATCTTGCTCAATAAATACAAGTGAGGCATGGGACCAAATCCGACATTGCTTGTGAGGAGAGTTACTATCCATATCTGCCCAGATCCAAAAACCTCAGGGGTGATTTGATTTTTCCATAGAATTTGTCTAGACTTGAATTACAATGCACAAAATTTAAAACTAAAATGCAAAATTGAGGAAAGAAGATCACGGACATATTAAGAAAATTTCACATCCCACTTAATCCTTGTGTTTTTCCCTTTTCTTTTGTTTGATTGGCACACTCTTTGGCTCATGAGGTGATGGATGTTGTACACATGACTTCTAGATGCAGTTAATTTCCTATGACAAACATCAAATGTGAAATGCTTTGGATTTGCATCTCCACTTTGGATGATTCCTTAAAAAAAAAAAAAAATCGTTCTTTTTCCAAAGTTTGGTTTCTGGATCGACCAACTATTTCTAATGAGATCATGGAATTGGGGAAAGATACTTTTGATTATGGTTTAACTCCAATATTCTTGACATCAACCTTACACTTTGATTGGCATGGTTATTTGCCTCCCACATTGAGAGGCCTATAGATGTGGAAAAAGGCTAACTCCTCAAATTTCTTTAGATGTGTAACAATCTTTTTCAATATTGCGGAGTTAGGATTTTGTCCCTTAGACTTTAATTTGAAAACTTGGCTTATAACAATCATTGAAACTCCTAGAACCAACATTATCTTTATGCCTCCACTGATGGCTAGATCTAAACCTTTCCAAAGCCAAAAATTCAACTTGACCAGTTTGGTTATTAGAGTGCCCAGCCCCCAGGCATAATGTATCTCAATTTGTTCATTAGGACAAAAGATCACCAATCCCGCTCTTTCCACCTCTAGTATTTTATACAATTTTAATCAACAATTTATATTTGGTTTTATACTTAATAATTGATTTATATTTTATATTTAAAAGGTTTAATTTATTCAGGATCACTTGTTATTGTGTCATTTTATTTTAAATCTCATTTAAAAACTTAACATCTAAATTTTAAATTCATTCCACTCCAAGTGGAACTTGTGATAACTATTTGAGGTGACTATGGTGTACGATTAAACTTTGATTGACTTTTATTGAAGCTTCTTCACTTGCATGTTGGCCTTGCTTTTCTAATTCCAAAACTCTTATCAACACCTTCAATTTCTTCCCTTTCCTTCTTTCTTCCCTACATACCTACGAATCAACTACCCACAAATTGACTACCAGTTGCATCAATCAATGAGAAACTCTCACTATTAAAAAAAAAATACACTTTTTTGAACCCTCCCAAGGGTGGAAGTGGATGATCCATCAACACATAACATTTGTTGATGATCCACCAACAAACACCAACCAACAAATAACATTGGCCACATACATTAGTGTCCAATGATCCAACATGTTTGTGAATCAAAACAAACATTAATTAGAGAAATTAGGAAATTACCTTCCAATTCTCTCCATGAAAACCCATTCCCTTATATTTAACATTTCTTCCAACCAAACATTACAACTCTTGCATATCTCTTTCTAATTAGACTTTATTTTATTTTTTTAATCTTTTAAAAGTATAACTTAATATAGATGTGAAGTAATAAACTAATTATTACATAAATGAGTCAACCCTGGATTAGAATTTTAAAATAAAATGAACCATCAAATTTAATGGTTTCAACACTAATTTTAACCTTTTTTGAACTAAAAATATTAATAATTATCCTAAATTCTTAATTATATATAAGTAACAAGTTAACCTACAAGAAGAAATTTGCGAATTAAATTCAGGTGTTGTCTAATAGTAATTTGCGAATTAAATTCAAGTGTTGTCTAATCAAGCAAAGATTTTTCATGAGCGACTAATTTCTCTTCATAATATGCTGATTTTTTTTCAAAACATCTAATAGCAAAAGAGAATGTTAATTCAACATCATCAAAAACAATCAAAGTACCCAAAAATTTTGAAACTAAATAACTATAACATTGATTTCAAAAAAATTACACCAAATTTCATTAAAATCATAATAAATTTTCTGATTTTTAATTAAAAAAAGTTCACCTCATTAAACCACTGTCAAATTCATCCCTAAATCAAACTATAATATAATCCTCCAATGAATATCATCAAAATCATAATAGATTTTCCATTTTTTAATAAAAAAAACTCACCTCATTAAACCACTCTATCAAATTCATCCCTAAATCAAACTATAATAAAATCCTCCAATGAATATCCGTACGTCAATGGACCCCAACTAATATCCGTACGTATATCCGAATCAAGTTGAGAATTAAAAAATTGGTAGTTTGTACGATGTTAATACCCTAAAAAATAGTCGAATAACAAGGTCACAATTTTGCTGGAAAACTAATGGAAAATCTAAAAATGTTTGGGTTTAGAAATTTAAATTAGTTGTTAAATTTAAAATTTTGAAACCTATTTCTTTTATTAAAAAAAATAATTAAAACATTTCAACAATAAAATTATTTTAAAGCCAAATTCAGTTGACAAATTAAATATTCGATTGGATCAACGCACGGCAGAGAACACACCACTGCTCTACACCCAACGTTTTCCTTTCAAACAACCTCTGCTCTTCTGGAATAACACAACTGGACACGCGGCGTCCCAATCTTCTCCTTTCAAACAACCTATGCTCTTCTCGAATAACACAACTGGACAACACGTCATCCATGTCCCATGGCACTCGCGCGTTTCTGACCCCTTACTTCTCGTCGTACGGTCGCTCGAAGAAAATTCCAACACCCGAAAAGCAACAGCAGGTGGAATGAGGGCGTGGAATGAGCGGCCGAGAAAGCAAGAAAAAGCACTCGTAGCGGCTCACAAAGAAATCACCGCTGCTTTCCTTATTCGCCCCTCTTCCCACGAGGCCTTTATAACCTCACAACACCACCACCAATAGCCATGCTGCTCTCTGCACGATTAAAAAAAAAACATTCTTCTGTGTATCTTGGGAATGGGAATGGGAATCGAACTAGAGATGGGCAGACCCCAGCAAGAGGGCTGGGTGAGGGGTGCCATTCTTGGCGCCGGAGCTTCTGGAACAGTCAGCCTCGCTATGAGCAGGTCCAATGGCCAACTCTTTGCGATCAAATCCGCAGCCGGCTTTAGTGTCGCTTTGGAAAATGAGTACCAGATTCTGCGGTGCCTCGATTCTCCATACATTGTTCGCTGCCTGGGGCACAATTACAGCTTCGAAAACGGTGCAGAGGTGCACAATTTATTCTTAGAATACATGCCAGGTGGCAGCATGGTGGATCTACTGAGAAAGTTTGGAGAGAAGCTGAACGAATCAGTGATCAGAGCATACACACGCGGCATCCTACGTGGAATCGATTACCTACACAGTCAGGGGATTGTGCACTGTGATATCAAGGGGAAGAACATTCTTGTGGATTCCAATGGTGTGAAGCTTGCTGACTTTGGTTCTGCTAAGAGGGTTTATGATGAGGAGAAGTGCCAAGAGGCCTTGCAATTGAGGGGAACCCCTCAGTGGATGGCTCCAGAGGTGGTTAACCAGGTGGAGCAGGGGCCTGCTTCTGATATTTGGTCTCTCGGCTGCACTGTGCTTGAAATGGCCACTGGCAGGCATCCATGGAGCCACGTTTCCAGTCCCCTCGCCGCAATGTATCGAATTGGATGCACAGAGGAGCTGCCCGGGTTCCCTGGATGTCTTTCACCTCTGATTCGGGATTTCCTAGAGAAATGCTTTCGGAGAGATCCCAAGGAGAGGTGGAGCAGTGCAGAGCTGTTGAACCATCCTTTCTTAAAAGAGGACTGCTCTTTTATTGAGGCAGAGGAGGCCATTAGGGGTCCAGGATCCCCAACTAGTCATTTGGATTTTAGGAATCACGTATGGGATTCTTACTCTTCTCAGACGACCCCCATCCTGTCACTGAGCGTCCCAAACCCAACAGGGGAATGCAATACAGAGGTGAGTAGATCAGTTGAGCAATGCACAAGGCCCCACTGGCCGCAGCTTCTAAATTTGAAGATGTTTCTAACAGGCCTAATTGGATCACAAGCCCCCATGGTCCGTGGACTGTTGTGAGATCTTCCAGAAGTAAACCTCCAACTTCAGATAAGCCTCTGTTAAAATCAGACATTAGTAATGGCTCCTCCATCCAGGAGCTTCTGCTGTTCACAAAAGAAAGGTGCAGTGCCAGCTTCGAAACTGTCAATTCGAAAGAGATGCAACCAAGAGGCGAACTAGATCAATGTTCACAGGCTATGGTCTCTGCAGCCCAATCTCAACATCAACCATCTTCCGGCACTTCTGCCAAGACTCTACATCATAACTTGTTTTGGGTGGCTGAGGCATCTAATTTGATTGGTGAAGCTTGGGTCTCGGATGGAAATTCATTTCACAGGATTGTTGGTGGTGATTCTGGCATTCATGACAGATTAGTAGTCGAAGAATCCTTTTATATCTTTCATGATAAGTGGAACTCTACGACTTGTGCAGGTGCAACTTACTGCCCCTGTTGTTGTATGCGCACTCCACAATTTTGTCATACAAGTACGATAAATCTGAAGTTGTATACTAGCCGCAGAGCAGATACATACTCTTGTAATTTTGATTCAAAAATAATTCCAGTTGAATTTCTTCTGTTACACAATGTATAACTACATGAGTAGCGATTTAACTTTAATCCTGTTTGATTGGCATTTTGACTTTATTCGGGTTGGAGGATTTTCCCTTGGTATATTCACGTAAGGAAGGGCAGTAGGAAAACAGAGAGTTGTATACATAAAAGAAAAGTTTTATGGTATACTACAAATTACACGGATACATTAAATATTTATCTATGGTGATTGTGAGATCTAAGTGATTTCAAAACAAAAAGATTGGTGGTTGAGAAATTATCTCAACAACTCAATCAAATTTACTTTAGTTTTAAGTTTTTTTTTTTTAATGTTTACATTATTATATAAATCTCAAATTACAAAATAGAAAACACATGGTACAAAAACATAACTGGTTTTCATCAACACTTAAATCTATTTTGTTGTTCTTTCTTTTTCTTCTAGTTGTTACTTGAACTCTATTTAAAACATGCTTGATTCTGACTATTATTGATGAACTTTGTAAGATTAACAATATTAATAACTAAGCTCGTCCAGGCTTCCGGGATAAGAGTTGTCAAGTAATGAACCATCCTATGGACCAATCACCATATGTAGGATATTTCACTTTCGGTTATCCATCAGTTGCTAGATAGACAATGTGAATATTGAATGTGCTCAAAAATTGATCAAACAACTTGACTTGTTTCACACACATGGATCTCATATTGTAACCAGTAGTCGTTGTTCACACACACGGATCTCATATTGTAACCAGTAGCCATTGTTCAGGGTTTCTAAGCACCAAAAACAACAAACCACAATAGTGTAAACACAACCAGACTAGTGATGTGTTCAAGGGTTTCCAAGGGTCAAGAACAGCTAATTAGAATTATGCAACACTGTTCATAGCTTAAAAGAGTTTGAGAAGATCTGCACTAAACTCATCTTCACTCCCATAATCTAAGTAATCCTCAAAGATTTCAAGTCTTCAATAGTAGTTATGTTAATAGATTCTTTTAATTTCTCATTTAAAAGATCTTTAGCATGAGTCTTACAATTCAATGTTGCGTGTCTATGTTTTTGGCAATAAAAACATTTGATTGAGTTCTTGTTTTTATGGATCCTGTCTCTGGAGAATAGTGCAATTTCAAGTTATGAGTTGTCCTCTGCATCACTTAATTTTATTCTCTTTTCTTCTGCTAAAAAAGTTGCTACCATTTTATCTAATAATTTGGAAGAAAATTAACTTAAAATAAAAATAGCATTATCATAATTAAAAAGTAAACTGTTTAACAGAATAACCTTAGCATCTTCATCACCACAAAAGTACAATATGAGTAAAAAATACTCTAATAGCATCACCCTTCGAGTTCAAAAATAATATTAGCTCATGCGATCTAATTAATTAAAATCGAACATGCCGCTGCAAGAAGATGGAGGACGGTGCTCTAGGAAAGGACGTTGAGAGGCCGCTGCAAAAAAATAAAAATAATGGAGGACGATGTTGCAACAGAGACTTTGTTGCACACAATTTAATCAGTGCAGAAGATCATTTGTCAAAGTGTAGACGAACAACACAGTTTTCACATTCATATGATCACATCAAGCGTTGATCCTACACAATTGATTCCCTACCTAGTAGTGGAAAAAGTTGAATTCCTCTCACATTTTCTTGGGCTCTTCTAAAAAGAGTAAATCCAGAGCTATCAGCGTTGATATCAAGTAGAAAAATAAAGAGATACACATACAAAGGAAAAGTTTTATTACATGCTACAAATCACATGGATATATCACATATTTATGGTGTTTGTGAGATTTAATTGATTTTAAAACAAGTAAATATATTGTTGAGAAGTTATCTCAACGACTCAACCAAATCAATCTACTATAGTACGGGCTAGTTTCCAGTAGGGTGAATTGAAGAATTTTCACAAAAAGAATGATTTCTCTTTAGGGTGTTATGAATGAGAAAATTCATAAATAGTTAATGTGAATTCCATAAGTTGAATATATATATATATATATTTCCAAAATCAAAATTAAAAGTTATAATTAATGTTCAAAAAATTCCATCAATTTAATTAATGTTTAGAGAATCTACCAATTAATTGTGATATTTTGATGGTTTACAGTAGGCTTGATTAGATAAATCATTAAAAATCAAATTTAAGAAATCTCCATTTTGTATCTCTTTAAACTTTGTTTTAAATCTAATTTTTGTATAATTTTAAGTAAATTGGATGAACCTAGTTAAGTGTTTGATGTTGCAGTGGTTCCAACATTTTGTTTTGAATTTTCTAAGAGACTTTGATATCCCACAAGATTTGAATCTATCATTTTCTCTCTTCTTACTTTTTTCTTTTGATCTATCATGAACAACAAAAGCGTCATTGGTAGATTCATAAGCTTTTTGCCTCAACTCCTTTGCTAATAAAGCAGTCATGACCTAATTAAGCATCAATTTCTTTACAATGCTTGCAATGGCCATTACTAGTTTGCCTCGTGAATTTGACAAAGACCACAAAAGGGTCATCTAACAATCCTTTTGTTGTAACCTCTAAGATTCAACAATAAACATTATTAATATTTTAGTCACATAACTATAGTATACAACAATTACTATATAAGTAAAGGTTGAGTGGAGTTACTAATTTGTGTCCCGTGAATTTGACAAAGGCCACACAAGGGTCATACAACAATCCTAGACTTGTTGTAACATATGAGATTAACAATAAAGAGTATTAATCTTGTAGTCACATAATCATAATATACAACAATTACTATATAAGTAAAGGTTTAGTGGAATTATTGTTATCCTAGCTACTTAGGTTAAAATCCCCACTAGTGATTGAAGATTAATTAATTTGATTCATTGGTCCATTAAACTTTGTAATCAACTATCTCTTTTATGCTTAATTAACAGTCAAGAGTCAACTAGGCCCACCATTAAGAAACATATAGTAATATAAAAACATTAGACAACAAATTGATCTGAGCAAATCTTCCATTTTGAGCTTCCATAACTCAAAGTTAGTGCAATTAAACTTCTTCATTCCTAATCTAGATGTGCTCCAATAATAAGTAAAAAAAAACCTTATTCTTAACACCTTGGATCTAAGGTGATTAGGGTATGATACCAAATGAAAAGAACCAAAGGTGCAGAAAATGATTCCTACACTAAAAAATGAGGGAAACAACACAAAAACATACAACCCTTAAACAAAAATTTCCTATAGAAAAATCTGTAAGGATTAATACTCCACAATTGAAAGCATACTCAAAAGACTATTCGACAAGTAACAAATAGTTACAATACATTATAGAGCCTCCATGCTCTTAAGAGGGGGTGATCAATAACCACCTTCCTACATAGTATAAATGTTGCATGAGGTGGTATATATGTTGTTGGATTTAAAGCAAATTCAAATCTGATGATGTATACACTGCCCTATATAGCATTTGATGTTGTGGAACAAGGTAGTTATTTACAATTTTCAATAAATATATTTAATAATGTAAAAATTGAAGGAAAAAATCAATATCATAATAATATGTTAAAGCCTTTTTATTTGAATCTAATCCAAAATTTCAATAAATAATCATAAACAAAACCATAAAACATTTATATTTTTTCAACCTTATATACTAGAAATTAATAATAATTAATCATTTAATTATTACTATTCTACATTTATAATTTAATAATTAATCATTTAATTATTACTATTCTACATTTATTATTTACTATTTACTATTGCTCATCATTTAATACTTTTCAAAATCTGTTTATAAGAGAAGAAAGAAAAAACTTATCATTCATCAACATTTATTAAAACCCATAATTTAACTAATCAACAGTTTCACCGAAAAACAACATTGAATTTTCTAACATAATTTTGAATAAATTACACAAGATTGAAATACCATAAACTTCAGATTTCGTAACCCAAAATCAATCGGAATTTGATGAAAAATTAAGGCTAAAATTTCAGCTAAACAAACAACTCCATATTAAAATAAAATAACTCCAATTTTATTGGAAAAGGTTTTTTTATGAGACGAAAGGAAACCATCAATCATTATTATAAATGATTTCGTAACCCAAAATAAATCGGAATTTGATGAAAAATTAAGGCTAAATTGTCAGCTGAATAGACAACTCCTTATTAAAATAAACCTTTCAATTTTATTGGAAAATATTTTTTTTTAATAAGACGAAAAGAAACCATCAATCATTATTATAAATGTTAGCTTGTCTTTAAAAAGTTATTATAACTTATAAATAACCCCTTAATTTTATTGGAAAAGATTTTTTTTAAGACGAAAAAAAACCATCAATCATTATTATAAATGTTAGGTTGTCCTTAAAATGTTATTATAACTTTTAATATTTTTTATTATAGGTTTAAGTATTAAAATATTTAGATTTTTTTATGCATAAAGTAGTAGATGTTATATATTATAGATTTTTTCTCCAATCTGCCCGATCATGGATCATCAATTCTATCAGATCGAATAGAAATTATAGAAATTACAGTATGATAAATATTATTCTTTTAAATTAAATTTATTAATTATTTAGCGATTTCAAAAAATTCATTTAATTAATTAATTTTATTTTTCAGAAAATAGTTTTATTTCAAATAATATAATACAAATTAAAAAATAATAATAAAATTAAAACCTCAATATATATACACATAAAATAATCTAAGTTAACTATTTATATAGATATTATTAAGATTTAGCGAATAATATTATTAAAATTTGGTGAATATATTCATTATGGTTGGAATTTCAAAATGTAGAAAATGTCAAATTTAACTATTTTAACACTTGTAGTATTTATATATATATTCAAATTAGGTTGAATTTAGATACCTGTTAGTCAAAATGTTGGATAGAAGAATGATCTACTAATTAGCAAGTTGTTATCATTAAAATTGTGAGAAGCTTTAATTTTCCGAAAAATAACTCCCATCCTCAACTCCTCCCCATAATATTTAAATAGATGACATGATAAAAACTAAACCTCACAAACACCAAATAATCAACACCCCATATATATATATATATATATATATATATAACAATTTTCCTCTCAAATTTTATCCCAAACCCAACAAATTAAATAACCAAAATTATAACCACCAAACTATCACAATCCCAAATACCTATCCTTGAAAGTTGAGAAAAAGACACTAAAACGTTTCCCAAAACCCATCCAAAGCACCATGCTCCTCAAAAGTTGGAAAAAGTGCTAAAAAGTTTCCCAAAATATAAGAAATAAGTCAAAGCATCCGCACATCTACGTTGCCAAATTAGATACTCAGGCAGCACGGCAGAGAACACCCCACTCAGAGTTGTCTTTCCAGGCAACATAATAGTCCAGACGACGGGATTTTGACGGTTCAGTAAAATTCAAAAAATGAGGTAGTTGCAGTGTTTGGAATCTATTTTTGAGAGTAGAAATGGATTCAGCACTATCAAAAACCTTTAGGACACCCAAAATACTGAAGTTTAACAACTGTAAACAAGATTTTGATAAAATCTTTGCCAGATTTTTTCAAAATCTCTATCGAATTCTGGACCATTCTGTTACTTTTTTAGACTACGGCCACCCCACTCCTTTTCCACCCACATTTCCAATGCAGTCATTTCAAACAACATTTGCTCGGGTCGAATAACTACGGCTGACAGACACGTTATCTACGTCTGATGCCACTCAACTATTTCTGATTCCACCCAATGCCGGAGGGTCACTCGCAAGAAAACTCCGACGTTCGAAAGCAACCTTCCTCTCGAACCTATCTATCCAAATGATCATCTGATCTGTCGGTCAACCCACTTTCCCCTTTCCGGCTAGGGAATAAAACTTGGCATAGAGGCATCATAGGATGTGTTACACTACTCATCAATGATTAATCTCTTCTCAATAAAGAGTTTAGCTTATGTTTTTTCTGGTAATTTTCACTGATAATTTTGTGTTTCATTATTTCATTTTTCACACATTATATATATAATTTATATTTTAAAATGATTGAAATAAATAGATATATAGATAATTTTATCAAATATAAAGTTTTTTTTCAAAATAATATTTTTAGTGTTTTTTCAAAATAATAATTTTTCTATAGTTTTTTTACCATTAAAAATAATTAATTTTTTTGTAAGCTTGGCAATACCTTTTCATTCATTTTCTATCAATAAATGACAAGTTACAACCATAAATCAAATTTTTATGTGGCCTCAACCTGCCCAGAGGGAATCCAGATTTGTTGGCCACCTAAGTGCATGATATGCCATCCAAAAACAAAACAGTATAAGTTTGTCAAGCAATGGTAGATATTACTAAGTATCCTTATACTTCCTATACTCTTAATAACTTAAAACATACAGTAAATTTTGTAGCTGCTGCATATATCAAAAGGCAAAACAAGGATGAAATCATCATACTACTAACTATCAAAAGAATCCACAGGAATTGGATCCTTCACACTAGAGCCTGGAAGCTCACTTTGCAGGAAACATGGAATGTGTTGTTCAATGCGACTAAGGCGACCATTCTTCTTTTGAAGCTAAAACTGAATCTGGTGAAGATCCTTGCTAAACTCCGGTAGTCCAAGAGTAGTGGAGGGTGAGCCTGAAGAGAAGTGCACCAATGCTTTGGCTAGAAGATTTTTCATCAACTAATACAAATGAAAAGTTTCCTTATACAGAGAGGATCGGCCATGAGAGTGACCAGGATCAGGTTCCAAGGCTTTCCAGTCTCCCAAGTCAATTTCCTTATCAACAACTTATTGATTTAATTCGGCTTCCCACCCCGCTATTAGTTGACGCACCTTAGATGAGTTGCCCTCATGGTAAGCATTGGCGGCATCTTTTATGATGTGAGAGGTTGATTTCTGACCTCTGCTTCTTCCTCAATGAGAACTGGCCTGGCTACCCTCACGGGTCTACACATGTTGCTTGCTACAACCGCAAGAACCAACCAGTATCTCCCTTGCATACTTGCCTTGAGACACAAAAATTTCACCATCTCGCTGCCATATTTCCAATCCAAGGAAATAATGAAGGAGGCCCATATCCTTCATCTCGAACTCCTTTGCAAGGTCCTCCTTGCATGAGTGTATCAACTGCTCATCACCTGTTAGTATTAAATCATCAACACAAAGAACAATGATTAAAATCTTACCCTCCACCACAATTTGGTATAGATTTGCATCTGCCGCACCCTTGGTGAAGCCAAGTCTTGTGAAATAGTTGTCTATCCGAGTGTACCAAGCACGGGGTGCTTGCTTCAGCCCATACAACACTCTTTTGAGTCTACACACATGTGACTCACTGCTGAAGATATCAAATCCTTCAGGCCGCTCAATGTACACTTATTCCTCAATGATCCCATTAAGGAACACAATCTTCACGTCCATCTGATGAATGTGCCAACCCATCTGCGCTGAGAGAACAAGGATGGTCCTTATGGAAGAATACCATGCGACAGGTGAAAAGGTTTCTTCATATTCAATGCCCTCGATCTATGAGAAGCCCTGGGCCACAAATCTAGCCTTGTATTTCTCAACACTCCCATTAGCAGCTTGTTTTACCTTGTAGATCCATCTCGAACCTACCACTGATTTATCAACCGGCCTTGGAACAATTTCCCAAGCATTGTTTATGACTATGGATTCATACTCCTCCACCATTGCATCTACCCATGTGGGCTCTTGCACTAATTCTTGAAAGGAAGATAGCTCAGTCACTATACATTTGCTCATGAAAGCCATGTATCCAGTGAATCGGTCAGGAGACTGTCTTTGTCTGCACTGTGAAGTAGGAACTCCTACATTCTATGCGGCATCAAGTTTCATCCTCTCAGCTTATGTGGTACGCCTTCTGCCAATTCTGATGTTTGGCTCTGCGTGAGTGGACTCCTCCACTCCATGAACCTCCTCTTGTGGCTAATCCACATCTAGAGACTCATATTTGGGAACCAACAATTCCTCCTCCGCATGCAAGTCCAGCTCCCTCTCAAGTGAGAACCGCATGGCTTTCCCCTCATCAAAATTTATATCCCATTGCATAACAGTCATCTTACTATTAGGAAAATATACACGATAATTATGGGGTGTTTCTGTGTACCCACAAATATCCCAACTTCAGCAGTCGGCTCCAGCTTCTTCCTGGCGTTCTTGGTCACATGCACATAAACAAATGAGCCAAAAATCTTAAAGTGAGAAACATCTGGTTTCTTACCAGTGAAAGCTTCTTCAAGTGTACTCATGCCAAGTACTCTATGAGGATAACGGTTTTGCACATAAACCAAAGTGTTGCATGCTTTCTCCCACAAATGCATTGGTAGGCCCTGATCATGCAACATTGCTCGTGTCGCACCTGTAGAAATTTATGAATCTTAATTCTTATGCAAAAATTATTTCTGTTAATCTGGTTAAGTTTCTCACACTTATACAAGTTATCCACTGAATAAATTCAAGTGAACATCAAAGAAAAAAACATAGCAGATCTCTACCAATTCAAATCTAGAATAAGCACATGCACACATAGATAAAGTGACACAGTTATTTCTAGACAAACTATTCTTGGAAAAACCCAATGTGGGAAAACTGGTCTCTGGCTGCTGGAGGGCTCTATTATTAAGAATATTTCTGAATACACAACTCTGGGTTCTAGATCTAGAAAACCCTACAGAGACCAACAATACTGACTGATCCACACACTCAAATGGGATTTACAGAACTCAGCCAGATCTAGGCCTAGAAACCCCAAATCTTCCCTTGAAAGACACTACGTCAGCCTTTGAAGGCCTCCAAATGCTCAGCGTTGTCATTGGAAGGGACTGCGTTACCCCAGACTGGGTGGCGTAGTCACTACGCTGCCCCTAAGGGTCTCTGCATAACCCTTGAAGGGCTTCCTGGAAATCACACTGTCCTTGTTGCTGTTGCTGCTGCTACCATCTGCTGTTGCTGTCGTTTGTTGTTGCTGCTGCCTTCCTCTGTGCTGTCTTTCTTGATCTCTTCTTTGATTCTTGTGTATTCTAGACCCCGGGATCAGATCGTCCCCTTGGCCTAAATTCCCCTCTCTGCAACTGAAACAATTGAGAATTCTTAGCAACC
Source organism: Pinus albicaulis (assembly GCA_034641835.2). Lineage (NCBI taxonomy): Eukaryota > Viridiplantae > Streptophyta > Pinopsida > Pinales > Pinaceae > Pinus > Pinus albicaulis. The sequence goes on along the minus strand of JAXQQM020075305.1, from coordinate 81,009 downwards.
CCGCCCTAGAATCTCAGCTTAGCTTCAGTGCTCTGCCTCTGTGTGTCTTTACAAATGACCCCAAGCCTTTCCTTTATACTTTTATCGTTGACAAATCAACAGCCAAGATTAAATCTATAATCAATGGCTAAGATTAAAAGAAAGCTTGATCCATGTGACTTAAGACAATTTCATCACATGTTTAATTAAATTCACTTAAATTATTTAAGTTCCCTAAGTATTAACTTAGGAAATACACTTAAAATAATTAATTAATTTAATATCTCCTAAACCAGATGAAATTTCCCAAACCCATTTCTCGTCTTGTAGATCAGGTGAACTCTAGTCCCTCCACAAAGTTTGGGAGCTAGAGCACAAATGATGCTACCCCAAGCACACAAAATCTCAACAACACCCACGATCGTTCTTATCTTCCTCTCCGCGACCCCATTTTGTTGTGGGTTATGAGGCGTTATGAGTTCTCTTCGAATTCCTTCTTTACTATAGAAGTCTTTGAATTCGTTCGAGATTTATTCTCCACCATTATCGCTCCTCAGAGACTTCACTTGCTTCCTCGACTCTTTCTCAACCAATCCCTTAAACTCGCAGAACTTTGAAAATGTTTGATCCTTCTTTTGCATGAAGAAAATCCAACATTTACAAGAAAATTCATCAACAAAAATAACATAATACATGTGTTTTTCTATTGAAGCAACCGAGAAAGGTCCACACACGTTTGTGTGAACTCTCTCCAGGATCATCGAAGCACGATTCTCCTTTTCATGAAAGGTGAACTTTACATATTTCCCCATGGCGCAACCCTTTCACTGATCTAACTGAGCAAGTGTTCCCATTGGAAGTCCAGTATATATTTGTTGCATGAATTTCAAGGCTCAATGATGAAGATGGCCCAATCGCCTGTGTCATAATTCGCCCTCATCCCAGCTCACCACTTTTTCGGCCTTGCCCATCACAGCAGCGCAACCTTCTACCTCCAGCTTGTAGAGATTCTTGACTCGAATCCCTATCCTCTTGGCTTGATTCATTGTTTTATGTCGTAGGAAATTTTTTCCATCGTTGAAAACAATGTCATAGCCTTTGTCCTCCAACATCGCGACTGAGACCCAATTTTCTTTAGACCTGGAACATGCATAACATCTTTCAATTGAAATGGTTTACCTGAATCCCTCTCAAAGTTAATGGTACCAATGTTGGTCGCACTGTTTCGTCCATCATCGCCCATCTCTATATGAATTTGGATATCTTTCTCCTCCAAGTCACTGAAAAGCTCCTTATCTCCCATCATGTGGAAGGAAGCACCACTATCAAGATACCACACCGATCCCAATGCGCTTGATACCAAGCATGCGATCAAAGAGAAATCAAGTTCAAATTGCGAGGTAAGGGCCTCACCAGCTGCATCTCCAACAACCTTCCTGTTCTTCTTCTTCTGTGGGCAATTAGTGGCGAGATGCCCATGTTCGTGATAGTGAAAACACTTCAACTTGCACAAATATAGCTTCTCTCCTTTAGACTTGGACTTTGAGTGGAATTTCTTCCCCTTCCCTTTCCTTGCCTTGGAAGCCAAAGCACAATCCTCTTAATCATCATGCTTTGATGAAGAGACATCTCTAGTGTTTCGCCTGAACTCCTCCTGCACTAGATCCGGCCACAGTCGTTCCAAATCCAACAATTTTTCCCGTCCATTGACAGAATCTTCATAACTGTGCCAAATCTTAGGAAGTCCCGAGAGAGCCAAGCTCACCAAATCATCATCGACAACAGTGATTCCCACACTCCCTAGTTCATCCCGAGATTGGACAAACTTTGTGAGATACTTTGGAATGTTCTCGCCCTTTTCCATCTTGATCTTTCTGAGTTTATCCTTCAGCGCCAATTTCCTATGGTCGTTGTTGCTTTGGAAAAGATCTGTCAAAGCCTTCCACATAGCATATGGAGTGTCTTTCCCATGAAGGCTTTATACAATGTGGTATCATACACCTTCCAACAAAATCCTTCTCGCCTTCGCTACTTTCTTTTTCCATGCGTCAAGTAATGCAGCATCTGTCGAAGTGGGCTTAGGAACATCATTGTCAATGAATTGCTTCAAGCCATTATCTTCAAGCACCGCCTCCATCCTGTCCTTCCAGGAAATTTAATTCGAGTTGCCCTCGAGTGCATACTCTAGCTGCAAGCCATTGAAAGCCATTTCGATGTTTACTCAACTATAGCACCAAGAAATTCTTGCAGCAAATTCGAATTGTTTCCACCAAAAAACTCAGCTCCTGCTTCAAAATCACAATCTTCTGTGCTCTGATACCATGTAGAAATTTTAATACAAATATTTATTGTTTGAATTCTCCTGATCTAACAATTATATGCCACTGTTAAATACAGAATCGCTTCTACAAAAATTATTGCGGAAATTTAAAACATGATTGCCAATTGCAAACACATGAAGAAAGATCATTCACTCATAACATAGATATTTACCGGGAAAACATAAAGCTAAAAAGCCCACTATCATATACTATGTATATATCATGGATCATGAAACAATCTTATACAAAACTCTAATCCAAGAGCTCTCAGTACAATATACAATCGTCTCACACTGTCTTGCAGAAATTGACGAATGCCTTAGCCAAATTTCTGCCTCACAACAGCCTTCTTCCTCCACTGTAGATCTGCCTCACAACAGCCTTCTTCCTCCACTGTAGATCTGATACTGAAGATCCCTCCTGATGTGCTCTTTTTGCCCGTTGGGCTGTCCACACAATGTGCATCTGTGAAACCATGCAACTTCACCTCATCCGTCTGTTTGTACCACAAGCCATACTCAGATGTGCCCCTCAAGTATCTCAGGACATGCTTGCCCGCCTTCCAAAAGATCTTGGTAGGCTTAACCATCACTTGACTAAGTTGGTTCACCACATAGCATATGTCTGGTCTTGTATTCACTAAATACATTAGCGAACCCACTAACTGTCGATAGACAGTAGCATCCACTACCTCTCCAGATGTAGCGTCCTCTTTCCTCTAGTTTCCTGGAAGAGGAGTATCCATGGGTTTGCAACCCTCCATGTGAAACTTACCCAGTATCTCCCTTCCATACTTTTCTTGAGACACAAAAATTTCACCATCTCGCTGCCATATTTCCAATCCAAGGAAATAATGAAAGAGGCCCATATCCTTCATCTTGAACTCCTTTGCAAGGTCCTCCTTGCATGAGTGTATCAGTTGCTCATCACTGGTCAGTATTAAATAATAAACATAAAGAATAATGATTAAAATCTTACCCTCCACCACAATTTGGTATAGGTTTTCATCCGCCTCACTCTTGGTGAAGCCAAGTACGGTGAAATAGTTGTCTATCCGAGTGTACAAAGCACGGGGTGCTTGTTTCATCCCATACAACGCTCTTTTGAGTCTGCACACATGCGACTCACTGTTGAAGATCTAAAATCCTTTAGGATGCTCAATGTACACTACTTCCTCAATGATCCCATTAAGGAACGCAGTCTTCACATCCATCTGATGAATGTGCCAACCCATCTGTGCTGAGAGAGCAAGGATGGTCTTTATGGAAGAATATCGTGCGACAGGTGCAAAGGTTTCTTCATAATCCTCCCTCTCAATTTGTGAGAAGCACCGAGTCACAAATATGGCCTTGTATTTCTTAACACTCCCATTAGCAGCTTGTTTTACCTTGTAGATCCATCTCGAACCTACCACTGATTTATCAACCGGCCTTTGAACAATTTCCCAAGCACTGTTTCTGACAATGGAGTCATACTCCTCCACCATTGCATCTACCCATGTGGGCTCCTGCACTGCTTCATGAAAGGAATATGACTCAGTCACAATACATTTTCTCATGAGAGCCATGTATCCAATGAATCGATCAGGAGATTGTCTTTGTCTGTGCTGTGAAGTAGGAACTCCTACATTCTGTGCGGCATCAAGTTTCAGCCTCTCATCTTTTTTGGTACACCTTCCGCCTGTTCTAATGTTTGGCTCTTCGTGAGTGGATTCCTCCACTCCATGAACCTCCTCCTGTGGCTGATCCACATCTAGAGACTCATCTTTGGGAACCAATAGTTCCTCCTTTGTATGCAATTCTAGCTCCCTCTCGAGCGACAACCACATGGATTTCCCCTCATAAAATTTTATATCCTGTCGCATAACAGTCATCTTACTGTTAGCAAAATACACATGATAATTATGGGGTGTTTCTGTGTACCCCAAAAATATCCCAACTTTAGCAGTCAGCTCTAGCTTCTTCTTGGTGTTCTTGGTCACATGCACATAAACTGATGAGCCAAAAATCTTAAAGTGAGAAACATCCGGTTTCTTACTAGTGAAAGCTTCTTCAGGTGTACTCATGCCAAGTACTCTATGAGGACAAATGTTTTTCACATAAACTGTAGTGTTGCATGCTTCTGCCCACAAATGCATTGGTAGGCCCTAATCATGCAGAATTGCTCGTGTCGCACCCATGATCGTTTTGTTCTTCCTCTCCGCGACCCCATTTTGCTATGGGTTATGAGGCACTATGAGTTCTCTTCGAGTTCCTTCTCTGCTACAGAAGTCTTTGGATTTTTTCAAGATGTATTCTCCACCATTATTGCTCCTCAGAGCCTTCACTTGCTTCGCCAACTCTTTCTCAACCAATGCCTTAAAATCACAGAACTTTGAGAATGTTTGATCCTTCTTCTGCATGAAGAAGATCCATCATTTACGAGAAAAATCATCAACAAAAATAACATAATACCTGTGTTTTTATATTGAAGCAACCAAGAATGGTCCACACATGTATGTGTGAACTCTCTCCAGGTTTGCCGAAGCATGGTTCTCCTTTTCATGAAAGGTGGACTTTACATACTTCCCATTGTGAAACCCTTGCACTCATCTAAATGAGTAAGTGTTCCCATTGGAAGTCCAGTAGATATTTGTTGCATGACTTTCAAGGCTTCATGATGAAGATGGCCCAATCGTTTGTGCCATAATTCGCCCTCATCCTGGCTCACCACTTTTTCTGCCTTGCCCGTCATAGCAGCGCAGCCTTCTCCCTCCAGCTTGTAGAGATTCTTGACACGAATCCCCATCCTCTTGGCTTGACTCATTGTTTTATGTCACAGGAAATATTTTCCATCGCTGAAAACAATGCCATAGCCTCTGTCCTCCAACATCGCGACTGAGACCAAGTTTTTCTTCAGACCTGAAACATGCATAACATCTTTCAATTGAAATGGTTTACCTGACTTGCTCTCAAAGGTAATGGTACCAATTCTGATCGCACTGTATCATCCATCATCGCCCATATTTATATGCATTTGGAGATATTTCTCCTCCAAGTCACTGAAAAGCTCCTTATCTGTCATAATTTGGAAGGAAGCACCACTATCAAGATACCAAACTGATCCCAATGCGCTTGATACCAAACATGTGATCAAAGAGAAATAAAGTTCAAATTGTGAGGCAAGGGCCTCACCAACTGAAGCTCCAACAAACTTTTTTTTCTTCTTCTTCTGTGTGCAGTTAGTGGCGAGATGCCCATGTTCGTGATAGTGAAAACACTTCACCTTGGACAAATCTAGCTTCTTACCTTTAGACTTGCATTTTGAGTGGAATTTATTCTCCTTCCCTTTCCTTGCCTTGGCAGCCAAAGCACAATCCTCTTCATCATTATGCTTTGATGAAGAGCCATCTCTGGTGTTCCGCTTGAAATCCTCCTGCACTAGATCCGACCACAGTCGTTCCCAATCCGACAGTTTTTCCCATCCGTTGAAAAAGTCTTCATAACTGTGCCAACTCTTAGGAAGTCCCAAGAGAGCCATGCTGACCAAATCATCATCGACAACATTTATTCCCACACTCCCTAGTTCATCCCGAGATTGGACAAACTTTGTGAGATACTTTGGAATGTTGTCGCCCTTTTCCATCTTGATCTTTCTGAGTTTATCCTTCAGCGCCAATTTCCTATGGTCACTGCTGCTTTGGAAAATATCCGTCAAAGTTTTCCACATAGCATATGGAGTGGCTTTCCCATGAAGGCTTGAGACAATGTGGTCTTGTACACCTTCCAACATAATCCTTCTCACCTTCGCTAATTTCTTTTGCCATGTGTCAAGTAATGCAACATCCATCGAAGTGGGCTTAGGAACATCACTGTCGATGAATTCCTTCAAGCCATTATCTTCAAGCACCGCCTCCATCCTGTCCTTCCAGGAAATGTAGTTCGAGCTGCCCTCGAGTGCATACTCTAGGCGCAAGCCATTGAAAGCCATTTCGATGTTTACTCAACTATCATACCAAGAAATCCTTGCAACAAATTCGAATTGTTTCCACCAACAAACTCAGCTATGTAGAAATTTATTAATACCAATAGTATTACCGAATCCTCCTAATCTAACAAATTAATCTTATGTTAAATACATAATCCTTCCACTTAATTCTTTGGGGAAATTAAATCGCCAATTACAAAACACATGAAGAAAATCAATCGCACATAAACATAGTTGTTTAACGGGAAAGCTTAAAGCTAAAAACCCCAATTATCATATATTATGTATATCAATGGAATCATGTAACAATCTCATACAAAGATTAGTACATCAAGCTCTCAGTACAATCAACAATCATTACACACTGTCATGCAGAAATTTACATATCTATGCACCAATTTCTTGCCTCATAACAACCTGCCTCCACTGCGCAATCCCTTCTGAAGAAGACCCCTGAATGAATTCGAATTGGCCTTGCCTTGATTGCGCAATCCTCATTGGCAACTCCAATGTGTGTCATATGCATTGAATGCATCACTATAGTCACAACAGATAGTCCATCTCACCCTTTCACCTATCTCTCCACTGGGTCTCCACTGGAACTGACATGCAAGTACCTATTTGTTGTATTTGTTTAGTTGCAACTGAGTTATTAGTTATGAATTAATTAACTAATTAATTCACTAAACTCTCATTAGTGTATCTTTTAGTTAGACTAGATACAACTAGCTCAACTGAGTTTAACTCACTTAACTGAGTTAAACTAAATAACAACTCCCATAACTACTCTTCCAACTCTATCACAACTTTGCCACTTCAGTTCTAACTAAGTCCTCCATGCATGACTCACCAACCACCCTAGTAATTGCGTAATTCCTTCAGCCCACTGATTTTCCAAATCTGTTCACTGAAATAAAGTGCTCCAAGAGAATCAGTTGATATTTATTGTTGAATTATGATTAATAGCTAATAATAATCGACACGCATCTATTTTTAGATTGACGATCTATAAATAGACTTCGCCAAATATTCTAAAAATATAATTTCATCTATTTTTCACATTTAATCAACCATCTACAAATAGCATCCTGCAACTTATAGAATATGCTCACCATGTCTAAAAATAGACATACACCTAAAAATAGCCTGCGGGCCCCACTTAGTGAAGGTGCTTACTTTTCACTAAGCTCATCATATTGTTGAATCTCAACACTCCGTCTCAATAACATAGGGATTATCCTTCACCCCGATCCTACCTTTATGGTATTCAAATTTGTTCTTGTTGAGCGCCTTCATCAGAATATCTGCATCCTAATCTTCCGTAGGAATGTACTGAAGCAACATGATCTTCCGCTACACACAATATCTAATATGATGATACCAGATATCATCTGTCTGTCTGTACCATAAGCCATACTTAGATGTGCCCTTGAGATATCTCAGGACATGCTTGCATGTCTTCCAAAAGAGCTGGGTAGGCTTAACCATCGCTTGACTAAGCTGGTTCACCGCATAGCATATGTCTGGTCTTGTATTAACTAAATACATGAGCGAACCCACCAACTGTCGATAAACAGTGGCATCCACTACCTCTACCGATGTAGCATCATCTTTCCTCTAATTTCCTAGAAGAGGAGTATCCATGGGCTTGCAGTCCTCCATGTGAAACTTACCAAGTATCTCTGGAGCATACTTGCCTTGAGACACAAATAGTTCACCTTCTCACTGCCATATTTCCAATCCAAGGAAATAATGAAGTAGCCCCAAATCCTTCATCTAAAACTCCTTTGCAAGATCTGCCTTGCATGAGCGTATCAACTGCTCATCACCTATTAGTATTAAAGCATCAACATAAATAAAAATGATTAAAATCTTACCCTCCACCACAATTTGGTACAGGTTTGCATCCGCTTCACTCTTGGTGAAGCCAAGTCTGATGAAATAACTGTCGATCTATGTGTACCAAACACATGGTGCTTGCTTCAGCCCATACATTGCTCTTTTGAGTCTACACACATGCGACTCATTACCGAAGATCTCAAATCCTTCAGGCTGCTCAATGTACACCTCTTCCTCAATGATCCCATTAAGGAACACAATCTTCACATCCATTTGATGAATGTGCCAACCCATATGCGTTGAGAGAGAAAGGATGGTCCTTATGGAAGAATACCATGCGATAAGTGCAAAGGTTTCTTCATAATCAATCCCCTCAATCTGTGAGAAGCCCCGGGAAACAAATCTTTCCTTATACTTCTCGACACTCCCATCAGCAGCTTGCTTTACCTTGTAGATCCATCTTGAACCTACCACTGATTTACCCACCGTCCTTGGAGAAATCTCCTAAGCATTTTTTTTGACAATTGAGTCATACTCCTCCACCATGGCATCTACCCATGTGGGCTCCTGCACTGCTTCTTCAAAAGAAGATGGCTTTGTCACAATACACTTGCTCATAAGAGCCATGTATCTAGTAAATCGGTCAGGTGACTGTCTCTATCTGTGCTGTGATGTAGGGACTCCTACATTCTGTGCTGCATCAAGCTTCAGTCTCTCAGCTTCTGTGGTACGCTTCCTGCCCGTTCTGATGTTTGGTTCTTCATGAATGGACTCCTCCACTCCATGAATCTCCTCCTGTGGCTGTTCCACATATAGAGGCTCATCTTTGGCAACAAGAAGTTCCTCCTCTTCTTGCAAGTGTAGCTCCCTCTCAAGCGACAAATTCATGGCCTTCACCTCATTGAATTTTATATGCCGTCGCACCACAGTCATTCGACTGTTTGGAAAATACACACGATAATTATGAGGTGTTTCTGTGTACCCCAAAAATATCCCAACTTCTACAGTCGGCTCGAGCTTCTTCCTGGCGTCCTTTGTCACATGAATGTAAACATATGAGCCAAAAATCTTCAAATGAGAAATATTAGGCTTCTTACCAGTAAAATCCACTTCAGGTGTACTCATGCCAAGTACTCTATGAGGACAACGGTTTTACACATAAACCACAGTGTTGCATGCTTCTGCCCAAAAGTGCATCGGTAGGCCCTGGTCATGCAACATAGCTTGTGAAATACCCACGATCGTTCTGTTCTTCCTCTCTGTGACCCCATTCTGCTATGGGTTATGAGGCTCTATGAGTTCTCTTCGAATTCCTTCTTTGCTACAGAAGTATTTGAATTCGTTCAAGATATATTCGCCATCATTATCACTCCGCAGAACCTTCACTTGCTTCCCCGACTCCTTCTCCACCAATGATTTAAACTCATAGAACTTTGATAATTTTTCACTCTTATTCTGCATGAAGAAGATCCAACATCTACGAGAATAGTCATAAAAAAAATAACATGATACCTATGTTTTGATGTTGAAGCAACCGAGAAAGGTCCACACACGTCTGTGTGAATTCTCTCTAGGATCACCGAAGCACAGTTCTCCTTCTCATGAAAGGTGGTCTTCACAAAATTACCCATAGTACATCCCTTGCACTGATCTAACTGTGCAAGAGTACTCTTGGTAATTCCAGTAGAAATTTTCTGCAAAATATTCAAGGCACCATGGGGAAGATGGCCCAATCTCTTGTGCCATAATTCGCCCTCATCCCGACTCATCACTTATTCTGCTTTGCCCATCATTGCAGCGCAACCATCTACATCCAGCTTGTAGAGATTCTTAACATGAATTCCTATCCTCTTGGTTTGACCCGTTGTTTTATGTCACAGGAAAGCTTTTCCCTCGCTGAAAACAACGTCCTAACCTCTGTCCTCCAACATAGCGACCGAGACAAAGTTCTTCTTCAAACCTGGAACATGCATAACATCTTTCAACAGAAATGGTTTACTTGAATCCCTCTCAAAGGTAATAGTTCCAATTTCAGTCACACTGTATCTACCATCGTCACCCATCTCTATATGCATTTGGAGATCCTTCTCCTCCAAGTCACTAAACAACTCCTTGTCTCCCGTCGTATGGAAGGAAGCACCACTATCAAGATACCACACCGATCCCATTGCACTTGAAACCAAGAATGCGATCAAAGAGAAATAAAGTTCAAATTGTGAGGCTAAGGCCTCACCAGCTTCAGCTCCAGCAACATTCTTATTCTTCTTTTTCTGTGGCCAGTTAGTGGCGAGATGCCCATGTTCGTGATATTGAAAACACTTCACCTTGGACAAATCCAACTTCTTGCCTTTAGCCTTGGATTTTGGATGGAATTTCTTCCCCTTCCCTTTCCTTGCTTTGGCATCCAAAGCGCAATTCTCTTCATCATCATTATTCGATGAAGAGCCATCCCTGGTATTCCGCCTTATATCCTCCTTCACAAGATCCGACCAAAGTCGCTCCCAGTCCGGAAATTTCTCTCGTTCGTTGAAAGAGCCTTTGTAGCTATGCCAACTATTCGGAAGCCCAAGGAGAGCCAAGCTCACCAATTCATCATCCGTAACTGTAATTCCCACACTCCCCTGCTCATCCCTACATTGGACAAACTTCATGAGATATTTTGGAATATTTTCGCCCTTCTCCATTTTGATTTTTATAAGCTTATATTTCAGTGCCAACTTCCTATGGTCGTTACTGCTTTGGAAAAGATCTGTCAAAGCCTTCCACATTACAAATGGAGTGGCTTTCCCATGAAGGCTTGACACAATATGGTCTTTCACACCTTCCAACATAATTCTTCTTGTCTTCGCTACCTTCTTTTTCCATGTGTCAAGTAATGCAGCATTGCTAGAAGTAGGCTTAGGAACATCGCTACCGATGAACTCCTTCAGTCCATTATCTTCAAGCACCACCTCCATCCTGTCCTTCCAGGCTATGTAGTTAGAGCTACCCTCAAGGGCATACTCCAACCGCAACCCATTGAAAGACATTTCAATGAATACTCAATTGTCGCACAAAGAAATTTCTGCAGCAAATTCGAATTGTCCACCAACACAAAACTCATCACCGCTTCACTATTGCAATCTCCAGTGATTAACACTGCTCTGATACCGTGTATAAATTTATTAATACTAATAGATGTATTACCGGATCCTCCTGATCTAACAAATTAAGCTTATGTTAAATACAGAATCCTTCCACTTAATTATTTGCGGAAATTAAATCGCTAATTGCAAAACACATGAAGAAAATCAATCGCGCATAAACACAGTTGTTTAACGGGAAAGCTTAAAGCTAAAAACCCCAACTATCATATATTATGTATATCAATGGAATCATGTAACAATCTCATAAAATATTAGTACATCAAGCTCTCAATACAATCAACAATCATTACACACTGTCATGCAGAAATTTGCATATCTATGCACCAATTTCTTGCCTCCTGACAGCCTGCCTTCACTGCGCAATCCCTGCTGAAGAAGAACCATGAATGAATTTAAATTGACCTTGCCTTGACTACGCAATCCTAATTGGCATCTCCAATGTGTGTTAGATGCATTGAATGCATCACTATAGTCACAACAGATAGTCCATCTCACCCTTTCACCTATCTCTCCACTGGGTCTCCATTGGAACTGACATTCAAGTAGTTAACTGCTGTATTTGTTCAGTTGCAAGTGAGTTATTAGTTATGAATTAATTAACTAATTAATTCAATAAACTCTCATTAGTGTATATTTCAGTTAGACTAGATACAACTAGCTCAACTGAGTTAAACTAAATAACAACTCCCATAATTACTCTTCCAACTCTGTCACAACTTTGCCACTTCAGTTCTAAGTGAGTCCTCCATGCATGAGTCACCAACCACCCTAGGAATTGCATAATTCCTTCAGCCCACTGATTTGCCAAATCTATTCCCTGAAATAAAGTGCTCAAAGAGAATATGCTGATTTTTATTGTCGGATTATTATTAAGGGCTAATAATAATCGACATGCATCTATTTTTAGATTGACGATCTATAAATAGACTTCACCCAATATTCTAAAAATAGAATTTCATCTATTTTTCACATTTGAACAACCATCTACAAATAACATCCTGCAACTTATAGAATATGCTCACCATGTCTAAAAATAGACATACACCTAAAAATAACCTACGGGCCCTACTTAGTGAAGGTGCTTACTTTTCACTAAGCTCATCATCTTGTTGAATCTCAACAAGCTCCTGCTTCAAAATTGCAATTTTTTGTGCTCTGATACCATGTAGAAATTTTAATACAAATATTTATTTCCTGGATTATCCTGATCTAACAATTATATTCCATTGTTAATACATAATCGTTTCTACAAAAATTCTTGCAGAAATTTAAAACACGATCGCCAATTGCAAACACATGAAGAAAGATCATTCACTCATAACACAGATTTCTACCGGGAAAGCATAAAGCTAAAATCCCCACTATCATATATTATGTATATATCATGGATCATGAAACAATCTCATACAAAACTCTAATCCAAGAGCTCTCAGTACAATATACAATCGTCTCACACTGTCTTGCAGAAATTGACAAATGCCTTAGCCAAATTTATGCCTCACAACATCCTACCTCCGCTACGCCATACAAGTTGATTACAAAGACCAATTTGATACAATTAGACCCTCCTTGACTGCGCAATCCTCATGAGCATATCCAATGTGTGTTTGGCTTGCAAGAGTGCAATCCAATATAGTACAACTGATAGTAAACTATCCCTTTCACCTACCTCTCAACTGGGTCTCCACTGGATCTAACATGCATGTAGTTAACAGTAGTAAATCTTCAGTTTCATGTGAGATCACTCCATGTGAAATAATTTAATATTTAATTCACTGATCTCTCACTAGTGTATCTTCAGTTACAACTAGCACAACTGATTTTAACTCCCTTAACTAAGTTAAACTACTTTACAACTCACATAACTACACATCCAACTCTTTTACAACTTTGAATTACTCAGTTACATTTAAGTCCACTTGCATGTCCCACCAACCAACCTTAGAACTCAAAATTCCTTCAGCTAACTGGTTTGCCACTTCAATTAACTGATTTCAAGTGCTCCATGAGAATAGATTAATATTTATTGTCCAACTATTATTAAGGGATAATAATAGTCGACATGCGATCTATAAATAGACTTCGCACATACATCTAAAAATAGAACATCATATATAAATAGAATTTTCTCACTATCTATAAATAGACTTCCACTATGAATAAAAATTTCTCATCCGTTCTAAAAATAGACTTACACCTAAAAATAGCTCGAGGCTCCATCCTAGTGTAGGTGCTTGATTTTCACTAGGATCATCATCTTGCTGAATCTCAACAAGAAAAATACCATAGTAAACAGAGAAAAGAGTACAAAATATAGATAAACCCTCATAGAAATCATCAACTGTTGTCCAAAAACCCTGGTGAGGCTTCCTTCGAACTTCCAACTTCAGAACATGGCCATTCTTCCAAGAAACAAGCAGAATTATGCGGCCAGCCATGGATGCGACGCAACAAAAACTGAAATTAAGAACATACCCGAAGAGAGTGACCAGAGCAGACTAAAAGTTGAAAATCATCTAGTGGAAGACCAGGAGGAGCGCCACCTAAGAGCCGCAACTTGTCGCGAACCAAACTGGATCCAAATTTCCTTTGCATGAAGAAGAATTACTTACCACAACAACAAAAAATCAAGATAACCCCGATGTTAAATGCTCACTGCCACATTCCTTAATCACCCTAAATGACTGCATGTGTGAGGCCATCGCTCTAAGTGCCTTATGCATGTGGAGGGTGGTGATTGCCTCCCACAGACCTTATTCATTACGATATGATGTTTGGAGGTCCCGAAACTTCCAACTCACACCCCGATCGGGGACCATTCAAATAATTATTAATTTCTATTAAAATTTAATTAAAATAATATAAAATAAAATTTACACCTAAAATTCATTATCATATATCAAAAATCCATATTTATGATATAAAATATGTGTTTAAAATATTTATTTAATATGATTGTGGAACCGTGTAAATTTGAAAAATCTTTCAAAAATACATACCATGTCCACAAAGAAATTCTCCAAAGTATTTATAAACTAATACTATAATATCCAGTGATAAATATAAACATCAAAACACTTTATCCCATACATTTAAATTTATTAAAATTAAACAAAAAATAAAAAAATGAATTAAATTATAACTTTATTTTAAATTAGTATTATTAATTATAAAAGAAATTAATACATGAGTTGAACATATAAACACTTAAAAAAACATATAACATAATTCTTAGCTATTGAGATTCACCCGGATTTTATCATAGAGGATTTTAACCTACTTTGTTACAATATCATGAGCCAAAACCATGACTTATCATTACTACATGCCCAAAAATTCGTAGCTGTCAATTGGAAAGAGTTGCAACTAAGAGATGAACTAGATCAATGCTCAAAGACTATGATCTCTACAGCCCAATCTCAACATCAACCATCTTCCAGCACTTGTGTCAAGACTCTGCATCATAACTTGTTTTGGCTGGCTGAGGCATCCAATTTGATTAGTGAAGGTTGGGATTCGGAATGAAATTCATGTCACAAGATTGTTGGTGGTGATCCTGGAATTCATGACAGATTAGTAGTTGAATAATCATTTTATATCTTTGATGATAAGTGGAACTCTACGACTTGTGCAGGTGCAACTTACTGCCCTTGTTGTTGTATGCACACTACACAATTTTTTCATACAAGTATGATAAATCTGCAGTTGTATACTAGCAGCAGAACAGATACATACTCTTGTAATTTTCATTCAAAAATTATTCCAGTTGAATTTCTTCTGTTACACAATGTATGACTACATGATTAGCAATTTAACTTTATTCATTTTTATAGGCATTTTGACTTTATTTGGGTTGGAGGATTTTCCCTTGGTATATTCACGTCAATTTAAAAGTTTACAAATTTACATAAATTTCTAATGTAAGTTTTAACAATCTTTTCAAGAGAGTGATATATTTTTGGAAGGGTGGTAGAAAAATAGAGAGATGTATACATAAAGGAAACTTTTTATTGTATACTAAAAATTACACAGATACATTATATATTTATTTATGGTGCTTGTGAGATCTAAATGATTTGAAAACAAGAAGATTGGTTGTTGATAAATTATCTCAACAACTCAACCAAATATACCTATTATAGTAAGTGTTAGTTTCAAGTTCTCCTTTTAATGCTTACATTATTACATAAATTTCAAATAACAAAATAGAGAAAACATAGTACAAAAACACAACTGGTCTTCATTAACACTCAAGTCCACTCTGGAATCTCACAAACATTTTTCTTTCTTCTTCTTCGAGTTGTTACTTGAACTCCATTTAAAACATGCTTGCTTCTTACCATCATTGATGAACTTTGCAAGATCAACAGTCTTGAAAACTCAGCTCGTCGAGGCTTTTGCGATAAGAGTTGTCAAGTAATGAACCATCCTATGGACCAATCACCATATGCCAGATATTTCACTCTCGGCTATCCATCAGTTGCTAGGTAGAAGGTATGCATATTGAATGTGCTAAAAAATTGATCAAACAACTCGACCTATTTCACACACATGGATCTCATATTGTAACCAGTAGCCGTTGTTCAGGGTTTCTAAGCACAAAAAACAACAAACCATAATAGTGTAAACACAACCAAACTAGTGATGTGTTCAAGGGTTTCCATGCGCCAAGAACAACTAATTGGAATTATGCAACACTGTTCATTAATTGGTTTTACACCAAATATAACATACATCACTGATAGCTTAAAAGAGTTTGAGAGGATCTGCATTAAACTCATCTTCACTACCATAATATAAGTAATCCTCAAAGTTTTCAAGTCTTCAATAGTATTCATGTTAACAAATTATTTTAATTTCCCATTTAAAAGATCTTTAGCACGAGTCTTATAATTCAATGTTGTGTGTCCATGTTTTTGGCAATAAAAACATTTGACTGAGTTCTTGTTTTTATGGACCCTGCCCCTGGAGAATAGCGCAATCTCAGGTTATGAGTTGTCCTCTGCATCACCTAATTTTATTCTCTTTTCTTTTGCTCAAAGAGTTTCTACCATTTAATCTAATGATTTGGAAGAAAATTTATTTAGGGTAAAAATATCATTATCATAATTAGAAGATAAATTGTTTAGTAGAATAGCCTTAGCATCTTCATCACGTACAATATGAGTAAAAAATACTCCAATAGCATCACCCTTCGAGTTCAAAAATAATATTAGCTCATGCGTGAATAGATGGAATATGCAATCTAATTAATTAAAATCGAACATGCCGCTTGTTAGGGTCCTATAATAATAGGATTCATAATTTTTGAATTGACTTTCATTAGTCTTGTAAAGATGTACATACCTTTCTTTCTGCAAGTTGTTTTCCCATATTTGAAAATAAAAAATGAAAAGAGGGTAAAAGTTCTAAAAGAAAAATCAAAGGACTTGAAAAGAAAAATATCAAAAAGAATAAAAAATGGACCCCAAAAAAAAAGAGATACGAATAAGACATGAAAGTGATGCAAGTCAAAATGCCACTACTAGTTACTTTTCACTACAAAAATAATGATTATGTGCAGCTTGTTCAAAATGCCATAATCCATGATGAGTTAAATAGTTTAATCTTAAATTTTTTATGCTTTAAATTTCATGTTTATAGATAGAGAATAAAGATCTTGTCAAATAGTTTAAACTTGACAAATCAGTAGGTAGTTAGAGAATAAATGAGGAGCTCAACAATTTAATGCGAGCCCTCGGATGAAATTAGGTTAGAATTAAATAGTTTCCTGATTTAAAAGAAAAATGGATTTAGGGTTGCAAGCTCAAATGCACACATGCAAATAATGAAAAAATGGTAGAATAAATGATGGGTAGGTAGAAAGTAGTTACACAAAGCATGTATAAACATCATCTAGAAAATTACTAATTTCCCCCCCCACAATACATTCCAGTATTCAAAACCTTCAGTTAAAAAGGCTCTTAGCATTTCTCTGACTTTTGTTGGGACCAGCCCCAAGGCTTAATGACTGATTGGTACCAAGTATTGAATTCCCTTCATTAAAACCCTTATCCTTAACATCACCCCTTCTCTTAAGATAAAATCCCTTTTCCTAAGTTAAAACACATTTTTTTCTTAGGAAAAGTAAAAGCCCCCCTTAACTAATTTCATTTCATACAAAAATATTCAAAAAACCCACAAAAATACATTATCCTAAAAGTATAAGTGTGAAATGTTTAAAATGGGGCCACCACTATGCGCCCGAACATTTAAATTACACTTTACATAGGGTATTCTGTATTTTCCGCATATTCATTTTCATATTAACATTTATCCTATTTATTAATTCCATTAATACCCCATCCTTTAATATATTAATTCATTTATATAAATATCCCAAACCCAGATTTTTATGTTATCCTATGGTTTAAATTAATCCACGTGATATATTCCACTCCCCCATAGGTTTAAACATATATTTTATATAAACTCTTCGAAGTTTACATTACACATGGATATAGTTCATTTTCTGTGTAAAACGTTAAATATCCACATATCCCGCCTATCCCGTCTATCCGTTTAAACACTAAAATTATTTGTTAAAACTACGTTTTAACGTATAAAATTGAACCTCGTCGCATAAAAGATCCCGGGCCCCACACCCATTTACCTAGCAACTTAATCAATCAATCTGGACCGTTTGCACTCCCTCCGCCCAATCTGACGACTCACAAGCCATATCACAAATTTAATGGTGCGATCCTTAATCATTTTCGTATTTGCGATATGTGTGGTATTGCCCCATTATCTCTCCTCCACGCGGCATAACATGACTGGATCGCATCCTTCAGAGTAAAACCATTTACCACCCCCCAACGATGCGATAACCACTTGGAAGTATTTAACCTCCCGGCGCCAAACCGCTTCCCATTTGAATTGATTGGCATTGAATGCAGACACTGCTTAAATTAAATAGTCTATAAACAACAGATTTATACGCGTCTAAAACTTTTCACTACATTTTCTACTCATTTGATTGTTTCTGACTGAAGAAAAGACATTGCCGCGCTATTTTCATGCAAAAACAACCAAAATTCAGCCTAATTCACTGTTGTGACCATTCAGACCTTCCAATTTGAATTTAAAGACTTCAACAAAACTTCTGAAAGCTCCCAGACTTCCAGAAACCCTTTTTCAAGTCAAAATACCTAAAATAATAGGTATTTTTCAGAAAGCAGACCTATCTCTCCATGAAAAAAGCTATACTCGTGGCTTTAAACCTTCGTGAAGCCTGTTTGCCTAAAGAAATAACCTTATTGCCTCCAGAAGTCATATTTGTTTCAAAACCCTGATAATTTTAGAGTTTCTAGAGACTGTAACCTGTTTTTAAGAAAATTGAAGAATTTTATCCATTTGCAGACCTTTAGAAACCCTCTAATTCATCCAAACCCTTTTATCAACGAAAAGAGCAGTAAACCCTCATTTAACCTTTCCCAAGTCTGTAAAAAGGTTTAAAGATTGATTTTGGAGCAGATTGAAAGTTTGAACCAGAAGAAACCATAATTTTACCTTTGTTGTTCAAAAAGACATCTGTCATACCAAAAATACCTTCTGTAAACAGTCTAAGCTTACATAAGTGTATAAAAACCTAAAAAACAGAGTTTTTAACATCCAAAAGGCTAAATTGTCAAAAATTAAACCCAGAAATGGATTTTAAAAGCACCATTGTTATCAATCGACTAGAACCTCCTGTTGTAGATGTTGAACACACCCCTTTAGCTGATGTAGACTATAAAATCACTGATTCAGTAATTGAATTCAATCTTCTTGATCTCCACTGCTTGAGTCTAGAAAAAGCTTCGGATCAGGGAGATGAAGTGCAAATTTGGGAGTCTAATTTACCCAAATATGTAGTTCCACATACCCATTAGTGCCCTTACATCATCAGACTATGTCAAGCTCACTTTTCCTCTAACCTAAGAGCTATGGTTAATGCTGAGAAAGAAGTATTATTCACTATCACAATAGAATCCATAAACCAAATACTTCAATTGCAACCACATCCTAATGCAGTCCCATTGTCTATAGAAGCTCTTACAAAGATTTATTTGGATTTAGAATTTCCTAAAAGATTTCAAATCTTTCAAATATTCATGTCTTCATATGTTGAAATCCCAAAGATTAACCCTCCCTATTCATCCTCCAAATTCCTAGAAGGATCAAGACATATTATCTCAATGTTGTCTTTTATCCTTGGTTACTTTACTGATGAGCAATCTGATGAGTCTATACTTTGTTTTCTATCCACTTTTATGCATGGTAAACCTCCTCCAGTCATTGATAACTATGTTTATTATATATCTGATAGTATTCATGATCAGGTTGTGAAACTTCCTACTGAAGGAGTATTTAGGTATACCTCCTACCTCTTTCATATGTTCCTCTACTTCCAGTGAGATAAATTCCCAATAACTCTTCAAAAGTTGGATTTAGAGGGAAATCCACTGTCAGCTATTTTCTGGACTTCGTTAATTAGAAAAGAATCAACTGAGTTCACTAATGCAGATTTCACAGACTGTTTTATTCACCCATTGATAAATATGCTTACAAAAAGTGTACAACCAAGGATAAGTATTGATATTAAGAAATTTTTACAGCTATCAGAGCAAAGCAGAACTGGTGATTGGTACTTATACCAAAACCACACAGAGATTAGAGTTTATGGGTCAAACCTCTTGCCCTACAAACTGCCAAAGTATGTGCCAATGAGAGTGTTTGCATTAGAATATATAAGACAAATTCTAAACTTAGATTCTATAAACTTTTTGGCTGCTAAATAGAAAACTCAGTTCAAACTGAAAAACCAAGTGTGTCCTTTCATATGCAACAACAAGGAAGCAGGTGTAGAGGCAGTAAAATAGTTGCTAGAGTATAAGTTTGATGAAATTTTTCTATGGAACTATGATCCTTATGGAATAATAAGTAAGATGAGGATGAAATTCAAATTAACCCCTTACATCCATGACAAGAAACCTGAAATTGAAGAGTTTGCAAAACAAGTAGAATGGTTGGAAAATACATTGATGGAATTTGTCAAGCAATGTGATACTAGTCACACTTTGCAGAATCCTATTCAAGAGGAAAAAACCATAAAGAAAAATAGAGAAGAAAGCTCATATATTGTTGAAACAACCACAGGAACCAGATTTAAGCTCAGGTATAATAAGAAACAAAAGATTAATCCAGTGGAAAAAGAAAATGAAACAATTGAAGTTTTAGATGAAGAGAATCCAGAGAAGAACAACGAGACTACTACAGTGATTGAAAATGAACAACAACCTGCTACTTCTAACACACAAGTGATTGAGAAATAGCAAAGCATGGAAGCATCCGCATCACAGCAGGCAGAGGATAAAGACATAGATATCAAAGAAAATTACAAATAGATCAAGGCCAAAAATGAGGAGATAAAGAATGAGATTTATTCACAATACTTGAAGCAAACTCCAGGGATTCAAAATAGGCTGATTTCAGCCTTTGACTATACAAATAAAATGTTGCTAATGAAAGTGCTACAGCCAACAGTGCCTAAACCTACAACAACATCAGATTAAAAGAGAGCTGATATTGAAATTCCAATAGAGAACATCCATCCCTTGGATCAGATTGAGTTCCACAAGTAAAGCTCATAAATGCTTTATTCTACCATAACCACAAAAGCAACGAGTGCCCAGAAGCTCCAGAACACTTTGACAAATATCAGAGATCAACTTAGGGTTGAAAAAGCTTCTTCTTATGCTAAAGACACCAGAATAAAGTATTTAGAGGAATTAGTGATTGAAGTAGGGTATGACCCTTCTAATTTGAAAGTTGTAGAAGAATTGGTAAAGAAGAAAAATGTTGATACTGCAGCACTTAGAAAGCAACTAAAACTACCTCCAACAAAACATCCACAGGCTAAGGAGATTGTGTAGGAGGAAAATCGAAAATATGAGATGATGAGTCTCATACTACAAATGAAAACACATATCAAGGAGATGGAAATTGAGATGGACAAACTTGTCCAAGAAAAAGAAGGTAAAACTCAAAATATTCCTCCTACAGTCATTCCCATGGTAACAACAACAGTTCCTTCAAATTTAGCAGAAGAGTTAGCACCAAAAGTCCCATTGGCCACAGCTGTGCCAATTACTTCTTCCACTACTTCTTCTTATGAATATTCCACTTCAGCAGTTCAACAGATAGAGGAGGCCAGTAAACTCATTAAAGCCATGGAAGAGATGTCAATGCAGAATAAGGAGATAAACAGAATGAAAGAGAAAATCAAGAACTTGGAAGATACCAAGAAATTAACACAGATAAATGCTAAAACAGAGGAACAAAAGGCCAAAAGGTTAAGTGAACAGTTAAAGAAGGTAGAAGTAGAATTAACCTTAAAAGAACCCATGGCATACATTAAGAATCAACTATGGTCCAAAATCATTGAGTGAATAAATGATACTTGGCCATCCATTCAAGTGATATATGAATAGAAAGACTTGCTTAAGGTAGCGAAAGAAGAAATATTGAAGACCAAAGAAGAGCTAGGTGCCAAGCCTGAAGAAGCCCTAGAAATAATTAAGTTTCTCAATACTAGAAACAAGCAAGAATTGGATGAGATAGGGATAACTGACAGGACAGAGACAATTATTGAGGTAAGGAAAGCCATTTCAAAGAAAAACTTGATGAAACAGTTGGAAGAGATATGTCAAAAAATGGACATAGCCATAACTAGATTCATGGTTGAGTTTGATACATTGAGGCGAAAAGGTTTGCCAAATATTCTTGTCATCAATGATAAACTAATGAAACAAGAAGATTACAACAAGAAGATAATGGACTTTTCCAAAGAACAAGTGAACAAGACAGATTGGCAAGGAGTTCCAACAAGTAAAATGTTACACAAAATTATTGAAAACTTGTTTGATTTACAGCATGAGATAAAACACCTCTTTGTAGTCAAGCCAAATTTTGTTAGATACATAGAGGCTGATGATAATTCTAGAAAACTCACAAAGATTAAATTACTAGATGAAGAGTTTTGGCAGAAGCTTACATATTTGATGTAAAAAAGCAATTTGCAGTGAAAGAGGATGAAAAAACAGAATGTTGTTTTTAGACAGTAAAAACAGATTTTAAAAGCAGTAAATCAGTCAAAACAACAGGTTAAAGAGTATCATATGGTTAAAGTGTATCTATTACAGAGTATCATATGAGAGATAAAACTTCAAAACTGATTGAAGATCAGATTGCCAGCGTTAAAGACAACTCAACTAGCCAGCTACTGCTTAAGTCCAACAGAAAGATATTTTATTTAATAAATAGGATAGCTTGCAAGTTTGTTATGCAACTGCCACTATCTTTTTGTAAAAGATATCTTATTTTCCATAGAAAATTGATATGATAGTTCTAGGATATTTTGTATTACTTTTTTGTATAAATACTTCATCATTTGAAGTATTAGTGTGGAATAATTTACTGAATATTTCTATAGTTATATTTTCTGAACCTGAAGGGTTTTTGTACCAAGTTCAAGTCAGTAGGCTGGATCAAAGTAACAAAGCATCATATTTCGGGATTCATGTGTTGGGCCACTTAAGTGAAGTACTTTATCCTGTTATTTGTTAAATCTTCTTATGTTTTCATTCATTCATAAATGTGTTCTAAATTTTAATGTGAAATCAGGGAGTGATATATCATAATTTGTTAAAAGCACTCTGTTGTTTATTGGTTTTCATTTAAATGTTTTCAGTTGATATGCAAACTAGGGAATTATTAATTGCTCCATGATTTCGATTGTCCCCTACCTAATCCTTCCTTATCTGGATCAAAGAACCCTTAATTGCTCTTTATCTCGATTAAAACCACTTGACAAATCAACCTTCAAAGATCTTGAGTGACTCTGCTATCTTGCCCTAAAAATATTTGACTTTAGACCTTGATCCTGATCTATCTGCTTGACACATTGACTCCATTTACCCAATGGAAAATTAGAGCTATTACTATCCATCTCATTAAGTGATTTTTTCCACCAAATCAAACCAAATATCAAAACCAATTTTCCCTATATAACTAGCCTAAAATAAAAAATAAAAACAAAGTTAAATCTTATAGAGAGAGCCCTTTCTGAGCCTCTGGAAGGCTAGATCCTAAAACTTGAAAGTAGGTCTATGGTTACCTCTAATATTATTAAACTATAAAATCAAAAATCTCACAACTTTGAGAATTATTAGAGTGATAACATACTGGTGACTCCGCTGGGGAACTAACCAATCCTTAGTTTTAAATAGGTCTTAAAGGAAATATTTTCATTATCTTTTCACCTTAAGACTGTTTTAAAAATTTGTGAGTATATTTTCATAAAAAATTGTAATTCTGGCTTCCAGAAGAGTCTACTATACCAAGTCAAATCCAGATCCACAACCTGCTGTCATAGTAGATAATCCTGACAGAATTGGAAAAAAGAATAAGAAAGTCGAGGATTGAGGCAGTAAAGTTTCCTTGGTTAGAGCAAATTCCCTTCCAAAACAATTATTACGTATACAAGACATAGGATTTGACTTAAATTTTGAACATTCTTTATTCAGAAATAAATCAGAAAGTGACTTAAATAGTATTGTTATAGATCCTGATTTTGTTTCATTTCTTGAAACTAAGCAAGAAACTGTTTAAGTAGATTCGGAATCAAAGATTTTTGAGGTTTATGATAAACTTGATGAAATAAATGCTACTATACTTAAGGAAATAGATGTAGCTATTCTTCAGTATTCAGTTGAATTAGGTGCTTTATCAACTTATACCCCTAAGCCCTCTACCACTCATTTAGATACCAACCTTTTAGAATATGTAGGTTCATCTCTATTTACCACCACTTCATCCATTATTTCCACCACACTTCATTCCACAGATCCATTTATTCCTAAACAACCATTTCAACCTAGAGTATTATTTCCATCCTCCACCACCCCTACTCCATCCACTAGTTTTCCTTCTACATTTTCCAATACATCATCCTCATTCCCAAGCACCTCTTCATATATGTCAGTTTCATCTTATAGCTTCTCAACTACATTCGCCAATACATCTTCTTATATTCCAATCTCATATGCAAGTTCTTTAACTACATCAACAAGTACTTCTAGCTATGCCCAAGTACTTCCAACTTACCTCCTAGCCAAGCTAGAATCCAAGCCATGGCTGCAAGATATGCTCCCTTGGTCTTACCAGGACAGTTACATGACATGTCCCAGGAATATCAAAGAAAAATACCTCAATTTGATGCAACCACTCAATATACTGCCAAACAACATGTTAATAAGATGACAGATTATTTTGAGCTTCATGAAATAGATGATTCTGATGTACAAATGGGACTTTTCGCTCAAACATTAACTGGTGAGGTTAAAAAATGGTTTAAAGGTTTGAATCTTGGTAGTATTGTTGATTTAGAAGTTTTTCATAGATTATTTTTGAATAAATGGGAAAAGAAGAAAATCCCACTTCAAATATTATCAGAATTTGAAAGCATTAAAAGAGCACCTAATGAGACAGTCCAAGATTATTGCACTAGATACAATAATATCTATAATTCAATCCCTGCTAATCTCAAACCCACTCCAGACTCTGTCATTCTCAAATTCCCTGATGGATTTGATACAGACATAACCTATCAATTGAGAGAGAGAAATCGAAAGAATTTAGAGCAGATGCAAACTAATGTTGTTACTATAGAGACAAAATTGTTAGCAAAGAGAGCTAGATTAAGGAATGAAAGAAGAGTAACAATAAAAGAAGAAGAATCTAGTTCAGATTTAAAAATAGATTAATTAGAAAAAACGTTAGAGATAGTGATGGATAGATTAGATAATATGGAAAGGAAGCCACAATGGGATAACCAACAACAAATTAGAAATATCAATTTCAGAAAAAACACAAACACTGGAAAATCTAGAGAGTTAGCACTTGACCAAACAATAAGACCACCTTTCCAAGAGAACTATGCTGAAAGTTCTCATCAAAATGATGATGATGAAGACACCATAAATCTAATGGGTATTAATGATGATAACACCATCTTTCTTACACAAGAATATTAGGAGTGATATGATTTACAATAAATGTAATTAGATTCTGGTGAATCATTTGATTACAAACAAGGTTATGATTTTTCTATCAATGAAGTACATAATCAATATAACCTTAGAAGAAAGAAAAACATAAAGCCTTCTACTAAGAAATCTGTTCAAACACAAACAAAGAAAATAGTAGAATCTCCCACTACTAAAATTCTACAAATTCTCCCTAGGGAAAATAAGCAAAACTCTAATTCATCCCAGAAAATTTCAAGTCCTAAAATTTCACCTAGTCCCAAAATTGTTGATATAACAGATGATGATGTCCAAACATCAACAGATTCACAAAAATATGCTGCTGTAAAGACAATTAATTCTGCTAAAACAACAGTTTTAGACTCCAAAACACCTACTGCTAATCCAAAATCAGCTGATACAAAAGCTGCCACTGCCAAAACAGCTTCTGAAAATACAAAATCTGAAAAATCATCTACTGCTTCTCAAAGTATTCCTGAAAATAAAACCAATAACATTAAGACAATAGAAACTCAAACTGAAAATGAGAAAATAGATGTAAAAAAGAAGAAGATAAACCTACTCAAACTACAGTTACTAAAGAAGAAATAATTCAGCTAAGTAAATAACAAGCTCCATTTAATATCTAGGTTGAAATTGCCAAATTAAAAATACCAATTCCTTTGACAGAACTGATAAAACATTATTTGTACAAAACAACTATCACTAAAACTTTAAACATGAATGATGGAGAAGATTCAGTAAATCTAAGTGATGATCAACCAGAATTAATTTTTGGTCCTGGTGTTAATGGAAAACACCAAGATGGAGCAGTTCCACCGTCTTACATTAGCTTAACTGTTCATGATCAAATATTACGTAATTCAATGTTAGATTCAAGGGCTTCACACAATTTAATGCCAAAAGAAATAATGGAAACCCTGAATTTAGATATCACTATGCCTTATAAAGATCTTTTTTCATTTGATTCCAACAAAGTCAAATGTTAAGGTTTGATTAAAGATTTATGTGTCACGTTAGTATAATATCCTGGTAAAAGCATACTCATGGACATTGTAGTAGCTAACATCCCTCCCAAGTATGGAATGCTCTTATCTCGCTCATGGGGAGCTAAATTACAAGGATCTCTACAACTTGATATGTCATATGCAACAATATCAGTTTTTGGCCAACCAAAGAAACTTTATAGAGAAACATTGATGAAATATATGGTGAGTAGTGTAGAAAGACCAAGAAATTACCCTATTTACTCTACACCTACTGATGTGTATTCATTCATTCTATGCAACTCTGAAACTGATATTGAAAACAAAACTGACCTAAAAGATAAAAACAAAGCACCAGAGAGTGAAAACATCTTTCATGAATCATTATGGCACCTAGATTTTGATGGATCAGTCAATAAATTAGGAGCAGAAGCAGGAGTTTGGATAACTAATATGGAAAACAATCATGCAGAAGGTCATGATTTTAGATTAAATTTTAAATGTACAAACAACATGGTTGAATATGAAGCTCTTATTTTAGGACTGCAGATTATTAGGAATTTAGGAGGTAAAAGAATATCAATTATGGGAGACTCAAAGTTAATTGTGAAACAAATAATTGGAGAATATTCTGTTTATAATCCAAGGTTACACTGATATAGAGAAATTGTTTTAGATTTGATGAAAGAATTGTTAGAATGTGATTTTTCTGCAATACCAAGAAAACAGAACATACAGGCTCACTACTTAGCAACTTTTGCTAGTACCTGTAATCTTCCATTTCAACCAAATCATAGATATATTGCAGAAGTCAAACATAGACCAATAATTCCAGATAATCTTAAATATTGGTAAATTTTCTCACAAGATGAACAGATTTATCATTTCACAAACAATGAAGGAGAATTTCAGGGTTGTAATATAGACAAAAACTTTACAGTAGATCAGAATTTAGATTGTGAAGTTGATTTGAATAATATAGATGTAAATAATATAAATTTTTCTAAACCTACTAAATTTATTCAATTAGACAGAGATAATTTAGAGAAAGTAGAGATTGATGAGTTAGTTTATGATGAATCTGATATTTTGAACCTCAAAGACAACTTTTTACCAAAAGGTTTAACCCCTTTAGAAGATTTATTTGACTCAACTGATGTTGCAAGAAAACCTAAAATGGAGGCACTTAGGTCTGATATTGAGGAATGTAACATAGGTACAGAGTTAAAACCTAAGATGATTAAACTTTCCAAAGCTTTACCTCAGGAAGAAAAAGAAAAATACATAGCTCTTTTTAAGGAATTTCAGGATGTTTTTGCTTGGAGTTATGAGGACTTAAAATCCTATGACACCAGCATAATACAACATAAAATCCTTATAAAAAAGGACCAAAAACCTTTTAAACAAAATTTAAGAAGGATAAATCCTATTCTAATGCCTTTAATTGAGAAAGAGGTAAAAAGAATGTATGATGCCCAAATAATTACACCAATCACATATTCTGATTGGGTTTCTAATCTAGTTCCCACTAGAAAAAAGACAAGAGAAATTAGTTTGTGTTGATTTTAGAAATTTAAATAAGGTGTCCTTAAAAGATAATTACCCTTTACCAAAGATGGATCACATTTTACAGAGGGTAGTTAGTTCTTCTAAGATTTCACTGTTAGGTGGATTTTCAGGATATAACCAGATTCTAGTCCAACCAAAAGACCAAGCCAAAACTGCTTTTACTAGTCCATGGGGCACTTTTATGTATGTAAAAATGCCTTTTGGGTTAATGAATGCAAGAGCCACTTTTCAAAGAGCTATGGACATAGCCTTTGCAAAGGAAATTCATGAATTCTTAGTGATTTATTTAGATGAAATTACTATATTTTCAAATACTTATTATGAACATTCGGATCATCTCAGACAAGTATTTCTTAAATGCAGGAAATTTGGTATCTCTCTAAACCCTAAGAAAACTTTATTTGGATTAGAAGAAGGTATGTTACTTGGACACATCATATCTAAAGAGAGAATTAGAATAGACCCAACCAGAATAGAGGCAATTCTAAACATTAGTCCTCCTAGGAACATTAAAGAGTTACAAGCTTTTCTAGGCAAAATTCACTTCCTTAGAAGATTCATCTCAAATCTAGCTGAAATAATTAGAGAACTTAACAATATGCTGAAAAAGGACTCAATACTTAAATGGACTATTGAGGCCAAGCAATCATTTGAATCTATTAAACAAGCCTTAACTAAAATACCAATCCTTATAAGTCTTGAATTTAAAAATGATTTCATCATTTTTTCCTTTGTTTCAGAACACACTATTGCTGCAGTTTTACTACAGAAAAATGACCAGGGCTATGAACAGCCTATTGCTTTCTTTAGCAAATCACTTAGAGATGCCACTTTAAAGTACAATATAATGGAAAAGCAGGCCCTAGCTTTAGTAAAGGCCATCAAAGACTTTAGAGTGTACATTCTTTATTCACATATCATTGCCTATGTTCCAAATGCAGTTGTAAAGGACATTCTAACAAAGAATGGGCCTGATGGTAAAAGAGGCAAATGGATTGCTACAATTTTGGAATATGACATAGAAATCAAACCCACCAAACTCATAAAAGGTCAAGGTTTAGCCAAACTCATGGCTGAATCAAATTGTCATGCTTTAGATATTAATTTTATTTCCCAAATAGATGATCAGGAAGAGATGGAGACTCTAGAGATCAGTGAAGCCTTTTCAGACTCACCATGGTATGCAGATGTTGTATTTTTATTACTAAATTTACAAGCTCCTCTTGGATTATCAAGAGCAAAAGCTAGATTTTTAAAATTAAAGACAGTAAGATATTGTATCATAGACAATGTACTCTTTTGGAAAGATCATGGTGGAATTTTATTAAATTGTTTGCTTAAAGAAGAAGCTAAAACAGTTTTAGAATAATTTCATGCAGGTGACTGTGGAGGACATCTCTACTGGAAGACTACTGCAGACAAAATCCTGAGAGTTGGTTTTTACTGGCCTACTTTATTTGTAGATGTAAAAAATTATGTGACTTCCTGTCACAAGTGTCAAATATTTGAAGGAAAGAAAACGTTGTTACCCCTGCCCTTAAAACCCATCTCAACAGAAATGCCTTTTCAAGAATGGGGTCTTGACTTCATTGGTGAAATTCACCCTCCATCCTCAGCCCAACTTAAGTGGATTCTGACAGCCACTGACTATTTTACTAAGTGGATAGAAGCCATAACCTCCAGGAAAGCCACTGACATTGTCATAATCTCCTTTCTAGAAAACAAGATACTTTCAAGATTTGGATGCCCCCAAAAGATTATCACTGACAATGCAGCTGCATTCAAATCCAAAAAGATGATTGATTTTTGACATAAATACCACATTACCCTTGGCCATTCTACTGCATATTACCCTCAAGGTAATGACCTTGCTGAATCTTCCAATAAAAGCATTGTGAACATTATAAAGAAATTACTAGAAGATAACAAGAAAACTTGGAACAAGAGGTTAGTTAATGCCTTATGGGTAGATAGAATTACCACAAAAAAATCTATTGGTACATCCCCTTACCAACTTGTTTATGGAATAGATGCTATTTTTCCATCTTCCCTAGGAGTACCAGTAATGAAGATAATCCAAGAATTACAAGTTGAGACCAATGACATTCAAAGAAGAATTAACCAAACCATTCACTTGCAGCAAACAAGAGAAGAGGTTTATCTTAAGTCTCAAGTTATCCAAGATAAGATTAAGAATTTTTTTGACAAAAAGAGTAAAGAAGATGATTTCTACATTGGTGGCAGTTCTAAAGTGGGATTCAAGGAGAGAAGAGAAAGGTAAACATGAGAAATTTGATTTCCTATGGAAAGGACCTTATGTTATTTATGGTTACAAAGGTAACAATGCTTTTTTTCTGAAAGAGATGGATGGATCAGATCTGCTAGGTGGACCTGTCAATGGCAGAATGTTGAAGAATTACTACTCTTTATAAATAACCAATAGTTAACTTTGTTTACTTTATTCATTGTACATAGCATTGCAGATTTTAGGTTGGATTGGATGTTTTCCTAACAAAGTTGAAGCCCGGAGAGAAGGCCCTAAGATTTGAAAGGTAAAATATAATAAGTATGAATAATTGCAGAAGTCAGACAACATTTACAAGGTCATTACAGTCAGAATTCAAAGGCTAATAGTCTCAAATTTCTTGACATTTCACCAGGAAATGCCATCCCCATGTGGAGCCACTGTTAGGGTCCTATAATAATAGGGTTCATAATTTTTGAATTGACTTTGATTAGTCTTGTAAATATATACATACCTTGCTTTCTGCGAGTTGTTTCCCCATATTTGAAAATAAAAAATAAAAAGAGGGTAAAAATCCTAAAAGAAAAATCAAAGGACTTGAAAAGAAAAAGATAAAAAAGAATAAAAAATGGACCGCAAAAAAAGAGAGATATGAATAGGACATGAAAGTGATGCAAGTCAAAATGCCACTACTAGTTACTTTTCACTACAAAAATAATGATTATGTGCAGTTTGTTCAAAATGCCATAATCCATGATGAGTTAAATAGTTTAATCTTAACTTTTTCATGCTTTAAATTTCATGTTTATAGATAGAGAATAAAGATCTTGTCAAACAGTTTAAACTTGACAAATATGTAGGTAGTTAGAGAATAAATGAGGAGCTCAACAATTTAATCTGAGCCCTCGGATGAAATAAGGTTAGAATTAGATAGTTTCCTGATTTAAAAGAAAATGGATTTAGGGTTGCAAGCTCAAATGCACCCATGCAAATAATGAAAAAATGGTAGAATAAATGATGGGTAGGTAGAAAGCAGTTACACAAAGCATTTATAAACATCATCTGGAAAATTACTAATTTCCATCCCCACAATACATTCCAGTATTCAAAACCTTCAATTATAAGGGCTTAGAGAATTTCTCTGACCTTTGTTGGGACCGGACCCAAGGCTTAATGACTGATTAGTACTAAGTATTGAAACCCTTTTCCTCAACATCACCCCTTCTCTTAGATAAAATCTCTTTTCCTAAGTTAAAACACATTTTTTTCTTAGGAAAAGTAAAAATCCCCCTTAACTAATTTCATTTCATACAAAAATATTCAAAAAACCCACAGAAATACATTATCCTAAAAGCATAAGTGTGAAATGTTTAAAATGGGGCCACCACTATGCGCCCAAACATTTAAATTACACTTTACATAGGGTATTCTGTATTTTCCGCATATTCATTTTCATATTAACATTTATCCTATTTATTAATTCCATTAATACCCCATCCTATAATGTATTAATTCATTTATATAAATATCCCAAACCCACATTTTTATGTTATCCTATGGTTTAAATTAATCCACGTGATATATTCCGCTCCCCCATAAGTCTAAACATATATTTTATATAAACCCGCTGAAGTTTACATTACACATGGATATAGTTCATTTGTTGTGTAAAACGTTAAATATCCACATATCCCGCCTATCCCATCTATCCGTTTAAACACTAAACTTATATGTTAAAACTACGTTTTAACGTATAAAATTGAACCCCGTCGCATAAAATATCTCGGGCCCCACGCCCACTTACGTAGCAACTTAATCAATCAATTTGGACTGTTCGCACTCCCTTTGCCCGATCCGATGACTCACAAGCCATATCGCAAATTTAATGGTGCGATCCTTAATCATTTTCGGATTTGCGATATGGGCGGTATTGCCCCATTATCTCTCCTCCACGCGACATAACATGATTGGATCGTATCCTTCAGAGTAAAACCATTTACCACCCCCCAACGATGTGATAACCACTTGGCATTATTTATCCTCCCCTCGCCAAACTGCTTCCCATTTGAATTGATTGGCATTGAATGCAGACACTGTTTAAATTAAATTTTCTATAAACAACAAATTTATATGCGTCTAAACCTTTTCACTGCATTTTCTGCTCATTTGACTGTTTCTGACTGAAGAAAAGACGTTGTCGCCCTATTTTCATGCATGAAAAACCAGAATTCGGCCCAATTCACTATTGTGACCATTCAGACCTTCCAATTTGTGTTTAAAGACTTAAACAAAGCTTCTAAAAGCTCCCAGACTTCCAGAAACCCTTTTTCGAGTCAAAATACCTAAAATAATAGGTATTTTTCAGAAATCAGACCAATCTCTCCATGAAAAGATCTATACTCGTGAATTTAAACCTTTGTGATTCCTGTTTTCCTAAAGAAATAACCCTATTGCCTCCAAAAGTCATATTTGTTTCAAAGCCCTAATAATTTTATAGTTTCTAGAGACTGTAACCTGTTTTTAAGAAAATTGAAGAATTTTAGCCATTTGCAGACCTTTAGAAACACTCTGATTGATCCAAACCCTTTTATAAATGCTCAGAATCCTTTTGTGCATGAATTTGACTGTGTTAGGTCTGTTTTATCAAAGAAAAGAGCAGTAAACCATCGTTTAACCTTTTTTGAGTCTGTAAAAAGGTTTAAAGATTGATTTTGGAGCAAAAATTGAAAGTTTGAACTAGAAGAAACTATAATTTTACCTATTTCTGTTCAAAAAGAACTTTTTCATACCAAAAAGACCTTCTGTAAACAGTCTAAGCTTACAGAAGTGTATAAAAACCTAAAAAAACAAAGTTTTTAACATCCAGAAGGCTAAATTGTCAAAAATTAAACCCAGAAATGGCTTTTAAAAGCACCATTGTTATTCCACTACAACCTCCTGTTGTAGATGTTGAACACACCACTTTAGCTGATGTAGACTATAAAATCATTGATCCAGTAATTGAATTCAATCTTCTTGATATTCACTGTTGGAGTCTAGAAAAATCTTTGGATCAGGGAAATGAAGTGCAAATTTGGGAGTCTAATTTACCAAAATATGTAGTTCCACATACCCATCAGTGCCCTGAGGTCATCACACTATGTCAAGCTCACTATTCCCCTAACCTAAGAGCTATGGTTAATGCTGAGAAAGAAGTATTATTCACTATCACAGCAGAATCCATAAACCAAATGCTTCAATTGCAACCACATCCTAATGTAGTCCCATTGTCTATAGAAGCTCTTACAAAGCTTTATCTAGATTTAGACTTTCCTAAAATATTTCAAATCTTTCAAATGTTCATGCCTTCATATGTTGAAATCCCAAAGATTAACCCTCCCTATTCATCCTCCAAATTCCTAGAAGGATCAAGACATATTATCTCAATGTTGTCTTTTATCCTTGGTTACTTTACTGATGAGCACACTGATGAGTATATACTTGGTTTTCTATCCACTTTTATGCTTGGTCAACCTCCTTCAGTCATTTATAACTATGCTGAGTATATAGCTGATAGTATTCATGGTCAGCTTGTGAAACTTCCTACTGAAGGAGTATTTAAGTATCCCTCCTTCCTCTTTCATATGTTCCTCTACTTCCAGTCAGATAAATTCCCAATAACCTTTCAAAAGTTGGATGTAGATGGAAATCCACTGTCAGTTATTTTCTGGACTTCTTTAATCATAAAAGAATCAACTGAGTTCACTTATGTAGATTTCACAGACTGTTTTATTCACCCATTAATAAATATGCTTCCAAACAATGTACAACCAAGGATAAGTATTGACATTAAGAAATTTTTATAGCTATCAGAGCAAAGTAGAACAGGTGATTGGTACCTATACCAAAACCACCCAGAGATTAGAGCCTACGGGTCAAACCTCTTGCCCTACAAACTACAAAAGTATGTGCCAATGAGAGTGTTTGAATTAGAATGTATAAGACAAATTCTAAATTCAGATTCTATAAAAATTTTGGTTGCTAAAAATAAAACTCAGTTCAAACTAAAAAACCAAGTGGGTCCTTTCATATGCAACAACAGGGAAGCAGGTGTAGAGGCAGCAAAATAGTTGCTAGAGTATAAGTTTGATGAAAGTTTCCTGTGGAACTATTATCCTTATGGAGTAATCAGTAAGATGAGGTTGAAATGAAAATTAACCCCTTACATCCATGACAAGAAACTTGAAATTGAAGAGTTTTCAAACCAAGTAGAATGGTTGGAAAATACATTGATGGAATCTGTCAAGCAAGGTGATACTAGTCACACTTTGCAGACTCCTATTCATGAGGACAAAACCATAAAGAGAAATAGAGTATAAATCTCATATATTGTTGAAACAACCATAGGAACCAGATTTAAGCTCATGTAGAATAAGAAACCAAATATTAATCCAGTGGACAAAGAAAATGAAACAATTGAAGTTTTAAATGAAGAGAATCCAGAGAAGAACACCGAGACTACTACAGTTATTGAAAATAAACAACAACCTGCTATTTCTAACACACAGGTGATTGAGAAACATCAAATCATGGAAGCATCTTCATCATAGCAGGGAGAGGATAAAGACATAGATATCAAAGAAAAGTACAAACATATCAAGGCCAAAAATGATGAGATAAAGAATGAGATTTATTCACAATACTTGAAGCAAACGATTCAAAATAGGCTGCTTTCAACCTTTGACTATACAAATAAAAAGTTTCTAATGACAGTGCTACAACCAACATTTCCTAAACCTACAACAACATTAGATTACAAGAGAGTAGATATTGAAATTCCAATAGAGAACATCCATCCCTTGGATAAGATTGAGTTCCACAAGCAAAGCTCATAAATGCTTTATTATACCATGACCACAAAAGCAATGAGTGCCCAGAAGCTCCAGAACACTTTGAAAAATATCAGAGATCAACTTAGGGTTGAAAAATATTCTTCTTATGCTAAAGACACCAGAATCAAGTCTTTAGAGGAATTGGTGATTGAAGTAGGGTATGACCCTTCTAATGTGAAAGTTGCAGAAGAATTGGTAAAGAAGAAAAATGTTGATATTGCAGCAATTAGAAAGAAACTAAAACCACCTCCAACAGAACATCCACAGGCTAAGGAGATTATGCAGGAGGCAAATAAAAAATATGAGATGATGAGTCTCATACTATAAATGACAACACAGATCAAGGATATGGAAATTGAGATGGACAAACTTGTCGAAGAAAAAGAAGCTGTAAAAATTGAAAATGTTCCTCCTACAGTCATTCCCATGGTAAAAACAACAGTTCCTTCAAATTTAGCAGAAGAGTTAGCACCAAAAGTCCCATTGGCCACAACTGTGCCAGTTACTTCTTCCACTACTTCTGCTACTGAATCTTCCACTTCAACAATTCAATAGAAATATGAGGCCATTAAATTCATTAAAGCAATGGAAGAGATGTCAATACAGAATAATGAGATAAACAGATTGAAAGAGAAAATCAAGAACTTGGAAGATGCCAAGAAATTAGCACAGATAAATGCTAAAACATAGGAACAAAAGGCCAAAAGGTTAAGTGAACAGTTAAAGAAGGTAGAAACAAAATTAACCTTAAAAGAACCCATGGCATACTTTAAGAATCAACTATGGTCCAAAATCATTGAGTCAATTAATGATAATTGGCCATCCATTCAAGTGATATATGAACAAAAAGACTTGCTTAAGGTAGCCAAAGAAGAAATATTGAAGACCAAAGAAGAGCTAGGTGCCAAGCCTGAAGAAGCCCTAGAAATAATCAAGTTTCTCAATACTAAAAACAAGCAAGAATTGGATGAGATAGGGATAACTGACAGAACATAGACAAATCTTGAGGTAAGGAAATTGATTTCAAAGAAAAAATTGGTGAAACAGTTGGAAGAGGAATGTCAAAATATGGACATAGCCATAACTAGATTCATGGTTAAGTTTGATACATTGAAGCAAAAAGGTTTGCCAAATATTCTTGTCATCAATGATAAACTAATGAAACAAGAAGATTACAACAAGAAGATAAGAGACTTTTCCAAAGAACAAGTGAACAAGATAGATTGGCAAGGAGTTCCAACAGGTAAAGTGTTACACAAAAGTATTGAAAACTTGTTTTATTTACAGCATGAGATAAAACACCTCTTTGTAATCAAGCCAACTTTTTTTAGATACATAGAGGCTGATGAGAATTCCAGAAATCTCACAAATATTAAATTACTAGATGAAGAGTTTTGGCAGAAGCTTACAGATTTGTTGTAAAAAGCAATTTGCAGTGAAAGATGATGAAAAAATAGAGTGTTGTTTTTACACAGTAAAAATAGATTTTAAAAGCAGTAAATCAGTCAAAATAGCAGGTTAAAGAGTATCAGATGGTTAAAGTGTATCTATTAAAGAGTATCAGGTGAGAGATAAAACCTCAAAACTGATTGAAGATCAGATTGCCAGCGTTGAAGACAACTTAACTAGCCAGCTGCTGCCTAAGTCCAACAGAAAGATATTTTATTTAATAAATAGGACATCTTCCAAGTTTGTTATGTAGCTGCCACAATATTTTTGTAAAATATATTTTATTTTCCATAGAAAATTTCTATGATAGTTCTAGGATATTTTGTATTACTTTTTTTGTAAAAATACTTCATCATTTGAAGTATTAGTGTGGAATAAATTGTTGAAGATTTCTATAGTTATATTTTTTAAACCTGAAGGATTTTTGTACCAAGTTCAAGTTAGTAGGCTGGATCAAAGTAATAAAGCATCATATTTCAGGATTCATGTGTTGGACCACTTAAGTGAAGTACTTTCTCCTGTTATTTGTTAAATCTTCTTATGTTTTCATTCATTCATAAATATGTTCTAAATTTTAATGTGAAATCAGGAAGTGATATATCAGAATTTGTTAAAAGCACTCTGTTATTTACTGGTTTTCATTTAAATGTTTTCTGTTGATATCTAGACCAAGGAATTCTTAATTTCTCCCTAATTTCGATTGTCCTCTACCTATTCCTTCCTTATTCGGATCAAAGAACCCTTAATTTCTCTTTACCCCGATTAAACTCACTTCACAAATAAGCCTTCAGAGATCTTGAGTGACTCTGCTATCTTGCCCTGAAAATATTTTACTTTAGACCTTGATCTTGATCTGTCTACTTGACACATTGGCTCCATTTTCCCAATGGAAAATCAGATCTATCACTATCCATCTCATTAAGTGATTTTTCCCACCAAGCCAAACCAAATATCAAAACCAATTTTCCCTATATAACTAACCTAAAATAAAAAATAAAAATAAAGTTAAATCTTATAGAGAGAGCCCTCTTTGAGCTTTAGGAAGGATAGATCCTAAAGCTTGAAAGTAGGTTTGTGGTTACCTCTAATATTCTTTAAACTATAAAATAAAAAATCTCACAACTTTGAGAATTATTAGAGTGATAATATACTGGCGACTTCGCTGGGGAACTAACCAATCCTCAGTTTTAAATAGGTCTTAAAGGAAATATTTTCATTATCTTTTCACCTTAAGATTGTTTTAAAATGTTGTGAGTATATTTTCATAAAAAAATTGTAATTCTGGCTTCCAGAAGAGTCTACTATACCAGGTCAAATCCAGATCCACAACCTGCTGTCATAGTAGATAATGCTGACAAAATTGGAAAAAATAATAAAAAAGTAGAGGATTTAGGCAATAAAGTTTCCTTAATTAGAGCAAATTCCCTTCCAAAACAGTTATTACATATACAAGACATAGAGTTTGACTTAAATTTTGAACATTATTTATTCAGAAATAAATCAGAAAGTGGTTTAAACAGTACTGTTATAGATCCTGATTTTGTTTGATTTCTTGAAACTAAGCAAGAAACTGTTTCAGTAGATTCTGAATCAAATATTTTTGAGGTTTATGATAAAATTGATGAAATAAATGCGACTATACTTAAGGAAATAAATGAAGCTATTCTTCAACATTAAGTTGAATTAGCTGCTTTATCAACTTATACCCCTAAGCCCTCTACCACTCATTTAGATACCAACCTTTTAGAATCTGTAGGTTCATCTCTATTTACTTCCACTTCATCCATTATTTCCACCACACTTCATTCTACAGATCCATTTATTCCTAAACAACCATTTCAACCTAGAGTATTATTTCCATCCTCCACCACCTCTACTCCATCCACTAGTTTTCCTTCTACGTTTTCCAATACATCATTCTCATTCCCAAACACCTCTTCATATATCCCAGTTTCATCTTCTAGCATCTCAACTACATTCGCCAGTACATCTTCTTATATTTCAATCTCATCTGCAATTTCTTTAACTACATCAAGAAGTACTTCTATCTCTGCCCCAATTACTTCCAACTTACCTCCTAGCCAAGCTAGAATCCAAGCCATGGCTGCAAGATATGCTCCCTTGGTCTCACCAGGATAGTTACATGACATGCCCCAGGACTATCAAAGAAAAATACCTCAATTTGATGCAACCACTCAATATATTGCCCAACAACTTGTTAATAAGATGACATATTAATTTGAGCTTCATGAAATAGATGTTTCTGATGTATAAATGAGACTTTTCGCTCAAAAATTAACTGGTGAGGTTTAAAAATGGTTTAAAGGTTTGAATCTTGGTAGTATTGCTAATTTAGAAGTTTTTCATAGATTATTTTTGAATAAATGGGAAAAGAAGAAAAATCCACTTCAAATATTATCAGAATTTGAAAGCATTAAAAGAGCACCTAATGAGACAGTCCAAGATTATTGCACTAGATACAATAGCATTTATAATTCAATCCCTACTAATCCCAAACCCACTCCAGACTCTGTCCTTCTCAAATTCCCTGATGGATTTGATACAGACATAGCCTATCAATTGAGAGAGAGAAATCCAAAGACTTTAGAGCAGATGCAAACTAATGTAGTTAGTGTAGAGGAAAACCTGTTAGCAAAGAGAGCTAGATTAAGGAATGACAGAAGAGTAACAATAAAAGAAGAAGCATCTAGTTCAGACTTAAAAATAGATCAATTAGCAAAAGATTAGTGGGAAACCTACTGTGAGAAAGAGGACGAAGCGGAACCCTCTCTCTTCTCGGCCACACCCACTTGGAATTTGTTCCGAGACGACATCAAGGAACAATATTACCCCATGGGGAGCTATGAGGACAATTACATCCAATGGATCACGCTACCGCATCAAAAGGATCAAGATGTGCATGAACTGGCGAATTTGTTCCATACCTTGCGCACAAAGTTGGGTATTAAAGATTCAGAGAGACATTTGGTGCTCAAGTACCTCAGTTGTATGCACAAACACATTTAGGAGGAAATGGAGTTCCTCGACATTACATCGATTGGCACGGCATATCGCTATGCTGCCAAGATCGAGCAGAAATTTAAGCAGAAGAAGCGAGAGTTTAGATCTGCGAATCCGAAGCCAGGGAAAGGTGCCCCTGAACCAAAGAACAAGGGGCAAGGTCAAAGTCGTGTGACTCATAACAACACCAAAAATCCAAAGAAGGACACGGGGAAGTGGTGTGAATTTCATAACAACCTCACTCATAGCATAAACAAGTGTTGGGCCAAACAGTCGTTGGTGGCCGAACTAAAGGCACCTGAATCAGATGCATTTTCTGATCATGAGTCAGAACCAGACAAAGGCAATGAAAAAGGGAAGCAGATCATTGATGCGGTTCCCAGTGCCATTGTTTCCACCACCAAGATCCAGAGGGAGGATCCCAAGGATCCAGAGGAGGGGGATCATTTCTTCCATTCGCAGATGTGGGTGAAGGGTTCTCCACTACAATTCCTTGTCGATAGCGGAAGCCAAAAGAAATTTATTTCAGCAGAGGTCGTGAAGTGGCTCGGCCTATCAACCATAGCATAGCCGCAGCTGTATACCATCGGGTGGTTTCACCCAAGGAGAGAGCTCCACATCCACTAGCAGTGCCGCCTTCCGTACAATATCAAGCCATTCACAGATGAGGTATTGTGTGATGTTGCTCCTCTTGATGTAGCTGATGTGTTATTGGGCCAACCATACTTGTGGAGGTGACATGTTGGGTATGATTCTAGGCCACGTGCTATTATTAGTACTTTGGAAAATAATTTGTACAGGATACCGGAGGTAATATTGCCTCTTGTCATCTCTTTGACTATTGCAAAACAACGCAGTAAGATTGTTTCCCAAACCATGAAATTTATTTTCCTTACAACTCACTCACAAGGAAAGAAGAATATTGTGGCCAAAACCTCGACACAGGGCTCCCCTGCACGGCTGCAGTAGATGGACAAAGTCATGGAGGAATACGAGGAAATTTTCTCCTCACTCATAGAGGTTCCTCTACACTGTCAGGACAAGCACTCCATTGATCTGACCCCCGATGCACCACTGCCTAATGTTGCCATAACTCTTGCAAATACACTTATAGAATCCACACATGTACTGTCTGAGGTTGATAAAGAAACCAAATTTACTAAACGCATCCATCATGTCCACCCGCAGGTCCATGACATCTTCGACAAATCTAATACCCATTTCAACATAATTTGCCTCATCTCATGGAGGATCTAACCGCAATGGGGACCATTACTTCCAAATGAGGGAGGAATGATCCAGGTGGATATCGGTGACCACCCACCTATTCCATTTGGACCCATACCATCAATTCTTGCAGCTTTTCACTTTCAGCACAACTTATTATTTTTAGCAAGTTTTCGGGTCCTGCACTCCCGGAGCCGTTTTGGGGCCTTAATGATCCCGGTAGATAATTTTGGCCAACCACCTATTCCATTGGAACCTCCACCATCAGTTCTTTTAGTTTCTAAGTTGCAGCACAACTTACTATTTTTAGCAGTTTTTCGGGTACTGAACTTCCTGATCCGTTTTGAGGCCCTAAACGACGTTTTTCGGAAAAATCAAGAGAAACATGGGTATATGGACTGATGTTTCTCACCCAAAAGTTGTACTCCTCGGATAGATATTTCTAACGAGCTATTGAGCGCGTCAAACGGAGATCGTATGCCAAAGTTACGTCCCTGGGAAGTTGAAACACCAATTTACCCGAATGGGGCCCATAGTTTTGGCGCATCATCTCCTAGGGTTAGGTTTTTGGATGTTTGGAGTTTTCCATTTTTTCTCAATAATAAATAGGCCGTCGAGCCTCATTTGAATATATTTCAGAGGTTTGTAGCCGCCACATCTCTTCTCAGAGATATGCTACCAGCACCTTAGCTAGTTTATTTCCATTATGTGTGTAAGCATATTTCTGTTATTTGATATTAATGAAATGAAGCATTATTTATACTGCATCTCTGTGTTTATGTCTATTTCTGTATTTTATTGCGTTCCTGCATAAATCCAGATCACCTTCAACTAAACAGTTCAGCAATACCCCACCAAGATCTTTCCAATATAGGACACCATTCAAAATGCAATATTTCAGTGCTTTTAACTTCAGTGATATTTATTTACTACTTGGCATGCTAGGAGGAGGATTCAAGTGTTGCAAAATATATAAAATATCAACATACTAGGGAGATAAAGAAAATATTTCAGCTATCTTAGGTAATGTTTCAGTAGTTTTTTCATTATACATTGTAGCAATGAAGTTTATGTCTGAAGCATGAAGATTAGAATTTTCCATCAGCTTTGCTAGGCCTTGTCCCTTGATCAATTTTGTGGGCTTAATCTCCAAATCATACTCTAGCAAGGTTGCAATCCATTTTCCTCTACGACCTTCTGGATCATTTTGTGTAAGTACTTCTTTAACAACAACATTTGACACATAAGCAATGACATGGGAATGTAAAATGTACACTCTAAAATATTTCAATGCTTTGACTAAAGCTAAAGCTTGTTTCTCAATGATATTGTACTTTAAAGAGACATATCTTATTGTTCTGCTAAAGAAAGTAATAGGTTTTTCTGTATTTTTATTTTTCTTTTGCATTAAAATAACTTCAAGTGTATGCCCTGAAGCAAATGAAAAAATTATAAAATCAAGTGTATAGTCTGGGCTAATGAGAATAGGTGCATGAGATAGAGCTAACTTGACTTGATTAAATGACTTATTTGCTTCCTTAGACCATTTTACTTCAGTTTATTTCTTGAACATATCAGTAATATGCATCAAATTTTCAACAGGGTTAGGAACAAACCTTCTCATAAAATTAATTTTACCATTGAAAGATTGAATCTCCTTTTTGCTCCTAGGATCATCTAAATTCTGAATTGCTTCAATCCTTGAAGGATTTACTCTTATGCTATCTTTAGATATAATATTCCCCGAAAATTTACCTTCCTCCATAGCAAAGAGGCTATTCTTTGGATTTAATGAAATACCAAACTTCCTGCACTTGTGAAAGATTGTCTTTAAATTTTGTAAATGGTGTTCATCTGCCTTTGAGAAAAAAATGATATCATCAAGGTAAATAACCAAAAATACGTATTTTTCATTGGCAAAAGCATTGTCCATTGCTCTTTGAAAAGTTTCTCCTGCATTCTTCAAACCAAAAGGCATCTTGGAATACATGAAAGTACCCCAAGGTGTGGTGAAAGTTGCCTTTTCTTGATCATCTGGGTGACAAGAACCTGATTGTATCATGAGTATCCATCTAACAAATAAAGTCTAGATTATCCAACTACCCTTTGCAGAATGTGGTCCATGTTTGGTAGTGGATAATTGTCTTTTAAGGGAACTTTGTTCAGATTCTAAAATCGATG
The DNA here is from genome assembly GCA_034641835.2 of Pinus albicaulis. Taxonomy (NCBI): domain Eukaryota; kingdom Viridiplantae; phylum Streptophyta; class Pinopsida; order Pinales; family Pinaceae; genus Pinus; species Pinus albicaulis. The sequence goes on along the minus strand of JAXQQM020075305.1, from coordinate 38,080 downwards.
CACAAAATAATTTCTCCTGTCTTCTTTCTCACAGGTACTAGATTAGACTATTGAGATTCAACAAGATGATGGAGCTTAGTGAAAATGAGTCACCTTCACTAAGTGGGCCCGCAGGCTATTTTTAGGTGCAAGTCTATTTTTAGACTATGTCTATTTTTAGACATGGTGATCATATTTCAAAAGTTGCAGGATGTTATTTTTGGATGGTTGGTCAAGTTGGAAAAATAGATGAAATTGTATTTTTAGAATATTGGGCGAAGTCTATTTATAGATCGTCGATCTAAAAATAGATGCATGTTGGTTATTATTAGCTCTTAATAATAACCCGACAATAAACATCAACTTATTCTCTTGGAGCACTTAATTTCAGTATACAGATTTGGAAAATCAATGGGCTGAAGGAATTACGCAATTTATAGGGTTTATTGGTGGTTCATGCATGGAGGACTCAGTTAGAACTGAAGTGGCAAAGTTATGACAGAGTTGGAAGAGTAGTTCATGGAGTTGTTATTCAATTTAACTCAGTTAAAGTAAGTTAAACACAGTTGAGCTAGTTGTATCTAGTCTAACTGAATGATACACTAGTGAGAGTGGAGTGAATTAATTAGTTAATTAATTCACAAATAATAACTCATTAATCAACTAAAAAAATACAACAGTTAACTACAGTGCATGTTAGTTCCAGTGGAGACTTAGTGGAGAGGTAGGTCAAAAGGGTGAGATGGACTATCCGTTGTGACTATAGTGATGCATTGATTGCACCACACACACATTGGAGTTGCCAATGAGGATTGCGCAGCCAAGGAAAGGGTAATTCGAATTCATTCAGTGCAATTCTTCAACAGGGATTGCGCAGTGGAGGCAGGCTATCAGGAGGGCAGAAATCAGTGCATGGATTTGCAGATTTCATCGTGTTAGTGTGTGACAATTGATTGTACTGAGAGCTTGATGTAATAAGCTTTGTATGAGATTGTTACATGATCTCCATGATATATAATATGATAGTTGGGGTTTTTAGCTTTAGGCTTTCCCATTAAACAACTGTGTTATGTGCGATTGTTTTTATTGCTTCATGTGTTTGCAATTGAGTTTATAATTTCTGCAAAAGATTAACAGTGGAAGGATTCTGTATTTAGCAAGAAGATAAATATTGTTAGATCAGGAGAATATGGATATATATCGGCATCCTGGTATATAATTTCTACATGGTATCGGAGCAGTGTTAATTCTTGAATATTGCAATTGTGAAGAATTGCTGAATTTGTGCTAGTGGACAATTCGAATTTGTTGCAGAAAATTCTTGGTGCGACAGTTGATTATACATTGAAATGTCTTTCAATGGGTTGTGATTGGAGTATGCCCTTTATGGCAGCTCGAATTACATAGCTTGGAAGGACAAGATGGAGGCAGTGCTGGAAGATAATGGATTGAAGGAGTTCATTGATAGCGATGTTCCTAAGCCGAATTCTAGTGATGCTACAGGACTTGACGCATGGCACAAGAAGGTAGAAAAGACAAGAAGAATCCTATTGGAAGGTGTGAAGGACCATATTGTGTCCAGCCTTCATGAGAAATCCACTCCATTTGTAATGTGGAAGGCTTTGATATATTTTTTCCAAAGCATAAGCGACCAGAGAGAGTTGGCGCTTAAAGACAAGCTCAGAAAAATAAAAATGGAGAAGGGCGACAGTATTCCAAAATATCTCACAAAGTTTGTCCACTGTAAGGATGAACTGGGAAGTGTGGGGATTACTATTGATGATGAAGACTTGGTGAGCTTGGCTCTCCTTGGGCTTCTGAAGAGTTGGCATAGCTACGAAGACTATGTCAATGGACGGAAGAAACTGTCGAGATGGGAGCGACTTTGATCGGATCTTGTGCCAGAGGAGATAAGGCGAAGTAACAGGGATGGTTCTTCATCGAAGAATGAATATGAAGAGAACCTCTTTGGCTGCCAAAGAAAGGAAAGGCAAGGGGAAGAAATTCCCTTGAAAATCCGAGGCAAAAGGCAAGAAGCAGGATTTGTCCAAAGTGAAGTGTTTTCACTGTCACGAACATGGGTATTTCACCACTAACTACCCACAGAAGAAGAAGAACAAGAAGGTTGCTGGAGCTGCAATTGGAGAGGCCTTAGCCTCACAATTTGAAATTGATTTCTCTTTGATCGCATTCTTGGTTTCAAGTGCTATGGAATCGGTGTGGTATCTTGATAGTGGTGCATCTTTCTATATGACGAGAGACAAGGAGTTGTTTAGTGATCTGGAGGAGAAGGACCTCCAAATGCATATAGAGATGGGCGATGATGGTCGATACAGTGCGACCGGCATTGGGACCATTACCTTTGAGAGGGATTCAGGTAATCCATTTATGTTGAAAGAAGTTATGCATGTTCCAGGTCTAAAGAAGAACTTGGTCTCGGTCGCAATGTTGGAAGACAAAGGTTATGACGTTGTTTTCAGTGAGGGAAAAGCCTTCCTTCGACATAAAAAAACGGGTCAAAACAAGAAGATAGGGATCAGAGTTAAGAATCTCTACAAGCTGGAGGTAGATCGCTGTGTTGAAATGATGGGCAAAGCAGAAGAAGTGGTGAGCCGGGATGAGGGCAAATTATGGCACAGGAGATTGGGCCATCTTCACCATGGAGCTTTGAAGATTTTGCAACAGATTTCTACTGGACTTCCCAAGGGTACTCTCGCGCAGTCAAATTAGTGCAAGGGATGTACTATGGGTAAGTTTGTGAAGGCCACCTTTCATGAGAAGGAGAACTATGCTTCGATGATCTTGGAGAGAATTCACACAGACGTGTGTGGACCTTTCTCGGTTGCTTCAACAGAAAAACACAGGTATTATGTTATATTTGTTGATGAATATTCTCGTAGATGTTGGATATTATTCATGCAGAAGAAGAGCGAAACATTCTCAAAGTTCTGTGAGTTTAAAGCATTGGTGTAGAAGGAGTCGGGGAAGCAAGTGAAATCTCTATGGAGCGATAATGGTGGTGAATATATCTCGGGCGAAGTCAAAGAATTATGTAGCAAAGAAGGAATTCGAAGAGAAATCATAGTGCCTCATACCCACAGTAGAATGGGGTTGCGGAGAGGAAGAATAGAATGATCGTGGGTGCTGCACGAGCTATGCTGCATGACCAGGGCCTATCGATGCACTTGTGGGCGGAAGCATGCAACACTGCGGTTTATATGCAAAACCGTTGTCCTCATAAATTACTTGGCATAAGTACACCTGAAGAATATTTTACTGGTAAGAAGCCTGATATTTCTCATTTGAAGATTTTTGGCTCATTTGTTTACATTCATGTGATAAAGGACGCCAGGAAGAAGCTGGAGCCGACTGCAGAAGTTGGGATATTTTTGGGGTACACAGAAACACCCCATAATTATCGTGTGTATTTTCCAAACAGTTGAATGACTGTGGTGTGACGAGATATAAAATTCAATGAGGTGAAAGCCATGAAGTTTTCGCTTGATAGGGAGCTACACTTGCATGCAGAGGAGGAACTTCTTGTTCCCAAAGATGAGCCTCTAGATGTGGATCAGCCACAGGAGGAGATTCATGGAGTGGAGGAGTCCATTCATGCAGAACCAAACATCAGACAAGGTAGAAAGCGTACCACAGAAGCTGAGAGACTGAAGCTTGATGCGGCACAGAATGTAGGAATCCCTACATCACAGTGCAGACAGAGACAGTCACCTGACCAATTTAATAGATACATGGCTCTTACGAGCAAGTGTATCGTGACAAAGCCATCTTCTTTCGAAGAAGTAGTGCAGGAGCCCACATGGGTAGATGCCATGGTGGAGGAGTATGACTCCATTGTGAGAAACAATGCTTGGGAGATTGTTCCAATGCCGGTGGGTAAATCAGTTGTAGGATAAAGATGGATCTACAAGGTAAAGCAAGCTGCTGATGGGAGCGTCAAGAAGTATAAGGCAAGATTTGTTGCCCGGGGCTTCTCACAGATTGAGGGGATTGACTATGAAGAAACCTTTGCACCTGTCGTACGGTATTTTTCCATATCGACCATCCTTGCTATCTAAGCGCAGATGGGTTGGCACATTCATCAGATGGATGTGAAGACTGCGTTCCTTAATGGGATCATTGAGGAAGAGGTGTACATTGAGTAGCCCGAAGGATTCGAAATCTTCAGCAATGAGTCGCATGTGTGCAGGCTCAAAAGAGTGTTGTATGGGCTGAAACAAGCACCTCGTGCTTGGTACACTCGGATCGACAACTATTTCACCGGACTTGGTTTCACCAAGAGTAAGGTGGATGCAAACCTATAACAAATTGTGGTGGAGGGTAAGCTTTTAAGCATTGTTATTTATGTTGATGATTTAATACTAACGGGTGATGAGCAGTTGATACACTCATGCAAGGCAGATCTTGCAAAGGAGTTTGAGATGAAGGATTTGGGCCTCCTTCATTATTTTCTTGGATTGTAAATATGGCAGCGGGAAGGTGAACTGTTTGTGTCTCAAGGAAAGTATGCCCGGGAGATACTCGAGAAGTTTCACATGCAAGGCTGCAAGCCTATCGACACTCCTCTTCCAACATATTGGAGGAAAGAGGATGCTACATTGGCAGAGGTAGTGGATGCCACTGTTTATCGACAATTGGTGCGTTCGCTCATGTATTTAGTTAATACAAGACCGGACATATGCTATGCGGTGAACCAAATTTCACAAGTGATGGTTAACCCTACCAAGCTCTTTTGGAAGGCAGGCAAGCATGTCCTGAGGTATCTCAGGGGCACATATGAGTATGGATTATGGTACAGACAGACGGATGAGGTGAAGTTGCATGGCTTCACTGATGCATATTAGGTAGGCAGCCCAACAGACAGAAAGAGCACATCAGGAGGGATTTCCAGTATCGGATCTACAGAATTTTCTTAGTACAGCAGGAAACAAAGATCCGTGGCACTCAGTTCAGTGGAAGCAGAATACATGGCAGCAATTCAAGCTGCATGTGAGGTTATCTGGATGTGGAAGATCCTGATCGGTTTGTTTGGTTCACATTTAGATCCTACAGTGATACATTGTGATAATTAGAGTTGCATTAAACTCTCGATTAATCCTTTGTTTCATGATAGATCTAAAAATATTGATATCCGATATCATCATATCAGAGATTGTGTGCAACGGAAGATCATGTTGCTTCAGTACATTCCTACGGAATATCAAGATGCAGATATTCTAACGAAGGCGCTCACCAGGAGCAAATTCGAATACTACAGAGGTAGGATCGAGGTGAAAGATAATCCCTATCTTGTTGAGAGGGAGTGTTGAGATTCAACAAGATGATGGAGCTTAGTGAAAATGAGTCGCCTTCACTAAGTGGGCCCGCAGGCTATTTTTAGCTGCAAGTCTATTTTTAGACATGGTGATCATATTTCAGAAGTTGCAGGATGCTATTTGTGGATGGTTGGTCAAGTTGGAAAAATATATGAATTCTATTTTTAGAATATTGGGCGAAGTCTATTTATAGATCGTCGATCTAAAAATAGATGCATGTCAGTTATTATTAGCTCTTAATAATAATCCAACAATAAACATCAACTTATTCTCTTGGAGCACTTAATTTCAGTATACAGATTTGGCAAATCAGTGGGCTGAAGGAATTACGTAATTCCTAGGGTTTTCTGGTGGTTCATGCATGGAGGACTCAGTTAGAACTGAAGTGGAAAAGTTATGATAGAGTTGGAAGAGTAGTTCATGGAGTTGGTATTCAGTTTAACTCAGTTAAAGTGAGTTAAACTCCGTTGAGCTAGTTGTATCTATTCTAACTGAATGATACACTACTCAGAGTGGAGTGAATTAATTATTTAATTAATTCACAAATAATAACTCATTAATAAACTGAACAAATACAACAGTTAACTACAGTGAATTTTAGTTCCGTTGGAGACTCAATGGAGAGGTAGGTGAAAGGGTGAGATGGATTATCCATTGTGACTATAGTGATGCATTGATTGCACCACACACACATTGGAGTTTCCAATTAGGATTGCGCAGTCAAGGAAAGGGTAATTCGAATCCATTCCGTGCAATTCTTCAGCAGGGATTGCGCAGTGGAGGCAGGCTATCAGGAGGGCAGAAATCAGTGCATGGATCTGTAGATTTCATCTTGTTAGTGTGTGACGATTGATTGTACGGAGAGCTTGATGTACTAAGCTTTGTATGAGATTGTTACATGATCTCCATGATACCTAATATATGATAGTTGGGGTTTTCAGCTTCAGGCTTTCCCGTTAAACAATTGTGTTATGTGCGATTGTTTTTATTGCTTCATGTGTTTGCAATTGAGTTTATAATTTCCGCAAAATATTAACAGTGGAAGGATTTTGTATTTAGAAAGAAGATAAATATTGTTAGATTAGGAGAATTTGGATATATACATGCATCTTGGTATATAATTTCTGCATAGACATCCAATCTGAGAAACAAATAGGAACTATTATTCTAGCAGTGAATAATCTGTTTACTTCCTTCTGAATATAAGGCAACAATTTAGGATTCATTCTTCTAAGCTTTTGGTGAAATGGTTTTTGATCTGGCTTCAAAGGAGTAGTGTGTTGAATAATGCTTTTTATCATAGACCTTCAAATCTGAAGATTCCCAAGCAAATACATCTGAAAATTGAGACATAAGTACTGCATACTTAGCTTTCATTTATGGACTCAACACTGCAAGGAAAAGACCCTCTAGCAGATGTTTTTGAGGAACCCCTTATAAAAATACCCCATACATCTGTTTCTAACGGAGGTTACTAGAGGAGGTTGGTAGGTGGAGGGTTTTGTGGATGTTTTCCGCTCGGTGCGCTTATCATTCAACATTGCACTGGTGCTCCTTACAAGAGAAAGCATCAGTGCGCACAAAACATTGGCACACTAGACACCATGCGCTCCGTACACACGCACTCGGTGCGTCGTATTACTATAGAGCACTGGTGCTTCATAACTCTTCTGCGTCGGTGCATCATAAAACACCGCGCCAAAACCGAAACCACCCAATGCGGTATTAAGAAACCGCACAGGTGCATCATAAAACAACGCACCAAAACAGAAAATGACCATTGCATTCGTAAGAAACAGTACCGGTGTGCCTATAAACCATGCACACCAGAAAAGACTTAAGTAAAAAAAACATTATGGCAAAAAAACCAGATTTTTCACTTTTTTTAGTGCTCCAGAGCTCTCAATTACCGGTGCGCTCTACAAGAGAAAGCACCGATGCGCACAAAACATTGGCACACCGGACACCATGCGCTTCATACACACTCGCCCGGTGCGTTCTATTACTGTAACGCACCGGTGCTTCACAACTCTTCCGCGCTGGTGCATCATTAAACACCGCGCCAAAACAAAAACCACCCAGTGTGGTGTTAAGAAACTGCACCGGTGCATCATAAAACATCGCGCCAAAACAGAAACGGATTGGTGTGTTCATATGAAACAACACTGGTGCGCCTATAAAACGCGCACACCGGAATAGGGTTAAACAAAAAAAAATTACAGCCAAAAAACCGCATGTTTCACTTTTATGCTCTCAGTCACCGGTGCGATCTACAAGAGAAAGCACCGGTCACACAAAACATTGGCACACTAGACACCGTGCGCTCCGTACACACCTGCCTGCTACGTCCTATTACTGTAAAGCACCGGTGCTTCACGACTATTCCGCCACGGTGCATCATAAAACACCGTGCCAAAATAGAAACAGCCCGGTGCGGTGTTAAGGAACCACCCTAGTGCATCCTAAAACATCGCGCCAAATCTGAAACTGCCCGGTGTGGTCTTAAGAAACTGCACTAGTGTGCCTATAAAACCCTGCGTAGCATTACAGGGTTAAATAAAAAAAAAAATTACGGCCAAAAAACCACATTTTTCACTTTTCTCAGTGCTCCAGAGCTCTCAAGCACCGATGCAATTTCTCCTTCTCTGAGCCGCCCTAACATCGATGCTCCCATTGCACCCATTGCACGCACTGCTGCTGTGCATTGGCCACCAATCTCCAGCTTGCATTTTGCAAAATGGTGGGAAAATTTTCTTTTGCGAGTTCTACAGCCAATATGCCTCCTTGACGGCGAAATGTACTGGTATTTTTCTAGTTTTTCCATAATTAAGCTTTTTAGCGGATTAGAATTTAAAATAACCTTAAAATTAACCATTAAAAAAGTTTTTTTTTTTTGTTGCTCGGTGCGCACGAGCTGTTCGGCTCGCACCGGTAAGCGGTGCTACATGTAAAATTTACAAGCCGCACCTCAACCGGTGCTAACGGTATCCGCACCGTGTTCGGGGTTGTACCGAAAGGCGCCCCGCATTATTTTAAAATTTAAAAAAATGTTCGGTGCGGTCATTTAGCCGGTTGCACAGTTGACCATGGGAGTAGCAACGTGGTGCATTGATGGAAATATATGCCCCGGTGTCTATCAGCGCACCGCACTCCGCATTCTGATAGGGTCAACGACGCAGTCGGGTAAAAGACTGCATCGTTGACTATGTAATTTGTCATGAAGTCAATGTGCTGACATGACTATACGCGCCGAGGTGTATATTTTAGTCAGTGCACCGCTCTTCTGACACCATATATAGTCAATGGTGCTTGAAAAATTTTTAGGTGCACCGCATACGGTGTGTTTTATGTCATTTGGGGCACCGCCTCCAGTACGCTACAAACAAAAGCCGCACCGAAACCGGTGCATGACTGTTTTTGTGGCGCACTTACTAGTATGTTTTTTTTTCCAAAAAAAAATATATATATATGTATATTCCTAAATACATGTCTGATTTAATAAAAAAAATATTTAATATGTCAATGATTCAGAGAGAAGAGGAGGAACAACAACAACAACAGGTGGAGTAGTATGACATGCTTCGCCAGTGGAAGGCACGAGAGAGGGAGAGAGATGCGTACGTTCGCCCTATTACAACAGATACCCAAGGGCTCCTAAGGCAAGTAGGCCTCGTCAAGTTCTATGAGGAGGCTACTTCCCTAAAGGCCCATAGTGTGTTTTTGAGACATCTTATCCGTAGGTGGAATGCCCACCAACATGCTTTCCAGGTTGGTCCTGACCAGTGGTACACACCCACTAAGGAGGATATTTATTTCATTACAGGGCTATCGAGAAGAGGGGTGGATTTTCCCTTGTTCTCAGAGGTTCCAGCTAGTTGTGTAGCAGGGAGTTAGTTAGTTTACTCCCAGAGATACATTGGAGCAGATGTACTGTCTCCTTCAGAGTTTCAGGTCCCTGGAGGTCAGTTACGTATTGGTGCAATTGGTAGATAGGACGTGTAATGCCTCTTACTTCTCATTTCGACCATTTCACACAACACCAGTGAGGGGCAATGCATTATTTGCCCGCTTCTATATTATGTTGATTCTTTAGTACAGGAGCCACGATTTTTTAGGTGGTCTACCATTTTTTTGCGGTAGTTTTGTACAACCTTAGATAGATGTCGTGCTCATGCACAAGGGAGGGTCAACTTCCCTTTTCCTTCAGAGCTTTTTGGTTTATTTTTTGAGAGGTTTCCAGAGATGAGACCTACTTTTGTTCTGCAACCTCGTAGGCTGATGTTGGAGGCCCGGATACACATGTGGGGGTAGATGATGCCCAAGAGGGGAGAGACTATGTTTCCAACCAGGATATTGCATGATGCACTGGACTTACTAGCCAGTGTTGACGAGCTGCATCCCTTCATTATGGTCCCCTGTCCTTATGCTGGATTGGATTGGCGAGGGTGTGCCAACATCCTCAGATGATGATCTGCCAGATGATAGAGGTAATATTACTATTTTATTTATATTTATTCTAACATGTTCTTTAACTTGTTTTTATTAAATTGTGTAATGAAATTGTCTAATTATTTTTGTGTACTTGTATATATTTTGCAAACATTGGCTCTTTTGATTGCGAGGAGATGCCAGAACCACCACATGATCCAGGTGTGGATCCTGATGACGATCAGGACATGGCAGATGCCGAGGATCATGATCAGGAGGCCAGTGCAGAGAGACATGCTCCTGCTGGTGCATCGATAGCGCCTTTTTCTAGGTGTGGTCGACCTGATACTAGATACAGGATGGAGTTGGGCGACCAACTCAGTGCATTGATTGTTGAGGCGGGCATCAGGCCCACTCATTACAGAGACATACAGGCCAATGATAGGCTATTACGGATGTGGATAGGCATGTCGCGTGACATGTACAACCTGATGAGGCATGTCGTAGGAGCTACAGAAACTGTTACACGACTGAGGAGGACTGTTGAAAGTTATAGGCGTCGTCAAGCCGCAACACGTGATGGATAGTCTGCGAGCAGCGACTCATCATTTCATGATCGTTCACCTCGTGCCATGCCTATTGAGCATGAGGCTCCACTAAAATCTATCAGTCATCATGGAGATGAGGTTGGACCATTGGCCACGTCCAGTCGGCAGCCTGAAGCATCCATCAATACTAGTCATGATCATGAGCAGGCTGGACCATTGACCATTGAGGCTGCACCATTGACTGAGCAAGCCTCCACTATTATTGCTTATAGTGATGTTGTACTACCACCATCTAATCCATCCATTAGTACTAGTCATGATCATGAGCAGACTCGACCATCGACCGTCGAGGCTGCACCATTGATTGAGTAGGCCTCCACTAGTACTGTTATTGATGTTGTACTGCCACCAAATGATCCATGAAATTTATATTACAGTTGTATATTTTTAACATTATTCAGTTATATATATATATGGTCCATGTATTTTATGTTCATGCTGCAGTTGTACTTAATTTACATGTTGGTAATCATCATGATGTGTATATTGTTAGGTCATGTTAGATATGGTCATTTAATGTTTAGCTTGCAGATATATGTGTATGTGATAGCATGAGTTATTTGACATGAGATGTATATTTGATGTTTGTGTTGTGATGATGTTAATATATAATGTTAATTTGATGTTTTAATGTGTTTTTTAGTCGAATATGATGTTTGTACGATGGTTATCATGATCGTGATGTTTATTGATTAATTTAATATTAAATGACCATGATATTTATTAAATATTATGTTGTGATTGTAATTGAAATTCAAATTCTAATTGTATGTAAAATTGTAAAATTGTATTTGTATTTGTAATTGTAATTTCAACTGTAATTGTATGTAAAATATTTAATGTAAAATTTTAATTGTAATTGTAATATTCAATTTATTGTGAAATGATTGTAATTGTAATTTTAATTGTAATTGTATATATGACAAATTGTAAAATTGTAATTGTAATTGTATGTAAAATTCTAAAATTGTAATTGTATTTGTAATTGTATGTAAATATTTGTAAAATTGTAATTGTAATCGTAAATATAATTCTAATTGTATGTAAAATATTTGTAAAATTGTAATTGTAATTGTAAATGTAATTCTAATTCTAATTCTAATTGTATATAAAATATTTGTAAAAATTTAATTGTAAATGTAATTGTATGTAAAATTAAAATTGTAATTGTATTTATAATTGTATGTAAAATATTTGTAAAATTGTAATTGTAAGTGTAAGTGTAATTCTAATTGCATGTAAACTATTTGTAAAATTGTAATTGTAATTATGCTAAATGTAATTCTAATTCTAATTCTAATTGTATGTAAAATATTTGTTAAATTTTAATTGTATTACTGTGAAATGATTGTAATTGTAAATGTAATTTTATGTAAAATTAGCATTGTAATTGTAATTCTAATCGTAATTGTAAGTGAAATTGTAAAATTTTAATTCTAATTCTAATTCTAATTCAAGTTTTAATTGCAATTGTATGTAAAATATTTGTAAAATTTTAATCGTATTAATGTGAAAATTTTAATTGTATTAATGTGAAATGATTTTATTAAAATATTTAAATTTGTAAATTTGTAAATAATTGTAAATAATAAATCTAGAATAATATGAATTTTTGTAACATAATAAATTTTAGAAAATAATGCAAATAAATTCATGTACTTTAGAATTATCATTATTTTATTATGATCTTACATACAAGAAAAAAGAACTTTATACAGTATGGTGCGCTTATCATCATAACACGCACCGATACGTTTTATTACTCAAACGCACCGGTGCTTCATAAAACACTGCACCAAAACAAAAACCTCGATCTTACAAACCGCCTCGGTGTGCCTATAAAACAATGCGTACCAGAACAAGGTTATTATGTAAAGTGCAGTATTGGAGTAGCAGAGGGTTCGAATCGCAGGCAAGAATTTTTCTGAGGAGATGAGGGTTTGAAAAGACGAGAGTTCGAATTTCAACTAAGAAGTTTATAGCATAGAAAATGAGTGATTCAAATAGAAATACGGGCAAAGATACTTACAGGGATGCAGATGGCTACAGAGCTCAACAAAGTACAAAAGGAGAAAAGGAGTACAGGTTGAGACCAACAGAGAGCATTCGGTTGAGGCTGGCGATAGGGTTAAGAGGTCCCATGATGGAGAAATGGAGAGCAGAGTTGATGGCAGAGAAAGATCAATTGAGGAAGTCGATAAAGCCAAGAGGCACCATGAAGGGAAGGATTCTCATTTCCTTAAGGACAACAAAGAAATATCAATTGACGTTGTTGATCGGGCTGGTAGGTTCTATGAAGGGAAAGATTCTCTAGAATGCGTTTAAAATCAGCGGGGAGTATTGTCCAAGCTTCAGTTGGCTTACATAAACTTTGACCGACATAGCTGACGTCGCATAAAATCACATCTTTGGCTTTCAATTGAACTTGAATGGCATCTCTAACTTGTCTGAGTTGTGGTCCTGTGGATGAAACCAGTAAAAATTATGCTTGTATTATAAATGGAAATCCAGTGACCATTTCTGTGGGAAGAAAAACACCACCTGCAAATCGGTTTCCCATTGGAAAAGCTAATGTAATAGCCTATTTTGTAATGTCTTTCCTCTGCTCAACCCTATACTCATTTTCTATGGGAAACCATTGCCTCCACATGTAATAATTGCATCGTCTAGTCGAAAATCGGTCTTCTTCTGCTAACAAATGCAGAATGAAGGACTCGTTTTCATTGCTCCTAGAACATTACCCTTCTGCAGATTATATGTACTAATTGTAGGCAAACCATCCATCTATCTGCAGATTATATTCTAAAACATATTGGTTGAAAATAGTTAAGTGCCAATTATAACAGGTTCACATGCCACAATTGCCCACTTAGGCAGTATTGCATCTTCACATGCCCCACATTGCATTCTCTCCACATAATTAGTGGGGACCTCCTGCAATAAACAAAATGCATTGGAATAATAGTTATTTACATCAAGAATTTATCCAATTCCAATTCTCAATTTTAATTCTAATTCTAATTCTCAAGAATAAACAAAATTCTAATTCTCAATTTCTATGGTTGGAGTTCACTAAATTTTGGTGTACACACCTAAAAGTAATTTCGGTGCCTTAACCGCAAATTGGTGCTACTGTACATATAACCGCACCGGTGCCGGTGTTACAAAAATACGCACTGGTGCGGTGCTATTAAGTGACGCACCGGTGACGAATAAACACAAATAAAAGAAGCGCAACTCTATTTTCTTTAAGTGAAAAAAAAGCGCCAAATTGAAAAATGGGCGGAAAAATATTTTCGAAAATCTAATTTCATAAAATAATTCTTTAAATACTAAACACTTTTCATTATTTCACTATTTTTGCTAAAATTTTCAGCCAGATATTTGCAGGAGACATACCTGGAGCAAGAGAGAACGAGGGCACTGTGGAGTAGCGAAATACATTCGAACAGAAGTATTCAGATAATCAAAAACCAAACCTCTGGTGATTCAAACCCTGTATCATAGAATTTCAAACCATCTCGTGATTAAATTTGATTATTATTTTTACTTTTTCTGCAGTTTTATCCATTTTTACCCTAAACCCTTCATTTTTTTGTTTTTTCCCTTTCTTCTCCCTGTTTCTGTGATTTCAGAATTAGGGCTTTTCATTTTAGATTGACATCCAACCCACGGGATGACTTACATAGTCAAATCCAAATCCATTCGGCCATTGCGTGAATTTTTGGAAAAAATGGATTTTTTTTTATTTTTTATTGGTGCACCCTACATAAACTAGCGCACCGGTGCGTTGTATTATAAAGCGCACTGCCCAAGTACTGTGTAATAATAATTTTTTTTTTTTTTTTTTTTTTTAAATCAGTGCGCCATATCTGAAATAGGGCACCGGTCCTCCATGTTACGAGGATAGCACCGTACAGTCTATTACACTGTTTGTGCGGTGCGTTTATAATTCCCCACGTAATGTACAGTCTATTATACTATTTTGCGGTGCGTTTTTAATACCCCCACGCATCGGTGTCTTGCGATTTATTTTTTACCTGAAAATTTGACAATTTATTTATAAATATATTAATCAATGATATGTTACATGTTTCAAATTGATAAAGAAATAACTATCAAGAGATCAAGTAACAAAAATACTGATAACACATCAAGAAAAGTAAAAAAGGCAAGTTCTTTGTAAATTCTTTATAAAAAATATTATTTTTGAACTATATGTAAGTTTAACTAATATGTATTGTTTACTGTGTATCATGCAGAGCCACAAAATGACGAAGCTCGATAATATTATTTCTGATCTAGGACCAGAAGAGCGTAAAAGCTTGATGGAAAAATTACAAAAGGATGAATCAGGTGAATGAAAAAAATACTATTGATCCAATATGAGTTTCTTTTTTTAGTTTTCATTAATAATATACTTAAAATTATTAGATAACATGTGTCAAACAATCTATTAATTCACATATGTTTAATATTCTACAGGGACCAACAACTCAGAAAATGAATGTTGTTCTAAGAAAAGAAAAAAAATAGAACATGCAAATGAAAATGAATTGCTCCTTAGCTCATCTAGAGTGGTGCTGGAGGTTAATGAAAGGGGGAAAAACTTTTACAAAAGTTTGAGGGATCTAGTGGAACAAATGTATAGACGTTCTTTCCACTTACAATACAAAAATCAATCCAATGATTCCAAGAACCAAATTTTATCTAAAATACAGGAAGAGTTTCCAGATAATTGGTCAATGAGACATGTTAGAATTTTAATAGCAAAAACGTACAACAACAAAAAAGGAGGAATGAAAAATTAATATTCCTTTAAATGTTTGTCTAGAATTACTTATAAATATCACTTTTTTTATATTTACTTTTCATATATCAATATAAAAATTAAATATTTTATTGTCATGTTACATTTTCAGGAAGATTATGAAAATCTCAAAAGATGAACAAGTTGATACTAGAAATATGCCAGTAGGAATGTCCAAAAAGGTGAACAAGGAGATGGTTAAAGAAATGGACAAAATTGCATCACAGGAGGAGCCATCTCAACAACAACGTGCTTCAAATGTAATATGTAATCATTGATTTTTTTCGATCATTAGGTACAATAAATAAACAATTTAGCATTAAATATTAATTTTCAAGAATTTTCTTGTAGAAAAGAAAAGAAAATGGAACCCATTTAGAACATAAAACAGGACGACAAGGAAGAAAAGGGTTGATATCTAAGTTTGTGAGAAATTGTTACTTCCTTATCACAACTTAACTAGATTTCATTTTTATATTTTTTAAGTTGTTTTACAAAAATCATCATTGAATGTCTTCAAATAGGTGCTAACATACTAAGAATAACCATCAGACGAATCGATTGAAATTGGGTTAAATATGGGTTGTGAATATATGTTGGCATATCAGAATTATTTGTGGAATTTTTAAGCATCTATCGATCTTGTTTTACTTAGCTCCGTCCATAATTAATAGAACAAAAAATTCTTTTATATTAAATATATGTTTTGTTATGGGGTATAAAACTTGTAGGAAATAAAGTATGGAACTACGCCAACAGATGAAATTTTGAAAGATGGCATGGTACATGGTTTTCAAAGAATGTGTGTAATTTATGAGTCAATTGTTGCTATGGTACGTCATTTTTCTTTTTTATTTACATTTATGTATATTATTTAATATTTCAATTTTTATTATTCTCACCAATGTATATACACTCATTTCAGTTTATTTTTATGTTTGTAGATGGAAAGTGAAGAAGAAGAAAACAATCAACACTGTGAACAAAACATTTACGAAAATAACCCCGAGTCATACAGAGTAGCTGCAACGGTGACAACAGTTCAAGCGAAGAATGATGATCATTATGTTTGGATATCAAAGCAAGGCGTTGTATTTTTTGAAATATTTGTCTGTGAAATCAGACATTTTGTTTAATGTAATGGACATAGTGTCCCGATTGAAGACGAAGGGATATATATATATATATATATATATATATATATATATATATATATATATATCATAAAATATGTTTTAATTTATTCTATTGCGTTCTCCATTGTCATTCTCATATGCACTAATAAAAATTTAATTCATATGAATATTGTTATAAGATATATATGTGTCGACTTTTGATGAATAATGAATTTTAAAAAATCACAATAATTGCACTGTCACAGGTCGATGTTTCTAAAAAATACAAAATGAAAATCGGTGCGTGTCAATAACTGTACACCAGTGCTCTTGTATTATGAAGTGCGCCGATGCATTTCTACGACCTATGGGCACCGAACAAGTACCAAAACCAATTAAAAATATCGGTGTGTTTGTGCAGTACGACGCACCAGAGCGTTTATGTGTCTATACGCACCAGTGCCATTGTACAATCTATGGGCACCACACAAATACCGATACCAATTATAAATCTCGGTGTGTTTGTGTGATACTGCGCACCGGAGCGTTTATGTGTCTATAAGCACCAGTGCATTTGTACGACCTATGGGCACCGCACGAATACCGATACCAATTATAAATCTTGGTGCCCTTCTGTGATACTACGCACTGGTGCGTTTCTATAAGTCTACGCACCAGTGCGTTGATACGACCTATGGGCATCGGACAAATCCCAAGACCAATTAGAACGGCCCCGTGCATTGTATCACCAACACTACGCCTGGTGCGGTTTTATACCTTAACGACCCAATGCATTCTCCTTCGACTGCCCCGAGGCACCTTCTACATGTACATTCCGGTGCGTTCAAGCCAGAGTAGCGCACCGATGAAAAAAAACATCCGTAATAACCTCCGGCCGCCCATTTTTTTTTAGTTGTGTTGAATTTCTATTAAAAGCTCTGCCAAAACCTCCGTAACCATAAACAAATGTTGTAGAAAATGTTTTTTTGACAATTTTGGCCAATTTTATAACACTAAAAACCTCCTTTATAACCTCTGCTAGAGGGTCTTTTCCTTGTAGTGCAAGGATTTAGAAATCTGCACCATCTTTGGTTTTTCTGAAGTGCCAAGATTTAGATCTTCCACTCCCACCTCTATGAGTGACATAGTAGGCTTCCTTGCAACATCATCCTGGTCAAAAAGTTCTTCCAAAGGTACTAAACCTCTTGGAATAGAATTATCCTTAAGTTGTAATACTTTCATCTCTGTAGCATGAATTTCTTGGTCATGTATTTGGGCATTAATGAATTCTTCTTCTGTCTGCAAGAAGTTATTGATTTTCTCATCATTTTGAAACACTTGCCAATATTGAACATTTTTAGGGATAGCAACGCGATGTTTGACATTTATTTCATATTATTTGTTTGGATACAGAGGAATCTTGAACATACTAGCAGAAGTGGCCAGAGAATCAACAATAACATTGTTGTTTCTAGGAATTAATGACAGAGTATATTCAGGAAATGTTTTAAGGATATCTAGGATTGCATTTCTAGAAAATCTCATTCTGGGATGTTTGGCTTGGTACTGTCCTTTGACTTTCTTGATAACTAACTCGGAGTCGCCATATACAGAAATTTTCTTTGCACCAAGCTTTTTAAAAAAAATTAGACCATCAATTAAGGCTTCATATTCAACTTCATTATTTGTGCAGTCAAATGCTAGTTTATAGGAAGACATTATAAAATTTGGAGGGATATCCAAGGATTGATTAGTTGGGCTGTGAATCCATATTCCAATACCAACAACTTCTTTGCCCATGGATCCATCAAAATCCATAGTCCAAAGAATATTTTCTTCATCCGGAAGGTGTAAATCAGATGGTTGATTTTTATTTTCTGTTTGAGATACCTCTATTATATCCAAAATTTCTGTTTTTTTCTACAGTTCCCTTATTTTATTTTTGAGGAAATGTCTTCAATTTCAAATTGTTTGGCACTATCTTACGAAATTCTGTTTCTGCCAATTCTAAAACAGAATCTGAATTTTTTGGATTTTTAAATTTTTGGTCAATCAAAAAGTCCGAAGATGATGAGAATTCTTCATTGAATAAAATAAAGACTCTAAATATATATGTACAACATGAATGGGATGATTGTTAGGCCTTTATCTGGTATTGATCATATACTTCATCTTACTTTCTCTGTAAAGTTTCCTGAATTGTCTAAAGATAGGAGTTGTTGCATATGAAAAGTCAAGTTGTAATGTTCTTCTAAGCTTTGCTCCTCATGATCTAGAAAGTAGCATTCCATACCTAGGTGGAATATCAGCCACAACAATATCCATAAGGAAATTCTTGGCTGGAATTTGTTCTAATGAGACCACTAAATCTTTAATAAGACCAAGACATTTCACCTTCCCTGAATCAAATGAATAGAGGTCATGGTAAGGTCTTGTGATGTCTAGTCCTAATTTTTCCATAATGGATTTAGGCATAAGGCTATGGGATGCTCCAAAGTCAAGCATTGTATTATGAAGAATGAAATCATGGATCTTGAGACTTAAGTAGAAGGGAGGAACTTCACTATCTTCTGATTTTCCATTAACAACAGGACCAAAAAGAAGCTCAGGATGATCATCACTCAAGTTAACCATATCAGATATTTGATCAACTCTACGCAGCTTAGTAACTTGAAAATTATACTCATCATTCTTCATTATCTCAGTTAGAGGAATAGAAGCCTTCAGTTTAGCAATTTCATTTTCAAGGGAAAAATGAGCATGATGTTTTTCCACCTCTTAGTGATGTGTCCTTCTTTTCAAGTAGTTCTTTGGATAAAGAATATTTCTTCTAACCTCCTTCTTGTACTTCTTGATATTTTCTTTGATTGCTGGTGGATGCTTCATTAGCTTTAGAAGAAGTAGAATCAACAGGTGATTTTTCTTTGCCTCTGTTTGGTGCAACTGCTTCTTTTTGTTGAGTATTGGTTTGAGAGCTTTGATTATTTTTATTGGAAACTATAGGAACATTTCTACTCCTCAAACCATACTGCCTTTGAACTTGGGTGAGGGAATTTTGATAACCTTGATGATAATCTTCAGTGCACATGAAGTCTTCATTTGACATGGCATATTGTTGGTCTTCTCATGCACAAATTTCTGCAGAATATTGATCTTCTTTAGTGAGGAAGAAAGGTTGATGATTTTCCTCAAATAAATGGTTTTCTCCATAAATTTCTTCATCATCAGCTTCATCAGGGCCTTCAGTACAATTCTGTTGGAAGGGTGTCCTGACTTGCTATTAACTTTGTGGATCCTGATCCCTTTGTTCCATTTGTTTAATCATGTATTGGGGTTGTTGATTTTGACCCCTGAAATTGGGATTTCTTATAGAAGGTTCAGCTTGTCTATTAGCACTGGACATTTTATCCATCATTTTCTCCATGGATTTAATCAAAGTATCAATTTTCCCTTCTGATGAAGTGGATGTTTCTTCTTTAATTGTGACTCTTTTCTCTATATTGACTTTAGAATTTTTAATAATTAGATTTGCCTCTACACTCACTGCATTTCTTTGGATTTATTCCAAAGTTGACGAGATTCTCTCCCTCAGCTAGTAGGCCATATCAGGGTCAAAACCATCAGGATAATGGAGTAAAGAAACGCCTGAGGGCGGTTTGATATTATCAGGAATTGAATGATATATCTTATTAAATCTAGCTATGAATTCTTAGACATACTCATTTGTATTCCTTTTTAGTGCAATATATTTAGCTAGGATTTGTAGTGGATTTTTCTTCTCTTCCCATTTTTCCATGAATAAATCAATTAACAGTTGTGAGGTACCAACTGTACCAGCTCCAAGAGAGCAAAACCATTTCTTTACTTCTTCAGAAAAACTTTGAGAAATAACACGCATCTTAGCATCATCATTGTCTACTTCTTCAAGGTCTATAAAATCAGTTAATTTAGCCACATGATGATAGGCTATCATTTCTGATGTTCCATCAAATAAAGGCAACCTCTGACCATAATTTTGAGGTAGAGCAGTAAGCTGACCTTGTAGAATTAGTGGAGAAAATCTAGACATGGTTAAAATAATTGAAATATAAATGATGGGAGGTTTTCACAGTTATTCATTTCTAGAATTTCCAACCATAATTGAAATATATAAATAATTTTATCAAAGATAAATGATTTTTTTCAAAATACTTTTTTTTTCTATAATTTTCGTCATTAAAAATTATTTTCAATTTCTATTAAAATAATATAAAATTGAAATTACAGCAAAAATTCATTATCATATGTAAAAAGCCATATTTATAATATAAAATTTATTTTTAAAGTATTTATTTAATATAATTGTGAAAAGGTGTAAATTTGAAAATTCTTTCAAAAATAGAGACTATGTCAACTAAGAAATTTTCCAAAGTATTTATAAACTAATAGTATTATATAAATTAAATCACTAATAAATATTGATAAGTATCAAAACACTTTATCTCATATATTTCAAATTTTCCAAAGTATTTATGAACTAATACTATTATATAAATTAAATCACTAATAAATATTGATAAGTATCAAAACACTTTATTTCATATATTTCAATTTAAAAAATAATAGCTAAATTATAACTTTATTTTAAATTAATATTATTATAAAATAAATTAATATATGAGTTGAACACATAAATATTTAAAAAAACATGTAACATAATTCTTAACAACTAAGATTCATTTTGATCGTTGTGAAATTTAACTTACTTTGTTATAATATCATGAGGCAAAATCATGACTTATCAATATTACATGCCCAACAAATTATAACTCATTTCATAGTCAATATATATATATATAAAACAAATTCTATTCTAACTATTACTAAAAATATATTGTAAATATTTCATAAAAAATAAATCTTATCATTTATCTATTCATCTATTAATTATTGATTATCAAATTAATTATTCATCTAGTACTTTAAATTTACTCTTTTCCAACATTTAAATAATTTGAATAAATTCCATAAAAACAAAACCAATTTAATTACTTACCAAATGAACTCTTTCAAAACCAATTTAATTACTTACCAAATGAACTCTTTCAAAAAAAAAATATATATATATATATATATATATATATATATATATATATATATATTTTGAAATTCAATCTTCTACATTAAAAACCAATAAATTAAAAATGTTTATAGAATTCGCATTTATCCCTGGATTATTATGTCATTGTCTTTGCCCAGTAACATATAGTATCCACGATCTTGCGATAGTTCTTGCTGTACAGAAAAACGATCTTGCAATAGTTCTTTCTGTACAGAAGAGAAAAAAAATAAAAATAGGTTAATTTTTCTCAAGTTACTACGTCAACTATAAGTTTCACGGTGTTTTTAATGGATGAATTACACTCTGTACGGGTGTTTATTATTCATATATGTGCCAGTGTGTATTATTATTATTCATACTCTCATATATCTTAAGTTATTAAATAGTTCATAGAGATTTAAAAATATTAAAAAAAAATATTAGTGAGATTTAAAAATATTAAAAAAAATATTAGTAAGATATTAAAATATTAGATGCATTGTCACAATGTTTAGCTAATAACATGCTACAACTTGAAGTACTATTAAAAATAGTCATAACTACATTTCAGGCACTTTGCACTGGGAGAGCCTTCACCTTGCGAGGGATGAAAGCAGGCTCGGGTGAAATGGTGGATTTGCGCAGCCTCTTAGTTGTATCCTTTGTTATTTCAGTTTGGGAAGACTAGGAACCTATTGTTTCTTTCCTCCTCATAGTTGTATCCTTCTTTTCTTTCTATTATTTATGGACTTTTCTCATGAGTTTTCTCCACCTCACTTCTAAGCTGGTGAGAGGAAACATTCCCTAAGGCAATTGGTTCTCTATGAATTTCCTTATTTGCAAGATTTTATGTATTGGATGGATAGGCTTTGATGCTCTATGAATTCAATATGGCGAGGATTCATCATGGTAGTAGTAGTGTGACAGGGCGTAGGGGGGTTCTTGTGCTAGTTTAAGGGTGGAAGTCTTAGCTCGTGCTTTCACCCAACAAATTCCTAGTGATTCATAGTGATGGAAATGTGCAAAAAAATAAAAAAAATAGTGACATTGCCACCATGTGGCTCTTGTTTTTAATATGAACTAGGGTTGAGTTAAAAAAAAATTGAATGTTTTAATTTATTTTAAGCAAAAAAAAATATTAATTTTATTTAAAATTTAATTAAAATTATTAAAAATTAAATTATATATGTCTTAAAATATTGAAATTTATTTTTATATTAAAATAAAATTTAAATAGAAGAAAATAAATTGGGTTTGGAGTATGTGGCTTGGTTTTCCTTGAATAGGAGTGATGAGTCAACGTGCATTGGTTGATAGCAGCAACTGAAGGTTGTCCTGATGGTTGTCCTGAGCAAGGTTGACCTCATTGTTGTTTGACAACTGAGTTATGATAAGTTTTCCAGCCATGTAAAAATACAGAAATTACAATTTTAAAATATTAAATATATTTTTATATTAAATGCAATTTAAATAAATGAAAATTATTATTCTAAAATAAAAAATCATATCACTTAATTTACATTAAAACTTAAGAAAAAAAAAAAAACCCCAAACATCATTCCCTTGTAATGAAACCATTTGTTGGAATAATCTAGGGTGTAAGTCAACCCACTTCCCCTAAGAGTTGTTTGGACAACCAAAAGTAGTTGGAATTCTGGCCAAAAAAAAAAAATTGTAATAGCAGTCTTTGAATCATGTTTTTGATGATGGAAATAGATTCAACACCATAAAAAAACCTCAAGACACTTAAAATCTTGAAGTTTATTAGCTATAACCTAAATTTACAAAAATCCTTAAGAAAATCTTGCCAAAACTTCCAAGAAAAAAAAAACAAACTAATTAAACTACGGCCTCTGACCATGCACTTTTGGGGAGTGCATGAAAACTTGACATATTCAATCGCACATGGTTGAACAATGTCAAATGTCAACCAGTGGTATTGAGCATTAGTTTGTGAACATTGTCTTAATGGCGCTGTGAAGCAGTGGTATCTCAGATAATTTCTCGATGTCACAAGAGATATCAAGGAAGTTGTCTACTCAGCATGTGGAATAGCTTGGATGACAGTTTTTTGCCAGAATCCGGTAAATGAAAATTCAAAAAATCAGGTAGTTGGAGTGTTTGGAATCCATTTTTATAGTGGAAATGGATTTAGCACTATCAAAAACCTTTAGGGCACTCAAAATACTAAAGTTTAACAATTGTAAACAAGATTCTGGGCAAATCTTTGCCAAATTTTTTCAAAAATTTTACCGGATTCTAGGCCATTCTGCACTTTTTAGACTACGTAGATATCAAGATATAATGTTCGGTGATAGTCGTAGTACAAATTTTATATTAATATGCCAAAAACAAAAAAGGAAAATTGTTGTGCCAAGAATCCAAGTCACGTGGCATATCAAGAAATCATATATGTAGCTGAATCAACTCAATCAATTACAATTAATTGAAAAAGGACAGGTGAGGAAAGCAGCCGCAATGACAGGTTGGAATTTCTTTTTTTGAAAAGCCACCCAACTGACCTGGTGATCCTTTAATCTTTGAGCCGCCCAATTCAGTTGTCGCTGTCCAACTTGATTTGCAACCATTTGCACCTACTTTTCCGCAACTAAAACCTCACATCCTCCTCCTTCTCCACCATTTCCAACCTTTTGTTTGATATCTCCATCATCCCAAATACTGCCAAATTATCGACAAAATGATGCCAACGCTCTTGGTTGCTCTCCTCTAGTTGCACTTCTAGAATCCCCAAATCTTTCACTCATCTTTCCTATCCACAGGAATAACAACTCGAATGGTTCTAGCATAGTGCTCCCAGAATCTTGCTCAATAAATACAAGTGAGGCATGGGACCAAATCCGACATCGCTTGTGAGTAGAGTTAATATCCATATCTGCCTAGATCCAAAAACCTTAGGGGTGATCTGATTTTTCCATATAATTTGTCTAGAGTTGAATTACAATGCACAAAATTTAAAACTAAAATGCAAAATTGAGGGGAGCAGATCACAGACATATTAAGAAAACTTCACATCCCACTTAATCCTTGTGTTTTTCCCTTTCCTATTGTTTGATCGACACACTCTTTGGCTCATGAGGTGATGGATGTTGTACACATGACTTCCACATGCAGTTAATTGCCTACGACAAACACCAAATGTGAAATGCTTGGGATTTGCATCTCCACCTTGGATGATTCCTTTAAAAAAAAAAAAATTGTTCTTTTTACAAACTTTGGTTTCCGGATCGATCAACTATTTCTAATGAGATCATGGAATTGGGGAAAGATACTTTTGATTATGGTTTAACTCCAATATTCTTGACATCAACCTTACACTTTGATTGGCAAGGTTATTTGCCTCCCACATTCAGAGGCCTATAGATGTGAAAAAAGGCTAACTCCTCAAATTTCTTTAGATGTGTAACAATCTTTTTCAATATTGCGGAGTTAGGATTTTGTCCCTTAGACTTAATTTGAAAACTTGCCTTATAACAATCATTGAAACTCCTAGAACCAACATTATCTTTATGCCTCCATTGATGGCTAGATCTAAACCTTTCCAAAGCCAAAAATTCAGCTTGACCAGTTTGGTTATTAGAGTGCCCAGCCCCCAGGCATAATGTATCTCAATTTGTTCATTAGGACAAAAGATCACCAATCTCGCTCTTTCCACCTCTAGTATTTTATACAATTTTAATTAACAATTTATATTTGGTTTTTTATACTTAATAATTGATTTATATTTTATATTTAAAAAGTCTAATTTATTTATGATCACTTGTTATTGTGTCATTTTATTCTAAATCTCATTTAAAAGCTCAACATCTAAATTTTAAATTCATTCCACTCCATCAAGTGGAACTTGTGAAACTTGTGATAACTATTTGAGGTGACTATGATGTACAATTAAACTTTGATTGACTTTTATTGAAGCTTCTTCACTTGCATGTTGCCCTCGCTTTTCTAATTCCACAACTCTTATCAACACCTTCAATTTCTTCCCTTTCCTTCTTTCTTCCTACAAATGAACTACCCACAAATTGACTACCAATTGCATCAATCAATGATAAACTATTACTATTAAAAAAAAATACACTAATTTGAACTCTCCCAAGGGTAGAAGTGGATGATCCATCAACACATAACATTTGTTGATGATCCACCAACAAACACCAACCAACAAATAACATTGGCCACATACATTAATGTCTAATGATCCAACACATTTGTGAATCACAACAAACATTAATTAGAAAGATTAGGAAATTACCTTCCAATTCTCTCCATGAAAATCATTCCCTTATATTTAACATTTCTTCCAACCAAACATCACAACTCTTGCATATCTCTTTCTAATTAGACTTTTTTTTTTAAAATCTTTTAAAAATATAACTTAATATAGATGTGAAGTAATAAACTAATTATTAAATAAATGAGTCAAACCTGGTTTAGAATTTAAAAATAAAATGAACCATCAAATTTAATGATTTCAACACTAATTTTAACATTTTAAACTAAAAATATTAATAATTATTGTAAATTTTTAATTATATATAAGTAACAAATTAACCTTTTTTTTCAGTTGTGGTTCACGGTCACTGAGTGGCCGTTACATCCACGGGTAATAATCCGGTAGATCCACTCGAAGGGATCAGCCGTCGGCTTTAATTTCGGGGCCTAATCCCAAGGGCGTCGAGGAGATTTGACCCCGTGACCTTCCATATGGCAAGGTACTTTAGCAACAGGAACTCGACCATTTGAGCTATCCCTGGGGGCTAGTAACAAATTAACCTACAAGAAGAAATTTGCCAATTAAATTCAGGTGTTGTCTAATAGTAATTTTCCAATTAAATTCAGGTTGCCAATTAAATTCAGGTGTTGTCTAATAGTAATTTGCCAATTAAATTTAGGTGTTGTCTAATCAAGCAAAGATAAGATTTTTCACGAGCCACTAATTTCTCTTCATAATATGGTGATTTTTTTTCAAAAAATCTAATGGTGAAAGAGTTTGAATCATTTTTTTTATAATAGAAATGAATTCAACGCCATCAAAAACAACCAAGGTACCCAAAAATTCTGAAACTAAACAACTATAACATTGATTTCAAAAAAACTACACCAAATTTCATCAAAATCATAATAGATTTTCCATTTTTTAATAATAAAAAAAAACTCACATCATTAAACCACTCTATCAAATTCATCCCTAAATCAAACTATAATATAATCGTCCAATGAATATCATTAAAATCATAATAGATTTTCCATTTTTTAATTAAAAAAACTCACCTCATTAAACCACTCTATCAAATTCATCCCTAAATCAAACTATAATATAATCCTCCAATGAATATCATCAAAATCATAATAGATTTTCATTTTTTAATAAAAAAAACTCACCTCATTAAACCACTCTATCAAATTCATCCCTAAATCAAACTATAATATAATCCTCAAATGAATATCCGTACGTCAACGGGCCCCAACTAATAAAATTGGTAGTTTGTACAATGTCAATACCCTAAAAAGTAGTCGAAAAACAAGGTTACAATTTGAAAATTAATGGAAAATCTAAAAAGGTTTGGATAAAATTTAATTAGAATTTTTAAAAATTTCAATTAGTTGTTAAATTTAAAATTTTGAAACCTATTTCTATTATTAAAAAAAAAAATTAAAACATTCCAACAATAAAATTATTTTATAGCCAAATTCAGTTGACAAATTAAATATTCAATTGGATCAACGCACGGCAGAGAACACACCACTGCTCTACACCCAACGTTTTCCTTTCAAACGACCTCTGCTCTTCTGGAATAACACAACTGGACACGCGGTGTGCCAATCTTCTCCTTTCAAACAACCTATGCTCTTCTCGAATAACACAACTGGACAACACGTCAGCCATGTCCCATGGCACTCGCTCGTTTCTGACCCCTTACTCATAGTCGTAGGGTCGCTCGAAGAAAATTCCAACACCCGAAAAGCAACAGCAGGTGGAATGAGCGGCCGAGAAAGCAAGAAAAAGCACCGGACGGCGTAGCGGTTCACAAAGAAATCACCGCTGCTTTCCTTATTCGCCCCTCTTCCCACGAGGCCATTATAACCTCACAACACCACCACCACCAATAGCCATGCTGCTCTCTGCACGATTCAAGAAAAAACATTCTTCCGTGTATTGAATCGGGAGGGAATGGGAAAGAAAGAAAGAAAGAATTTTTAAAGTTTACGAGGCTAAAATAGCCTATGGGACAGATTGCTTCTCTATCTGACTCTTGTATTCGGCCCTTTTCCTGTGAAGTTTTACAATGACCACTCTCAGCGTATCGACCAACTCTTCGCTGAATAAATTATCCCAAGAATTAGCTGCCAGAATACCTGCATAGTTTTCCGTGATGTTTTTGAAGGCCTCACATTCTAGAATGAAATGTTTTTCTATTTCCACTTTTCCGAAAGAGCAAAAAATACATACTCTTTCTTCCCACATTTCTTTTGGTCTTTTCCAACGCCCTGTTTCACAACGGAGTTGATGAGAATTAGTCCTTAATTGAGCAATAAGAATTTTAGATCTCCAAGAAATATTAGCGTCTATGTACGCCTTTTGTTGATGGTTATGTGTAGGGTTAAACTCTTCAATGTAGTACTTCTTCTTTCTCTCTAGCTCTTTCATCCAAGTATGTTTGTGGAATTTATCCATAACAAAAGTTTTTATCTTTTCAATGTTTGTAGGACACATGCTCAAGCAAATACCCCATTTACTAAACCATTTTTTATTTTGCCGCATCCAAGTCTTTTGTCTTTTGCACAATCTATCACTAATCACAAGCTTAGGCCATCTACCCTCTTCTATTTGCTCAATTTTTTTCAGATACCTTATGACTCGCACCATAGCAATTGCTTCAATAGGAGCAGCCCCTGTTTCACTTAGCAGGATAGCATAAGGAACTGCACTTTTAATTTTGAATTTGTTTGTAATCAAATGTTTCTGAATTTTCTCAATTTGTTTCCACTACATCTTGGTTGTGCTGGTGCCCCACAGTTCACAACCGTAGAGAATCACCGGAATCACTAGAAGCCCAAAAAGAGTTAGAGTGGTTTTCCAGTCCCACAACTCTGCCTCTCTACACCTGTTTTGAAGAGCATAAAATGCTTTCCAACCCCCTAAAGTTCTTTTCTTTCTACAACCATCCCAACTTAAATTTCTGTTGAAGTCAATTCCGAGGTATTTGTATTCTGCAACTTCTTCCAGAACGTTGCCTTTAAAATAGCACTTATGTTGGTTATGCTTTCTTTTGTTAGAGAAAACCGCTACTTTCGTTTTGCTAATATTGACTTGCATCCCAACCCTTCTACAAAAATGCTCAAGGGAACGTAAATGCTCTTGCAAACCAAGAGCCGATTTAGCAATCAATATAAGGTCATCTGCGTACAAAAGAAGCCTGATAACGAACTTGCCCAAATGGATACCGTCACCCCCTTGCGAATTTAGCCACTCTTCAAGCTTGTCAATATATAACCCAAAAAGGGTAGGAGATAATCGGCAACCTTGCTTGACCCCGATATCGCTTCTAAAACTTTCAGAAATGCCAGCTGAAGTTCTGATTTTGACTTTCACCTCTTCATACAACCTATGCACAGCTGCTCTCAAATGCTTGGGAACCCTGAGTTCCTCCATTATGCCCCAAAGCTTATCCCTAGGAACCGTGTCAAAGGCTTTTCTGAAATCAACAAAGCAACAAAAAACTTCTTCCTTTTTTTCCCAAACTTTTTCGATGATGTGCCTTAAAGTTATCCAATGATCAACTGTGGAATGCTTAGGTCTAAAACCTGCTTGCCCTTTAGCACATTTATCTCTTTCTTCTTCCCACTTGCTGATTTTCTTTTCTAACATGCTTCCAAATAAGTTTGCAAACAAGGGGTTTATCATTATGGTTCTATAGTTGGAGGGATTATTGACGTCACCGCTCTTGAAAAGAGGTATTGCCATACTAGTTGTCCAATCTGTGGGGAACCCCTGCTGTAAGATGTTGTTGAAAATTTTTGTGATGTGAGGTGAAAGAAATTTTAAGCCCCACTTTAGATACTCTGCTTGGAGTTCATCTAAGTCTTTTGCTTTTCCAACGCCCAACTTCTTGATACCCATCTCTACTTCTTGCACCGTGAAGAGTTTTATGTCTGTGTTGACCAAAGGAGGAGGGTCAACCTTGGGATCCTGCTCATAAAGTTGTCTTGCATAGTCAAACCATTTAGAAGCTGTAATGTTGTTTTCAGTTTGCACCTTTTTCGATTGGAGCTCCTTCCAAATTAATTTGGGGTTATTTTTCCCGAGGAAGATTAGTTCTTCTCTCCTTGAAACCATGAAATCAGCTTTTTTCTTTTTTACTATCTGCAGACCCCAGCAAGAGGGCTGGGTGAAGGGTGCCATTCTTGGGGCCGGAGCTTCTGGAACGGTCAGCCTCGCTATGAGCAGGTCCAATGGCCAACTCTTTGTGATCAAATCTGCAGCCGGCGTTAGTGCCGCTTTGGAAAATGAGTACTAGACTCTGCGGTGCC
Source organism: Pinus albicaulis (assembly GCA_034641835.2). NCBI lineage: Eukaryota > Viridiplantae > Streptophyta > Pinopsida > Pinales > Pinaceae > Pinus > Pinus albicaulis. The sequence goes on along the minus strand of JAXQQM020075305.1, from coordinate 8,177 downwards.
TCGATTCTCCATACATTGTTCGCTGCCTGGGGCACAATTACAGCTTCGAAAACCGTGCAGAGGTGCACAATTTATTCTTAGAGTACATGCCAGGTGACAGCATGGTGGATCTACTGAGAAAGTTTGGAGGGAAGCTGAACGAGTCAGTGATCAGAGCCTACACACGCGGCATCCTACGTGGAATCGATTACCTACACAGTCAGGGGATTGTGCACTGTGATATCAAGGGGAAGAACATTCTTGTGGATTCCAATGGTGTGAAGCTTGCTAACTTTGGTTCTGCTAAGAGGGTTTATGATGAGGAGAAGTGCCAAGAGGCCGTGCAATTGAGGGGAACCCCTCAGTGGATGGCTCCAGAAGTGGTGAACCAGGTGGAGCAGGGGCCTGCTTCTGATATTTGGTCTCTCAGCTGCACTGTGCTTGAAATGGCCACTGGCAGGTATCCATGGAGCCACGTTTCCAGTCCCCTCGCCGCAATGTATCGAATTGGATGCACAGAGGAGCTGACTGGGTTCCCTGGATGTCTTTCACCTCCGATTCGGGATTTCTTAGAGAAATGCTTTCGGAGAGATCCCAAGAAGAGGTGGACTAGTGCAGAGCTGTTGAACCATCCTTTCTTAAAAGAGAACTGCTCTTTTATTAAGGCAGAGGAGGCCATTAGGGGTCCGAGATCCCCAACTAGCCATTTGGATTTTAAGAATCACGTATGGGATTCTTACTCTTCTCAGACGACCCCCATCCTGTCACTGAGCGTCCCAAGCCCAACAGGGGAATGCAATACAGAGGTGAGTAAATCAGTTGAGCAATGTACAATGCCTTCTCCCAGAGACAGATTGATGGCACTGGCCGCAGCTTCTAAATTTGAAGATGTTGCTAACAGGCCTAATTGAATCACAAGCTCCTATGGTCCGTGGACTGTTGTGAGATCTTCCAGAGGTAAACCTCAAACTTCAGATAAACCTCTGTTAAAATCAGACATTAGTAATGGCTCCTCCATCCAGGATCTTCTGTTCACAGAAGAAAGGTGCACTTGGAAAGAGTTGCAGCCAAGAGGTGAACTAGATCAATTCTCAGAGGCTATGGTCTCTGCAGCCCAATCTCAACATCAACCATCTTCCAGCACTTCTGCCAAGACTCTGCATCATAACTTGTTTTGGGTGGCTGAGGCATCCAATTTGATTGGTGAAGGTTGGGACTCAGATGGAAATTCATCTCACAGGGTTGTTGGTAGTGAACCTGGCATTCATGACAGATTAGTAGTTGGAGAAACGTTTTATATCTTTGATGATATGTGGAACTCTACGACTTGTGCAGGAGCAACTTACTGCCCCTGTTGTTGTATGCCCACTACGCAATCTTGTCATACAAGTAGAAATCTGCAATTGTATATTAGCCGCAGAGCAGATACATACTCTTGTAATTTTGATTCAAAATTAATACCAGTTGAATTTATTTTCTTCGGTTACACGATATATGACTTCATGATTAGCGATTTAACTTGATTGCTGTTTGATGGGCAATTTGACTTTATTCGGGTTGGAGGATTCTCCCTTGGATATTCACGTAAATTTAAAAGTTTACAAATTTACATAAATTTGTAATGGAAGTTTTAACCATTTTTCTAGAGCGTGATATCCTTTTGGAAGAAAGGTGAATTGAAGAATTTTAAAAAAGAAAATGATTTCTCTTTGAGGGTGTTATGAATAGGTAAAAATTATAAATAGCTATTGTGAATTTCTCAGGTTGAATACGAAAAATAGGGTTTCGTGTCTTTTTTTTCTCAAATCAAATAAAGGTTGAATACGAAAAATAGGGTTTCGTGTCTTTTTTTTCTTTTTTTTCTCAAATCAAATAAAGTTATAATTAATGTTGAGAGAATTCTATCCATTCAATTTTTTTTTTTTTTTAGAGAATCCAATTAATTTTGGTATATTTTTATGTCTTAGAGTAAGTTTGATTTAGATAAATTATTAAAAATTAAATTTTAGAAATCTCTATTTTGTATATTTTTAAACTTTGTTTTAAATATAATTTTGAGTAAATTGGATGAACCTAGTTAATTGCTTGATGTTGCAATAGTTTCAACATTTTTTTTTGAACTTTCTAGGAGACTTTGATATCCCACAAGATTTGAATATGTCGTTTTCTCTCTTCTTACCTTTTTATTTTCATCTTCCATTCAAACAACAAAAGCCTCATTGGTATATTCATAAGCTTTTGGAATAAAAGAGTCATGGGCTAATTAAGCACCAATTTCTTCACAATGCTTGCAATGACTATTACTAGTTTGTCCAGTGAGTTTGACAAAGACCACAAAAGGGTCATACAACAATCCTCTTGTTGTGACCTATGGGATTAAACAATAAAGATGATTAATATTGTAGTACCATAACCATAATATACAACAATTACTATATAAAGGTTGAGTGAAATTACTAGTTTGTGTCCAGTGAATTTGACAAAGACCACAAAAGGGTCATACAACAATCCTCTTGTTGTAACCTATGGGATTAAACAGTAAATATTATTAATATTGTAGTCACATAATCATAATATACAACAATTATTATATAAGTAAAGGTTGACTGGAATGATTGTTATCATGGATTTGATTCATTGGTCCATTAAACTTCGTAATCAACTAACTCTTTTATGCTTAATTAACACTCAAGAGTCAACTAGGCCCACCATGAAGAAACATATAGTAATATAAAAACATCCAAAAACAAACTTCTATGAGCAAATCTTCCATTTTGTGCTTCCATGACTCAAAGTTAGTGCAATTAAACTTCTTCATTCCTAATCTAGATGTGCTCCAATAATAAGTAAAAAAAAACCTTATTCTTAACACCTTGGATCTAAGGTGATTAGGGTATGCTACCAATGAAAGTAATCATGGGTGCATAAAATGATTCATACACTAAACAATGAGAGGTGCATAAAATGATTCCTACACTAAACAATGAGGGAAGAATGTACTGAAAACTAAATAAAAACAGTGGAAATAATAAACAACACAGAAACATACAACCCTTAAAAAATAATTTCCTATAGAAAACTCTTTAAAGAGTAATACTCCACAATTGAAAGCACACTCAAAAGACAACTCAACAACTAACAAATAGTTACAATACATTATAGAGTCTCCATGCTCTCAACAGGGGTGATCAATAACCACCTTCGTACATAGTATAATTGTTGCATGAGGTGGTGGTGGTGTATATGTTGCTGGATTTGAAGCAAAATCAAATAACCACCTCCCTACATAGTATAATTGTTGCATGAGGTGGTGGTGGTGTATATGTTGTTGGATGAAGCAAATTCAAATAACCACCTCCCTACATAGTATAATCTTTGCGTGAGGTGGTGGTGGTGTATATGTTGTTGGATTTGAAGCAAATTCAAATTTGATGGTGTATACACCACCCCATATAGCATTTAATGGTGTGTAGCAAGATGTTTATTGACAATTCTCAATAAATGTATATAATAGTGTAAAGATTCAAGGAAAAATTCAATATCATAACAATATGTTAAAACTTTTTTATTTGAATCTAACTCAACATTTCAATAAATAGTCATAAAAAAACCACAAAACATCTATGTTTTTCCAATCTCATATACTAGAAACTAATAACAATTAATCAACCAATTATTACAATTCCACATTTATTATTTACTATTGTTCATCATTTAATACCTCTTAAAAGCCTTTTTATAAGAGAAGAAGGAAAGATCATCCAGAGCTTATCATTGCTAAACATTTATTAAAACTCATAGCTTAACTAGTCAACAATTTCACCTAAAAATGTTATGTTTTCTAGCATGATTTTAAATAAATTTGGTCAATTTGAAATACTATAAACTTCATATTTGGTAACATATATCACCCACATCTGAGTGTGGAATTGAACAGGTGACTTCACATCAAAGAGTGTCTGAAAAAACACCCAATTACCATTTATCCAAAACCTGTCAACATTAATTATTCAGTAATTAAAAAAAATCTTTAAATCACATATATACATAAAATAATCCCATATAAAATAACCTATATCCCGCAAATAAATTTTATATGGTTGACCCAAAGCAGGAGGGTAGCTTACAAGAAAACTCCGAAGTTCGGAAAGCAACCTTACCCTCCAACCCATCTCTCCAAATTATCTACGGTCAACCCACTTCCCCTTTTCAGGCCACGGGATAAAACTTGGCATATAGGCATCATAGGATGTGTTACAATACTCTTCAATGAATAATCTCTTTTCAATTAAAAAATTTAGGTTATACTTTTTTAGTAATTTTTAGTGATGATTTTGTGTTTTGTTAATTTATATTTGTGACAGCTGCATTAATGTTAACTAGTTGTTAATTAGTTAAAATACATTTTGTTTAATTATTGTTTTAAGAAAAGACTAGAATTATTAATGATTGCTAAAGAATTATTAATTATAAATAATAAAATCAGTGATAGAAATAACTTCATAAAAAGTAAAAGCTGATAGTAAATGTTTTCCAAGAACTGGAAAGTAGTTGGGGATAGTTGGAAACAGTGACTTTCTCCTCTGGGGATAAGAGACTGATCCCAGTGAGGAGTAGGGGTTCTGTTCATGGAGACAGGGGAGTGACTAATTTCCAGAGCTGGTAATGACCAGTGGAAAACACTCAGAAAAATCCCAAATTAATTTTGATATTGACTGGACTAGGTGTCTTGAGGTCAAAAATATCCATTGTTAACGCGTACCTTTCAGGATTGGAGCACAGAGGAAAGAGGAGGACGTAATCGCCTCTCTTGAAGGTTGGGAAGACCACCGCTATAAACTGTATAAATCAAATAAGTAAATTTGTGTTGTCTAAGTGATTAAGTACTACAATACAATCATTCTATGTGTATACAGGTATATTTTGTTAAAAATGCTTGTGACAGAAACTATTAAGATTTCAATGACAGGTGTTAGAAATGAATGGGAGAACTGTTTGTTTTAACAATGATTTATTAACACTGTTACTGATGAAATAGGTAACCGCACTTTCACTGATGAAATAGGTAACCGCATTGTTACCTACTTTTTTTCGGTTGCATAAAAAGCACCCGATTTTGAAAAGTGGTGATGCAGAATCACCCTTTTTTTTGTGCACATTTTTGACACTAATATTTTTATTTATGAAGTATGAATATTTATTTTAAAATGCTAGTGATTTTCATGCTAATTTTGAAACGTATTTATGCAGCATCAACCTTTTTTTTAGAGCAGTGATTTTCATGCTAATTTTAAAACGTATTGATGCAGCATCAACCTTTTTTTTTTAGAGTGGTGATTTTCATGTTGGTAATAAAACCCAAAATTTGGATAAAAAATATATATATATAAACAATAAAAATGTAAAAAAAACAAAAACAAAATTAACTGGTAAAAATAAAAAATTTAAACAAAAATAAATAAATAAATAAAATATTGGAAAATTATATCAAAAGAAATGACAAAATTTGAAAAAAAAACACATAATTTAAAGAAAAAAAACAAAAATTAACCAAATTTTTTTTTTTAAATAAATAAATAATTTTAAATAGAAAATTTTAAAATAATCAAATTTACAAAATTAAAATTTAGATTAAAAAAAAAATACAACTAAGAAAAAATTAAATTTAAAAATTTAAATTAAAAAAATACAACTATCAACAAAAGTATTAATATATAATATTAAAAATAATATTTAATTTAATTAGAAAAAGATATGAACCATATATCCCACATGACAAACATAAGCCTTTATCAATGTTACATAATACATGTTTTAATTTCCCTAACATGAAATATTAAATATTACATTAGAAAATAAATAATCTATTTTTTAATTAATAAATCAATTTTTTAAATAATTTCTTTTTAATATAAAAAATATTTATCAAAGGAAAAAACTATATTTACACTAACCTATAAAATTATAAACTTAATTTGTTTTAACAATTCAACGAGAACAAAACGAAGAGGATGGGCCATTTCAGCATAACAACTTAAGGACTCCATACAGATCAACCGGATGTTCAGCCATTGAAAATGATGGAGCATCTGAGCCACCCGCAGCGACATGTTAACAGTGGCCACGCCCAGAGCCTTCCCCAAGCTGCTTTGGCACTCAAATGTTCAAGATCTCCAAATGAAACAGAGTCCACCTCCATCAACACCAGCATTTGGTTGTTTGACCTGATCAATTGTTAATGGGGCCTGGTAACTCCCAAAGATTCATGATTAACCAAACATTGCGAAAGTTAATCAACACCAAACAATGAATAGATCAGATACAAAATCAAAATCTTAATCAAATGTTTACCCTGGTGACTTCATATCGAGTTCTCTATATGACTTATAGGTTGGTGCCCTGCGAAGGAAAGCGTAGTCGGCTTAGTTTGTGGGAATCGGCCTCCAACAATTTTTTATTTATTTATTTATTTATAATTATGACTTATTGGTGGGTGCCCTGCGAAGGAAAGCATAGTCGTCTTTGTTTGTGGGAATTTGTGTCCCACAAAATTAAAAAAAAAAATTAATTTTTTAATTTTTTTTTTTTTATATATAAATTAAAATTATTATTTTTTAATTTAATTTTTATATTTGAAATTTAATTGGTTTCTTTTTTCTTTTTTCTTTTTTCTTTTTTTTCTTTTTTTCTATTTCTATTTTTTTTTTTTAATTTTATTCAATTTTTTTGTTTTTTATTTTTTGTTTTTTTCTAAATTTTGTTAATAATTTTTATTAAATTTTATATATTTTTTATTTAATCGATTTTTTTTTTTTCATATTTTTTTATTATTAAATTTTATGTTTAGTTTTTTCATTTAATTTTTTAAAATTTAATAAATTTTGTATTTTTTTTTAAATTTATTTGAATTTAATATTTTTTTTTTTTTTTTTTTAATTTTTTATTATTCTTTTTTTAATTACATAAAATTTTATATATTTTTATTTCAATTAAAATTGTGTATTTAAAATTAGATTTTTTTTTTTAATTAAACTTAATATTTTCAAATTAATTTGTTTTTTTAATTTTATTTTTTATTTAATATATTTTATTTTTTAATTTATTTTTTTCAATTTTTCATTTTTAATTGATTTTTAAAGTTTTTTAACTTTTTATTTTAACAATGGTTTTTTTTTTCTTTATATTTAAAATTTATTTATTTTTTTCAAAATTTATTTGTTTATTCATATATATATATATATATATATATATATATATATATATATATAAAATTAAATTTGTTATTTTAATATTAACATTTTCTTTTAAATTTAATAAAATCTAATATATATATTTTTAATTTAAGTTCATATATATATATATATATATATATATATATATATATATATATTATTCATTTTTTTATTTTTAATTAATTTTTCATTTTTTTGCTTTTAATTTAAATAATGTTTTTTTTTTTTTTTTTTTTTTTTAATTTTTATTTTAAAGTTTTAAATTTATTAAAATTTAATATATTTCTTTAAATTTAATTTTTTATTTTAAAATTCAATTTATTTTATTTTTTTAAATTTAATAAACATTTTCTTTTTCTTTTTTAAATTTAATTTCTATATATATATTTTTTAATTTCTTTCTTTTTTAACTTGGTTTTTTTTTTAAAATTTAATTTAATTTAATTTAATTTTTATTTTTCTATATATTTTGAAATTTTAATCTTTAAATTTTTTTTTTCCCTTAAATTTTAGGTTTTTTTTAATGTTTGAATTAAATTTTTTATTTTTATTTATTTATTTATTTATTTATTTATTTTTATTTTTTTATGGTTTTAAATTTTAAGCTTTAAAATGTTTTTATTTTTTAAATTTAAGGTTTTTTTTTAATGTTTGAATTTTAAAAATTAAAAAATGTTATTTCTATTTTTAAAAATGTCAAAAATATGACACAATTTTTTTTTTGTTATTCCAGCATGAACTGCTTTTGTTTTTAGGGTGTTTTTTCAATCCTTTTTTCAAGAAACAATTTTGTTTTTAGCATAAGTTTATAAAATGTTGAAATTTGACCTTAAAAAAAAACCAAGTGCATTCTGGAATACACTTTTTTTGTTTTTGGGGTGTTTTTTCATGTTTTTTTAGTCTTTTTGGGCTAGAGTTCCCGTTTTGAGGTCAGGTTACCTATTTCATCAGTAACAATGTTTATTA
>JAXQQM020082382.1:0-19772 GCA_034641835.2 Pinus albicaulis | reverse complement strand
GGTGTCCTCTCAGGAAAATCCACACATGGGTATATTCCACATTATGTCCTCATCGTTCGTTGCTCACCATGAAGAATGAACCGAATTCTGGACGTGGTTTTGGTACGTGGGAACTCATTCAAGGAGGTAGACTTCTAATAGGACTGTCCTAGTCCAGATGTCCTTTTTCCCTTTACGCTGCCATCTTTAGAGTCCTAGTACGATTTTGATAAGGAAAGACAATGATCCCCGTATTGTTGCAAGTTCTGTTATGTAGATTTGTTATAAAAGCACTCGGGAAACCGAGAGACAAGCTCTAGATTTTTCTTAGATTTCATGTATTGACTGCTATATTTCTGAAGACCGAGACTACTCTGTTTCAAGTTATTTTCCTTTAATGAAGAAGACAACATTGCTTTGAACGCGTTGAGTTGATTTTGAGTTAGATTCCGTCTGGTGGTAGAGGGCCCTTGCCTCCTGCACGGCTTTACTTTCGTAATTTAGATAAGTATCTTAGTTGTTTTCACGTTTTTGAAGTTTGAGTTCATAGTTAATTTCATTAGCCACTATAGCTATACTTTTTCTAAGAAACTCTTCCAAAAGAAGAAACTCTTCCAAAAGATCATGATAATGAATGGGAAATGGCTGTAGTGTTGTAGGATTTATTTGTAATTTCTTTTGTTCATTATCACAGTTGAACTTATTCTAAGAAAACTCTTCCAAAAAATCCTTATGATGTCTAAGGCATGACTGTGATACTGAATGTTTCAGTTGTTTGTTTACACTAAGTAGCATAGCTGATCTTACTCTTAAAACACTCTTCCAAAATATCATAATAATGGGTAGGAGATAGCTGTGATGTCTTAGTTTTTAAATTGCTTTCAGTCTTTATGTTTGCATTTGCACTGAATTGTACAGCCAGGATTGTTCTAGCAAGCTCTTCCAAAATACTATTCATGATGGACAAAACAGGCTGTAGAATCCCATAGATTAATGCATGATAACTTAGTTAGGGTACTCCGGAGTCAAATTGCATTCAATTCATGCTCTATTATTTTGTTTTAAGTTTGATAATGGCTTGTTAGTTCAGCACTGTTTATTGTAGACTAGTGACAACTTAGTTCAGTTTTAGCTTAGCTCATTGTATTTACATTCCACATTTAGTTGTCATCCATTGCATATTAGATTACATTAGTTGTTAAACTTAAACAATATGGCCTTCATTATTTACAAAATCTCTTTTGTTCCAAATCTATAATTGACTCATAACCATCTGAACAGAAGACAGTATCATCCCAAGGCCTGAAGTACTTTTGCAACTTCTTTACCACTTCATAAACAAAGCCTTTCCTCAAAAGACTACTTTAAAAAGAAATCTATAACTTTTGAATAAGGTTTAGTGATGTTAAACTAAGTTGCAAAATAGAATTAGGAGCTAGTCTTAGAGTAGAAATCTTATGATGTTACCAATGTTTTTCTCCAAATATGTTTCAACAAATCTTTAATCATGGATAAAATGTTGTATCATTATAAGCTGATTGTTTAATTGTTTAGTTAGGAGAATTTGTATACTTAGCTGCCCATTTCTCAAGCTCTTCAAAAATACCTTTAATGAAAGAATTGGACAAGTTAAGTTTATGTTTTGATTCATTTTCTTGAAGTCATTATCAAGCTTTGTATTCTACTTAGTCATAGTTTAGGTTTGATTCTGTTTCAGTATTTGCATTTGCATTTGTCATTTGTCATCAACCAATTAGGCTTCACTCTGTTTTTAACCAGTAGCTTCTTTCCATTAGCTTTTTAGTCATTTTCCTTGTGAACATAAAAACCATCAAAAGACCAAAAACATCATAAATCATCATAAAAGACCAAAAACATCATAAAACACTAAACACAATGCATTAAGAGACAAACACCTAGGCACATACAGTGCACTTCACTTTAGCAGTTTACCAACCCTGGTTGACAATTAAATGAACTCAATTTAGGAGACTAGGTTGAGCACAAACATTTTGGCGCCGTTGCCGGGGAAGTGAAAACTAGGTAACCTTTGTTTCTTAACCCCAAAAATAATTATATGCGTAGAGAGAGAGATTCAAGGGGTAGATTTATAAGCAGCAGAAGAAGAAATTTGATTCCTAGAACACCACTTGTTTCACCTAGACCAAGAGCTAGTACACCTTCAACTCGGACCCACATTCCATCATTTACTGATCCTGGACTTCTAGAAGACCTAAGATCAGATATTCCATTAGAAAAACCTTCCACTTCATCCACTGAACCTGCCTTAGAAGAAGATCCAAAGACTCCTGTTAGGGACACAAACTTTTCCACTTCCACAGGAGAGTCAACCATGGCAGAAGAAGGGGGAGGAGGAGTCTTTAATGGAGAACACACATTATTTGGAGGTAGAGGTAGAGGTAGAGGAGAAGGAGGTAGAAGTGCAGAAGGAGGAAGAGGTAGAAGAGAAATGGGAAGCTCTTTTGGGTTTCCTATAATAGATGAAGAAACTAATACAACCATGAAAAACATTTCACCCTCTGTCCTTCCAAACTTCTATGGACTTAAAACTGAAGATCTTGAAACCTTCCTATTTGAATTTGAAATCCTTTGTAGAACTTATGACTACTTACAAGATGCTCAAAAAATTAAACTATTTCCTTCAACATTGAAAGGAGCAGCATTGAAGTGGTTTATGAGTTTGATCAACAGTTCTATTAGGACATGGGAAGACATGAAACAAGCATTTCTAGAGAGGTATTTGGATTATTGTATGCCGGTCGATCATAAGGAGGAAGTGTTTAAGATGCTACGAAAAGAAGATGAAAACTTGGAAGATTTGTTGGAGAGATTTCATTACAACATCAAAAGAGCAAAAATGGAAAACCTAGACCAAGACACTTTGAAAGCTCTCTTGTTGAAGACAATTAGGGATGAATGGTTAGATATCCTTAACATGATGGGAAAGGGGGATATATCTCAGCTCACATTACCTGAAATAGCTGAATTATGTATCAACCTTTCAAGAGGGAACTCTAAAACTGTAAAAGGACCAAGAGACCCTGCTCTTGCAAGGGCAAGTAAGTCTGCTTCTGGGACAGTAAGTAGGGCAGAAATAGGACATATGCTTGATGAATTCAAATCTGACATTTTAGGGAGTATTAGTGAGCAAATAGACACCCTTAAGTTACAAAACAAGAAAAAATCTAAATCTGATGCCTTAGCAATATTTTGTCCCAAATGTAGAAAGAAGCATGCCTTGAGAGAGTGCCCTTTGGATGCAAAAGTAGTAGAGACTTGTGTAATTTGTTCATAAAAACATGAGACCAAGAGTTTTCCTTCACTTCCTGGTCTTAAATGTTTCTTCAGATGAGGAAGCTATGAGAAATTTTTCTTTGAATAATGATTAATTATCCACCGATACTATCCTGATCACATATCAATTCGAATTCATATGCAACACATAATCTCTTCCACTCAGATCATCACACATGCGGAAATAAAACAAGCGATAGCACATCAATTCATCATACACATTAACACGGTATGTATGGGGAAAGCTTATAGCTGAAAAACCCGTAGCTATTGTGTATATTATAATGGAGAAATCATGTAACAAAATCAATACAATAATCCTCACAAGTACTCAGTACTTCCTCATAAAGTTACACACAAACTAGCTTGGTTTTGAACAGGTTACTGGTTCAAAACTCACCACTAATTGCCTTGCCTCTATTGCGCAATCATGGCCTGTCTATATAGAGATCCAAGGTTTGAATCTCCTTGGCTTGACAGCACAATCATCATGGGCAATTCCTCCAAGTGTGGTGCAAATCTCATGCACAACTGATGTCGCCACTGATAGCTAACTCCACCCTTTCATCTGCCTCTTTCACTGGTCTCCACTGAACTGATCATGCACTGTAGTGAACTGATGTGTTCTTGAGTTGAATAATGAGTTACTAATTAATGAATTAAATAATATTTAATTCACTCCACTCATAACTAATTGATTAGCTAGTTAAACTAATCTCGACCAGTTCAACTAAAATAAACAGAACACAACTCCACTAGCTGTCTCATTAACTCCACCAAACTTCTGCCACTGAAGTCCTAACTGAATTCAACCATGCATGATGCCATCAAACCCTTGGGAATAGTGTAATTCCTCTGTCAGATGCATGAGCCACTTCCAAGGCTCGAACTGAAGTGCTCCAAGAGAGTAAACTGCTGTTTAGAGTCAAAATATTATTAAGGGTAAATAATATTTGACTTCCCTATTTTTAGGAGAGGCAGTCTAAAAATAGACTTTGACCTCTTCGACCTATAGGTCACAAAAATAGAGTCCCATCTATTTTTACCAACATGACCAATGCTCCAAGAATCTCAAACTGGAATCCCCGAACCACGCTCCATATGTCTAAAAATAGACATAGTCTAAAAATAGACTTTGCGCCAGAATTTGCCTGCGGGCCCACTTAGTGAAGGCGACTTCATTTTACTAAGCTCCATCATCTTGCTGCATTCTCAACACTCCCTCTCAGCAAGATATGGATTATCTGCAATCCCTATCCTGCCTCTGTGGAATTCGAACTTGCTCCTGGTGAGCGCCTTCGTCAGGATGTCGGCATCCTGATCCTGCGTGGGAACATATGAAAGCATCATGATCCTCCGCTGAACACAATCTCTGATGTGATGATACCGATGCGCGAAGCCATCTTGCCCCTCCAAGCGATCCTCCTGTCTGTACCATAGACCATATCCCAATGTGCCTCTAAGATAGCGCAATACATGCTTGCCTGCCTTCCCAAAGAGCTTGGTAGGCTTAACCATAGCTTGCGAAAGCTGGTTAACAGCATAGCATATATCGGGTCGTGTATTGACCAGATACATAAGCGACCCCACCAACTGTCGATAGACGGTGGCATCCACTACCTCTGCTGAAGTAGCATCCTCCTTCCTCCAACCACCAGGAAGAGGAGTGTCAACAGGCTTGCAACCTTGCATGTTGAACCTCTCCAGAATCTCCCGAGCATACTTGCCCTGAGAAACAAACAGTCCTCCGCTGCGCTGCCAAATCTCCAATCCCAGGAAATAATGAAGGATGCCCAAGTCCTTCATCTCGAACTCTCGTGCAAGATTCTCCTTGCATGAAAGTATCAACTGCTCATCGCCAGTCAAAATCAGATCATCTACATATAGTACGATGATCAACAGCTTCCCCTCCACCACAATCTGGTACAGGTTAGGATCCGCCTCACTCTTGGAGAATCCAAGCCCGGTGAAGTAGCTGTCTATGCGAGTGTACCAAGCACGAGGTGCTTGCTTCAGCCCGTACAGTGCTCTCTTGAGTCGGCACACATGCGACTCACTGCTGAAGATCTCGAAACCTTCAGGCTGCTCTATGTACACCTCCTCCTCAATAACTCCATTGAGGAACGCAGTCTTCACATCCATCTGATGAATGTACCACCCCATCTGCGCTGAGAGAGCAAGGATCGTCCGTATGGAAGAGTACCTTGCGACAGGTGCAAAAGTCTCCTCATAGTCAATCCCCTCGATCTGTGAGAAGCCACGGGCGACAAATCTCGCCTTGTACTTCTCCACACTCACGTCAGCCGCCTGCTTCACCTTGTAGATCCATCGCGAACCTACAACTGATTTCCCAACCGGTCTTGGGACAATCTCCCATGCACTGTTCCTGATGATCGAATCATATTCTTTGATCATGGCATCAACCCATGCGGGTTCCTCCACGGCTTCCTCAAAAGAGGATGGCTCTGTCACAACACATTGACTCATAAGAGCCATGTATCCAGTGTACCGATCCGGTGACTGTCTCTGTCTGCGCTGTGCTGTAGGTGGTCCTACAACCTTCTCTGCATCCAGAGCCAGTCGCTCAGCTTCTGTAGTGCGCATGCGCCCTCTGATGGTTGGCGCTTCCTGGGTGGTTTCTTCCACCTCCTGAACCTCCTCTTGTGGCTGATCCACATCCGGAAGCTCCTCCTTGGGAACTAACAGCTCCTCATCTGCATGCAAGTGTAGCTCCCTCTCAAGCGAACACTGCATGGCTTTCTCCTCCTGAAATTTCATATCCCGTCGCACAACAGTCTTGCGACTGTCTGACAAATACACCCGGTAGTTGTGAGGTGTATCAGTGTACCCCACAAATATTCCAACCTCAGCAGTTGGATCCGGCTTCCTTCTCGCATCCTTCGTCACATGCATGTAGACAGGAGAACCAAAAATCTGCAAATGGGAAATATCAGGCCTCTTGCCAGAATAAGCCTCCTCAGGTGTACTCATGCCAAGAACCTTGTGAGGACAACGGTTCTGCACATACACTGCTGTATTGCATGCCTCAGCCCACAAGTGAAGGGGTAGGCCCTGATCATGCAACATCGCCCGTGCAGCACCCACGATCGTTCTGTTCTTCCGCTCGGCCACCCCGTTCTGCTGTGGGTTATGGGGTGCGATGAGCTCTCTCCGAATCCCTTCTGCGCTGCAGAACTCCTTGAATTCAGCCGAGATGAATTCACCACCGTTATCACTCCTTAGAGCAATCACCTTCTTCCCAGACTCCTTCTCGACCAGTGCTTTAAACTCACAGAACTTCGTGAATGTATCGCTCTTCTTCTGCATGAAGAAGATCCAGCACTTTCGAGAGAAATCATCGAAAAAGATCACATAATACTTGTGCTTTGCTGTCAAAGCAACTGAGAAAGGACCAAACACGTCTGTGTGAACTCTCTCAAGGATCGTCGTGGCGCGACTATCCTTCTCGTGAAAGGTGGCTTTCACATACTTCCCTAAAGTACACCTCTTGCACTGATCTGACTGCGCAAGAGTGCCCTTAGGAAGCCCAGTAGAAATCTGCTGCAGTATCTTCAAAGCTCCATGGTGAAGGTGGCCCAATCTCCTGTGCCACAGTTCGCCCTCATCATCCCGACTCACCACTTCTCCTGCCTTGCATGCCATTGCTGCGCAGCCATCTACTTGCAACTGATAAAGGTTCTTGGTTCGAACCCCTATCTTCCGGGTCTCTCCAGTAGTCTTACTGCGCAGGAAGGCTTTTCCTTCGCTGAAGAACACATCATACCCCTTATCCTCCAACATCGCCACAGAGATCAAGTTCTTCTTCAATCCATGTACATGCATGACATCCTTCAATACAAAGGGTTTACCAGACTCCCTCTGAAAGGATATGGTACCGATACCAGTCGCACTGTATCTACCATCATCGCCCATCTCGATGTACACACCCAAATCTTTGTCCTCCAGATCTGAGAACAACTCCCGATCTCCCGTCATATGAAATGACGCACCGCTGTCCAAGAACCATACCGATCCCAGCACACTTGAAACCAAGCATGCGATCAGTGAAAATTCAAGCTCGAACTGTGAAGCCAAAGCTTCTCCATCTGCAGATCTTCCCACTTGCTTGTTCTTCTTCTTCTTTGGACAATTGGTAGCATAATGTCCATGATCATGGCAGTGAAAACACTTCACTTTCGCCATATCCTGCTTCTTGCCCTTTGCACCAGAATGAGAGGTTTTCTTACCCTTCCCCTTCTTTGATTTGGCAACCAAAGCGCAATTTTCTTCATCAGCTCCCTTTGATGAAGATCCATCTCGAGTAGTCCTCCTTATCTCCTCCTACATGAGATCCGCCCAAAGGCGCTCCCATCCCGGCAGCATTTCCCGACCATTGACACTATCTTGATATGAGTGCCAAGCCTTCGGAAGACCAAGGAGAGCCAGGTCGACCATGTCCTCGTCTTCGACAGTCACCCCCACACTTCCCAGCTCATCTCTGCATTGAGTGAACTTCGTGAGGTATTTGGCGATACTGTCGCCCTTCTCCATCTTGATGTTCCTGAGCTTATCTTTGAGCGCCAACTTCCTTTGGTCACTCTTACTCTGGAATAGATCTGTCAAAGCTTTCCACATTAAATATGGAGTAGCCTTTCCATGCAGGCTGGATACAATATGATCCTTGACGCCCTCCAACAGGATCCTTCGACACTTCGCCATCTTCTTTTTCCATGCATCGACTTCAGCAGGATCAGTGGGCTTTTGGACATCCGTATCTACGAACTCCTTGAGACCATTATCTTCTAATACTGCTTCCATGCGATCCTTCCATGCAACATAATTCGAACTGCCTTCAAGAGCATATTCGAGTCGCAAACCATTGAAAGACATTTTCAACACTGGCACCAAGAAAACAAAACTGCTGCAAAATTTCGAATTCCACCTCAAAGCTCAACCGCTCTAGATCTATGAGAACAAATTATTTCTAGCACAGAGATTGACTGCAAGGGGCATTTACCAGACCTTTCACTTTCCGAAGAAAGATGAATCCGGAGACTACCTGGCCCGCATGCAGACTCTGTCTACCGAAATAAGTTTGTAATCACTGTGATGATCAATCTCTGCTTCAATAGCTCTGATACCATGTAGAAATTTGCTGAATAATGATTAATTATCCACCGAGACTATCCTAATCACATACAATTCGAATTTATATGCAACACATAATCTCTTCCACTCAGATCATCACACATGCGGAAATAAAACAAGCGATAGCACATCAATTCATCATACACATTAACACAGTATGTATGGGGAAAGATTATAGCTGAAAACCCCGCAGCTATTGTGTATATTATAATGGAGAAATCATGTAACAAACTCGGTACAATACTCCTCACAAGTACTCAGTACTTTCTCATAAAGTTACACACAAACTAGCTTGGTTTTGAACAGGTTACTGGTTCAAAACTCACCACTAATTGCCTTGCCTCTATTGCGCAATCATGGCTTGTCTATATAGAGATCCAAGGTTCAAATCTCCTTGGCTTGACATTGCAATCATCATGGGAAATTCCTCCAAGTGTGGTGCAAATCTCATGCACAACTGATGTCGCCACTGATAGCTAACTCCACCCTTTCATCTACCTCTTTCACTGGTCTCCACTGAACTGATCATGCACTGTAGTGAACTGATGTGTTATTGGGTTGAATAATGAGTTACTAATTAATGAATTAAATAATATTTAATTCACTCCACTCATAACTAATTGATTAGCTAGTTAAACTAATCTCAATCAGTTCAACTAAAATAAACAGAACACAACTCCACTATCTGTCTCATTAACTCCCCCAAACTTCTGCCACTGAAGTCCAACTGAAGTCAACCATGCATGATGCCATCAAACCCTTGGGAACCACGTGATTCCTCTGTCAGATGCATGAGCCACTTCTGTAGCTCGAACTGAAGTGCTCCAAGAGAGTAAACTGCTGTTTAGAGTCCAAATATTATTAAGGGTAAATAATATTTGACTTCCTTATTTTTAGGAGAGGCAGTCTAAAAATAGCCTTCGACCTCTTCAACCTAAAAAATAGAGTCCCATCTATTTTTACCAACATGGCCAATGCTCCAAGAATCTCATGCAGATCCAGAACCATGCTCCATATGTCTAAAAATAGACATAGTCTAAAAATAGACACAACGCGAGAATTTGCACTTAGGGCCCACATGATGATGACTTCATTTCTTCACTTCCATCATCTTCTTCACATTTTCATCGTAACTCCTACAGATTCCACAGAATCTCTTAATTTTGTCTCTAGAAGACCTTGGCAGGGACCTCAAACACAAGGATTCCATGATCAAATATATAATCAACCTCCACCTTGGAATTCTTGGCAGCAACCTTGGCCTCAATTTCAAAATCAATCTCAAGCTTGGGCACAAGGAGCACAAAATCCCTATGGAAGATACTCTCAATACTATCATTATCCACCATCCTATCCACCATACCCACATTTTTATCCTCAAAATCCTCAACAAAATTTTCAACAAAATCCTCAACAACATCATCAGAACCTACCACATCAAAATCAACCACTTCCATTACCATTCCCTCAAAAATCAAATCAATTGCCTGCTCAACCCATACCAAACCCAAATAATAAAAATCCTCAGAACACATACATGATAGAAGGCCAACAGTTTCCAACTTATTTAATTACTCCTTTAGACCTTAGTGATGTTCAACTTAGGTCTGGAAGAATACTTGAAAAGAGGAAACCTTCTGTGATCATACAAGAACAAGATAACTCTGAGGAAGACTCTCTACGAGTGAATAAAATTCTTGAGGAAGACACATCTTTTCAAGACCCAAACACTGAAAAATTAAAGCAAAAAGATCCAATAATTTCAACTCCTGTATTAGAGCAACCATCCACATCTACTTCTATACCTCCCTTTCCAGAAAGGTTACAAATTGATAGAGGCGTAGAAAAACAAATTATGGTGCCTAATTATGATTTCCTAGATGAGCTGAGAAATGTTTGCATTAAAATTCCATTATTACAAGCCATCAAGGAAATTCCAATTTAGCCAAAACAATAAAGGAGTTGAGCATGAAGAAAACAATAAAAAGAATAAGAGAAACAAAGAAAATTCAACTGGCAGGAAAAATAGCAGACATTATGATGGGTAAGATTGCTATTCCAAAGTATCTTGACCTAGGAAATCCAGTTGTTAAAATTCACATCAATGGAATTGAAATCCAAAACACACTCATTGATTTAGGAGCAGCAATAAATATCATGAGTAGACAAATCATGGATAAACTGAAACTTCCTAATCTTCTATTTACACCCACATTATTACAATTAGCAGACAGATCTGTGATCAAACCAGATGGGGTAATAGAAGACATTCCAGTGTCCCTAGATTCTTGGGAGTACCCTGTGGATTTCATGATCCTAACTCCTAAGAATAATCTAGGAGGACATCTTGTTATATTAGGAAGACCTTGGTTGGCTACAGCTGATGCTTTTATTAGTTGTAGATCCAGTGATATGTACATCTCTGATGGTAGTTCAACTAAGAAATTCACTTTATATCCTCCAGCTAGGACAATTACAGATTTATATGACACTCAATGGATAGAGGATGAAGAAGATTTACAACCTCTCTTCACAATTTCAGAAATTAGTGAAGATAATCAAATTCTGAATACTCTAGAAAACTTTGAATCCTCTCCAGAACACAAATATGAATCATTTCAAGAGGGATCCAATATTGAGTTTTTGTCATCTAGGCAGATGTCTCTTCATTCTATGGACAAATTTGGCAGCTCTACAAGTGAAATTTTTCCAAGCAAAACTTTGAACATAAACAAGAACCTAGAAAAATCTCAACAAGAAGAGTTAGTCAAAGTATTACAGAGACATTCTTCTGCATATGCATGGGAATACACTGACATGAAAGGGATAAGCCCCAAGACTTGTACTCATCACATCTATATAGAGGCAAATTGCAAACCAATCAAACAACCTCAAAGACGGATGAATCCAAATCTTAGGGAAATTGTTAAAGAGGAATTGCAAAAATTGTTAAATGTTAATTTCATCTATCCTATTTCAGATAGTCAGTGGGTTTCTCCTTTGGTAAATGTGCCAAAGAAAAATGGAAAATGGAGGGTGTGTGTTGACTACCGAGAACTGAATAAAGCTACTCTTAAAGACCATTTTCCTTTACCTTTCATAGATCAAGTATTAGATACATTAGCTGGCAAAAAGTACTTTTCATTCCTAGATGGGTTTAGTGGTTACAATAAAATCCAAGTAGCACTTGAAGACCAAGATAAAACCACATTTACCTGTCCTTGGGGTACCTATGCTTACCGAGTATTGCCATTTGGATTATGCAATGCACCTGCAACATTCCAAAGGGCAGTATTAGGAATTTTTTCAGATCTAATACATGATAGTGTAGAGGTATACATGGATGATTTCATAGTTTATGGAAATACATTTGAAGAAGCTTTAGCAAACTTGGAAAAAGTTTTAAAGAGATGTCAGGAAGCAAATCTTTCACTTAGTCATGAGAAATGTTTCATGATGTTTATTGAAGGTATTGTTTTGGGGCATCACATTTCAGGGGATGGGATTAGAGTTGATGAGTCAAAAGTTGAAGTCATCTCTAACTTATCTATTCCAAGTTGTCAAAAAGATGTTAGGAGTTTTCGAGGATTTACAGGATATTATCGGAGGTTTATAGAAAACTTCACCAAGATAGCATCTCCACTCTTCAAATTGCTTACCAAAGACTGTGAATTCAAGTGGAATTCTGATTGCCAGTTAGCCTTTGAGACCCTGAAAACCAAAATTTCTGAAGCACCTATATTAAGGGGACCTAACTGGAAGTTACCTTTTCATATCTCAACAGATGCTTCCGATACAGCTCTAGGAGTAGTATTGGGACAAAAAGATTTGATTCCCTATGCCATCTATTATACCAGTAAAAATTTGACTCCTGCAGAGTTAAACTATACTGTAACTGAAAAAGAGTTTTTAGCTGTTGTTCATGCCATAAACAAGTTTAGACACTATATAACAGGATATGAAACTTTTGTTCACACTGATCATTCTGCCATTAGATACTTAATGAACAAATCAATCACTAATGGCAGAGTTATAAGATGGTTGTTACTATTGCAAGAATTCAACATTACTATTCTAGATAGGCCTGGAAAACAAAACACAGTAGCCGATTTCCTATCTAGACTCCAAAATATCAAAGATGACACTCCAGTTGAAGATCAATTTCCTGATGAATATCTTTTTGCAATCTCTACTCAAACTCCATGGTTTGCTGATATTGCTAATTATTTAGTTTCGGGAAAATTTCCTTCAATTATGAATGCAAGGGATAAAAGAAAAATCATTTGTGATAGTGCAAAATATTCATGGGTTGCTAATGAGTTGTACAAGACAGGTCCAGATTTGATCATTAGAAGGTGTGTTCGTGAAGATGAGATGCCTGAGATTCTCAAAACATGTCATGATGAACCTTGTGGCGAACACTTTGCTGATAAGAGGACATCCTATAAGATCCTTAATTTAGGATATTATTGGCCATCCTTGTTTAAATATGCTAAAGAGTATGTCAAAAGGTGTGACAGTTGCCAAAGGGTAGGGAAACCTTCTCCTTCAGGTGAGATGCCATTACAACCTCGGGTACATATTGAACCTTTTGAAAAATGGGCTTTGGATTTTGTAGGACCTATTAGTCCTCCATCAAGACAAAAGAGATATATATTAGTTTGCACTGATTATGTTACCAAATGGGTAGAGGCCAAGCCATTACTTTTTGCTAATGAAGCATCTGTAGTTACTTTTCTTTTTTAGGATATTTTTACTCGTTTTGGTGTCCCAAAGGAAATTGTTACAGATCAAGGAGCTCAATTTACATCAAGGCTAGTGGAAAAAATGATGGAGAGGTACAAAATCAGGCACAGAAAATCTACTCCTTATCATCCACAAGCAAATGGTCAAGTGGAATCTACCAATAAGGTCATTGAAGGAATCCTAACAAAGATTGTTCATTTACATAGAAGAGATTGGGTAGATAGGCTTCCTGAAGCCTTGTGGGCCTACAGAACTACATGGAGAAACACAACAGGTCATACTCCTTATGAACTTGTTTATGGAAAGCAAGTTTTGTTTCCCATAGAGTTCCAGATTCAAACTTTCAAAATGGCAGTTCAACTAGGACTTGATTTAACGGAGGCACAAAAGCATAGATTGGAGCAGATTAATGAATTGGATGAGATCAGACAAGATGCAGTTTAGAAAACAAGTCTACAAGCATAGAAAATCTACTCCTTATCATCCACAAGCAAATGGTCAAGTGGAATCTACTAATAAGGTCATTGAAGGAATCCTAACAAAAACTGTTCATTTACATAGAAGAGATTGGGTAGATAGGCTTCCTGAAGCCTTGTGGGCCTATAGAACTACATGGAGAAACACAACAGGCCATACTCCTTATGAACTTGTTTATGGAAAGCAAGTTTTGTTTCCCATAGAGTTCCATATTCAAACCTTCAAAATGGCAGTTCAGCTAGGACTTGATTTAACGGAGGCACAAAAGCATAGATTGGAGAAAATTAATGAATTGGATGAGATTAGACAAGATGCAGTTCAGAAAAAAAGTCTAGTCCAACAGCAAAGGACTAGATGGAATGATAAGTACATCAAAGAGAATAAATTCAAAGAAGGTGACTTGGCTCTCTTGTTTGATTCAAAATTCAAGGATTTTCAAGATAAATTTCAAACACATTGGCTAGGGCCATATGAAATTGTTGAAATTTTTTACAATGGAGCAGTAAAAATCAGGACAATAGATGAAGAAGAGGTCACTTTTCTTGTGAATGGTCATAGATTGAAGCTGTATCACAAACCACTTTCAAGAGAAGAATTTGTCAAGAAGTTCCAGGAAAACAGTGATGTGAAGTTAATGAAGAAGAATCTTTCTTCTTCATCAACTTGATTGAATTTTCTGAAGCATTTCTTTAAAAAATAAAAAAATAAAAAAAATAAAAATAAAAAATAAAAAATAAGGTATAAACATGAAAACCAATCATTGATTGGCATGTTTATACAGAAAATATAGGGTGAAAATCAGAGTCTTTCTGACACTCTAATTTTTCCATTTTGTTTTTGCAAGCAGCTGTTACAAAATCATAAGTTCAAATCCATTGCACTTATGATCCATCTCATGTCATTTCATTTCATTTACTTATCCATCCATACTCCATTTCATTCATTCATTCATACTTCACTTCATTCCATATTTCATTCATCTCATTCCATACTTCATCCACCTCATTTCCATATCAAAATTTAAAGTTTGATGTTTTTCTGCAAAATGAATAACACATGTCATGGATTGCAGGCCATTTCTTATATTCTTCCACTCCATTTCATAAATTGAATCCATCCCATTCCATCATCCCATTCCATCATTCACTTCATACATATTCCATTATACCATGTTTCATCACCTATCTTCACTCATTCCATAAAATATTCTATGTATATTCCAAACCACTCCATTCCATGATTAGAATTCTCTACAGGTACATTCTGCAGCTAAACAGATATTCTGCAGCTAATCAGACTTTCCGCAGCCAGACAGTCATTCTGCAGCTACAAATCCTGAAGGCATTGATCAACAAACATTTGAATTGCAACAAGATGATCCAGTATATCCATGAATAAGAAGAATCAAGAAGGATTATGAAGACTCTTCCAGAGGAGAACAAAGTATACAAAGACCACAAAAAGCAAATGAAAAGCAAAGGTAAAAAGTTCTGGTTATAATGGCATTTCATAAAAACTTTAGTATAGTCTAGTTATGAATCATTCGAAAAGTTGTTTTGATTATTTTTATTGATCATGCCAAATATACCCTCCGCAAAACTTTGGATAAAAATATTTCATTTCAAATTCTATACCCGACCATCATTTAAGCGGTTAAAAAGGCTGAAGTGTTTGATTTCCTCACGTCACCCAGCCAAATCATTTAATGATGATTTTTGAATCCGTTGTAAAAATCTCCGCAGTATTTTCACTCATTGATTTGTTTTCTTCACCTCACTTCATTAACTCGTTCCGTAACTACTTCCATCACTCCATTCCGTAGCCAGCCCTTCATCATTTCATTCCGCAAAACAGAGATATCTCTATCACCGTGAGCAGAGGTATATCAGTTTGAAATATCAAACCACTATCACCGTGAGCAGAGATTGAAGCATTATCACCGTGAGCAGAGATTGAAGCATTATCACCGTGAAGCAGAGGTATATCAGTGTGGAATTTGAAGCATTTTCACCGAGAAGCAGAGGTATATCAGTGTGGAATTTGAAGCCATTGTCACCGTAAAGCAGAGATATATTAGTTTGAAGATTGAAGCACTATCACCGTGAACTAGAGGCATATCAATTTGAAGGTTGAAGTTATTGTTTCCGTGAGCAGAAAGAGTACTAATTTGAAGATTGAAGAAGGAATTATGGGCCTCATTGTAAGAACTGAACCAGTGGGCACAAAATACCTGGAAGGATACCCTCAAAGTAGAGAAATGTTGCAATAAGCAGGATGGCTACAATTTCTTGAGAAATTTAATGGCTTCCACAAAGAAGTTACTAAAACATTTGCAAGGTCATTCAAAGGAGCCGAGGTTGAAGTTGGAGATGTTAAATTCATTGTCACGGAGGTTTTTATTGTAGAAGCAACAGGATTGCTTAGACATGGAGAGAGATGGTTTAAAAACAGATAATTTCATAATGAATCATGGAAGAAAATCCTAAAATCACCAGGTATGGATGTCACTATGTTTAAAAAGGGAATTCCAAGTTCTGCATTAAAAAATAAATGGAGAAACATATTGCTTATTCTACAAAAAATTATCACTTGTGAAGGTAGATATGGCACATTTTATGTTTACCATATTAGGTTGATAATGCATTTTCTGGAGGAAGAGCTAAATTTTCCCTATTTCTTGCTTCAAAGTTTAAAAAAGATGGCTTCTGGTGTTCAAAGGAGAGTCCAATTCCTAGAGACAACTCTATACCATCATGTCTTGGTTAAGATTTTAATTGAACACCATTTAGCCAAAACAAAAGATACTTGGGATAATTTCTTGGTAAGAAATCACTTTGAGGAACCAAAAGAGCCTTCACCTGAACATCAGCCTACAAGGAGAAGTAGAAAATGGAGAGCCTCTAAAATTGAAATTGACAAAACAGTATAGGAAAGTAGTGAAGAAATAATCTCTGAGAAGTTGACTCAGATTAAGAGACAACTTAAGAAAGAGAGGGTAATCAGAAAATCTGCCACAGAAAAAGGAGAGGGATCATCCCAGCCAAGAAGAAGCCATAGAATCAGGGGGAAACTAAGGAAAACACAGATCAAACAAACCGGGGTGATAAACATAGAAGATGAGGAAACATCTATTGAAGAAGATGTTGAAGAAGATTTTAATGAAGAAACCCCCGAAATTGACCCTGCACAGCAAGAAGTTTATGACTATGTTGAAACATTGGAAAGGAAAGCTTCAGAGAGTAGAGATAGAACCCCTAGTCCTCCACTGTCCAAAATAGATGTGTTAAGAAGAGATAGGTATGAGCTGGAAGTACTTAATAGACATATCAAAACTGAGAATGATATTCTGAAGGAACAAGTCAAACTCAAAACCAGTATGAACTCAACCTTATCTCTACAAATGGACAAAGTGGAAAAGGCTAATGAAAAGTTGAAAAAGAGGAACAAGAAGCTAATCAGGGCACTTATCAACTTAAGGTTCAAACTAGTCATCAGGAAACCCAGAAGACCTTTAACTTCCAGGCAAAGAAGAAGGAGAGGGTTAGATGTTCTTGCATAAGTCTCTGAGTTTATGGAATAAGTTGCATGAGGACATGCAAGAAGTCAGTAGTGGGGGTATGTTGAGCCCCAAAATTGTGCTTTCTTTCATCTTAATTTACCTCATTTTCCTTTTTCCATTGTTATCCCAGACCCAAATGATCAATGAAATTAGTTAAAATTACTTTTAGAATGATTAACATGGCTAACTTGCTAAGTTTTGTGATTTTGTCATTGTAATGCATTTTGACCGAAACTAGCTGCAGAATGCAGACATTCCGTAGCTAACCGGAAATTCTGCACCTATCTTCACGTTCAAGCATGTTCCAGGTGTCCTCTCAGAAAAATCCACACATGGGTATATTCCACATTATGTCCTCATCGTTCGTTGCTCACCATGAAGAATGAACCGAATTCTAGACGTGGTTTTGGTACATGGGAACTCATTCAAGGAGGCAGACTTCTAATAGGACTGTCCTAGTCCAGATGTCCTTTGTCCCTTTACGCTGCCATCTTTAGAGTCCTAGTACGATTTTGATAAGGAAAGACAATGATCCCCGTATTGTTGCAAGTTCTGTTATGTAGATTTGTTATAAAAGCACTTGGGAAACCGAGAGACAAGCTCTAGATTTTGCTTAGATTTCATGTATTGACTGCTATATTTCTGAAGACTGAGAATACTCTGTTTCAAGTTATTTTCCTTTAATGAAGAAGACAGCATTGCTTTGAACGCGTTGAGTTGATTTTGAGTTAGATTCCGTCTGGTGGTAGAGGGCCCCTGCCTCCTGCACGGCTTTACTTTCGTAATTTAGATAAGTATCTTAGTTGTTTTCACGTTTTTGAAGTTTGAGTTCATAGTTAATTTCATTAGCCACTATAGCTATACTTGTTCTAAGAAACACTTCCAAAAGATCATGATAATGAATGGGAAATGGTCGTAGTGTTGTAGGATTTATTTGTAATTTCTTTTGTTCATTATCACAGTTGAACTTATACTAAGCAAACTCTTCCAAAAAATCCTTATGATGTCTAAGGCATGACTGTGATACTGAATGTTTCAGTTGTTTGCTTGCACTAAGTAGCATAGTTGATCTTACTCTTAAAACGCTCTTCCAAAATACCATAATGATGGGTAGGAGATAGCTGTGATGTCTTAGTTTTTAAATTGCTTTCAGTCTTTATGTTTGCATTTGCACTGAATTGTATAGCCAGGATTGTTCTAAGAAGCTCTTCCAAAATACCATTCATGATGGACAAAACAGGCTATAGAATCCCATAGATTAATGCATGATAACTTAGTTAGGGTACTCCGGAGTCAAATTGCATTCAATTCATGCTCTGTTATTTTGTTTTAAGTTTGATAATGGCTTGTTAGTTCAGCACTGTTTATTGTAGACTAGTGACATCTTAGTTCAGTTTTAGCTTAGCTCATTGTATTTTCATTCCACATTTAGTTTTCATCCATTGCATATTAGATTACATTAGTTGTTAAACTTAAACAATACGGCCTTCATTATTTACAAAATCTCTTTTGTTCCAAATCCATAATTGACTCATAACCATCTAAACAGAAGACAGTATCATCTCAAGGCCTGAAGTACTTTTGCAACTTCTTTACCACTTCATAAACAAATCCTTTCCTCAAAAGACTACTTTAAAAAGAAATCTATAACTTTTGGGTAAGGTTTAGTGATGTTAAACTAAGTTGTAGAATAGAATTAGGGGCTAGTCTTAGAGTAGAAATCTTATGATGTTACCAATGTTTTTCTCCAAATATGTTTCAACAAATCTTTAATCATGGGTAAAATTTTGTATCATTATAAGTTGATTGTTTAATTGTTTAGTTAGGAGAATTTGTATACTTAGCTGACCATTTCTCAAGCTCTTCCAAAATACCTTTAATGAAAGAATTGGACAAGTTAAGTTTATGTTTTGATTCATTTTCTTGAAGTCATTATCAAGCTTTGTATTCTTCTTAGTCATAGTTTAGGTTTGATTCTGTTTCAGTATTTGCATTTGCATTTGTCATTTGTCATCAATAAATTAGGCTTCACTCTGTTTTTAATCAGTAGCTTCCTTCCACTAGCATTTAGTTATTTTCCTTGTGAACATAAAACCATCAAAAGACCAAAAACATCATAAAACACTAAACACAACGCATTGAGAAACAAACACTTAGGCACATACAGTGCACTTCACTTCAGCATTTTACCAACCCTGGTTGACAATTAAATGAACCAGTTGGAGTGGAGGTTGAGCACAAACACTTGTGTTCTATAATATGTGATCTAATACTTTTCAAGTAGGCAGCGGCTTTTCTGACTTACGACCTCTCTAGGGTGTGGAAAGCTAGTTCTAGCACCCTCCCATACTACTTTGGGTGAGACTGCTTTCTTGTAATGAGCGCTGCCCAAAGAGACGATAGTATAGGGGGTTTGTTGGCAAACCTTAACCTCGAACTGGGTCGGGACCCTCGAGCCAGCAATTGGTTCAATATCTCTTTCACTTTTTCTTAATTTTGTATCTCATCATCAATGTTTTGAGGAATATCTCTCTTTGTTTACATTGCA
>JAXQQM020084237.1:0-273341 GCA_034641835.2 Pinus albicaulis | reverse complement strand
AGCATCCAAAATGGATTCTAAGAAACACATACCGGGCTCCTCTTACGAAAAACTGACTAGTTCGTTATTTTCGTCGAGGTCAGTCACCGTATGTTTCATGTAAGGCTCGCTTTCGACCCGGATTTGATTTTTCCTGCCCTTGTAAGGGAGCCACAGGTGGGATCAATCAATGGCAAAGTATCCTTGTAGCTTGCTAGACCAATATTTGCTCAAAATAAGTCCACGGGCCTAGGGGATATCCACGATCACTATGTCAATGCACTGATGCACCTTAGAATAAGAGGATAAGTAGATAATGACATTATTCATTTCTCCTACTGCATGAACCTGAGATCTATCGAGTTGAGTGATCTCGGCATCAATTTTCTCAGGGTGGATGTTTAACTTCTTGCATACAGACAAGGGCATAACATTTGTGGATGCACCATAATCGACGAGGCAATTATGGACATTGAAGTTGAAGATATCGAAGGATAGAAGAAAAGGTGGTGTGGATCCCCTGGAGTTTGCGTTAACAACATTCACGATAGACTGGGGACTAGCAGCAGCTTGGGTAGATGTGGTACTCACGGGTTTGGTCGCCGGTAGGTTGGAAAATGTTTTGAGGAGAAGATCTCGCTAGTTAGCAATGCGAGTGAGTTCATAGAGAGGAATATTGGCTCGAGTTTTCTTCATATCCTCGATAATGTTATACCCGGAGTTTCTATGAGAGAGTAATTCAATAAAGCCCCCCGACAGTCCTTGATGAAATGGAGGAGGCGGCCCGGAAATCACCGAAACCCAACCCGACCAACCTATGAACGATGACACTCAAGCAAATAACCAGCCTGAGGGCGCAACCGGGAGGGGTTGGGGAAACATGGGCCGGGGTGATAGAGGCCATGGGAAAGGTCGAAATATGGGACACCCTCACCACAACCGAAACAAAGACAGGTTCCCTTTCCTTTATATCTGGCGAAACATCAGAAATGTAGGGAACCGCGGGAGAAACTAGGACATGCACACCCATCATGAAGGCAAAGCATCCGGATTAGGCATAGGGAGATAATTTGAAAGTGAAATAGGGCATGTTTACGTACCGCGCCACCAGCAGGCTAGGCATGTGTAGCCGCTGGCTTGGATGGCACAATATCCCTTAGCTCTCCATGGTCCCCTCCATGACATGCCCCAACACCCTGAGAAGCACCTCCCCAAGTTCGACCCCGAAAAGGGTATGCTGGCCGAAGATCACATAAGCAACTTTTACCTGGCATTACAAATGATGAGGGTGCAGTTTGACGATGTAGAATGTCATATTTTTCCTTATACTTTAGAGAATACAGCTGCTACATGGTACCAGTCTCTCCCTGTTGCTTCCATTTCTTCCTGGGAGCAATTTTGCCGTACTTTCCTTCAAAAATTTTCGGAAGACAAAAATCCTTCTATGCTTCTCACAGAGCTGAGTACTTTGAAATGCCAGAAGAAGGAGAAATTCAAATATTTCAATCAACGCTTTGCTACTATATTGAACAAGTTCCCGCCGAATATGACCTTAGATGATTCCATCACCATTGACTACTACACACGGGCTCTCCCTTGGGATACTGCCGTGTTCGTGAAATGTGAAGCTCGAGCTACCCTGGCGGAAAATTACACCACCACCCTCGTTGTTGAAAGGAACATTCTATCCGTAGGAGCCATTGACCATGATGACTGGGATGATCAAAATCCGGCCACGAAGAGAGTCCAATCCTCAAACCATAAATCCAGATACAAAGACAAATACCCTTTGAATTTTGAAAGTATCACAAATTCCCTCAAGCTATTAACCAACGAAGTCTCTGATCTGAAGAGGAAGAACAATGACTCTGTCTCAGGTGATAAAACACATAAACCTTTCTTCAGGAGGAATAACCCCATTGTTAACCGGCCTCCGTCAAACTCGAGTGTTGGCCTCAACGTTGAAGAAATCGGCAAGGATAATTTTTGTTCTTTCCATCAAGCCTCCCACTCAGAGAAAACTTTCCCCCAGTGGATCAATAGCATGACCGCCAAGGTGAATCAACTTCTTGAAGACCAGACCCCTGGGGATTTAGAGGACAAGGCTATTTCAAACAACGAGGAAGCCTCTCCCCCGGATGAGGATATGGGTTACACTGTCCTTTCTTTTGAGGTCGTCTGCGAGAAAATCCCCCCTTCCACAACTGAAATAAACTTGGCTAACGACCCTAAATCCAAACCCCCTAGAAACAATGGCTTGAGGAGCAAAGGCCCGGTCTCTAAGCAGTCCTTCGAGTAAAAGAGAAAAGATTTCTTAAGGAAAATCCTGCCACGAAACACAGAGAACCAAACGTTGACTCCTGATAAATTTAGCCCAACCAATCCCTGAGTAAGCCCAAAGGCTAAATCTTCATCAGTTTCTCTGAAAGCCTGCACCGAACTTATCTCACACACAGACTCCGGGTATAACATTATCGAGGATATGAAGAAAACTTGGGCCAAAATTCCTCTCTATGAATTCGCTCGCATTGCTAACCAGTGAGATCTTATCCTCAAAACATTTATCGACCTACCGACGACCAAACCCATGAGTACCACATCTGCTTAAGCTGCTGCTAGTCCCCAGTCTATCGTGAATGTCGTTAACGCAAACTCCAGGGGATCCACACCACCTTTCCTTCTATCCTTCGAGATCTTCAACTTCAATATCCATAATTGCCTCGTCGATTCTGGTGCATCCACAAATTTTATGCCCTTGTCTGTATGCAAGAAGTTAAACATCCGCCCTGAGAAAACTGACGCCAGGATCATTCAACTCTATAGATCTCAGGTTCCTGCAGTAGGTGAATTAAATAATGTCATTATCCGCTTATCCTCTGATTCTAGGGTGCATCAGTGCATTGACATAGTGATCGTGGATATCCCCGAGGCCTATGGCCTTCTTTTGAGTAGAGATTGGTCTAGCAAGATGCAAGGATAATTTTCCACTGATTGGTCCCACCTGTGGCTTCCTTACAAGGGCAGGAACAATAAAATCTGGGTCAAAAGCGAGCCTTACATGAAACACATGGTGACCGACCTCGACACAACTAATGAACTTATCTCACACACAAACTCCAGGTATAACATTATCGAGGATATGAAGAAAACTCGGGCCAATATTCCTCTCTACAAACTTGCTCGCATTGCTAAATAGTGAGATCTTATCCTCAAAACATTTTCCGACCTACCGGCGACCAAACCCGTGAGTACCACATCTGCCCAAGCTGCTGCTAGTCCCCAGTCTATCGTGTTGTAGCCGCTATAACACCCTCCAAAATTTTGCCCTTTTAAATTTTTTGAGCCCCTGACCTTTTGAAAAAGTATAGGTAAGCCCAAGTTCACTCTTTCAAAATCTCAAGTCGCAAAGTCACAGAAATGGTCAAACCAAACCTTCGCAGCCTTGCGACCCCTCAGGTCGCGAAGTCACACATTATCCAGAAACCAAATAATTGCGACCTTGCGACCCCCAGGTCATGAGGTCGCAGAGTCGCAAGGTCATATCTCTCATCAACTCAACTCATTTGTGACCTTACGACCCTCATTAATTGTCCACACGTGCGACCCCTTTATAAATGGAAGGGTCGCATAAGTAATTCGACCTGCACGACGGAGAAAGAAAATGCTTTTGACAAGCCAGCTGGATCGCGTTTTTCCTAGGTAAGTTACCTAATCCTCCTGCTGTTTCCTTTTTGTTTGATTGTTGCCTCCATTACCCTCACCTTGGCCTATTTTAAACTCAACCTAGATTTTGTTTAAACCTTCCATGAATCCTGTTTCTATGGCTTGCTCCTCCCCACAGCTTGGATTCCCTGTGTACCTCCTCTAGGAAGATTCCCTTGCATCATTCTGTTTAGGTTCCCTTTCCAACCCTTTCCAATGAGGAACTTCATGCATGCTTTCCACTTTATGTGTTGCCTTACCTCCCTTTTTTATTAGAAGTAAGCGGAAGGTTTTCATCGCCGCATAGCCCATCTGCTGAGCCCTAGAGTGACCTCACGACTCCACGACTTGGCGACCTGGAGACCTCAGTCACTAAGTCGCATATGCGTGAAAGTTTAAAGTGACGCAACTTCACGACTCAGCGACCTGGTCGCGAGTCGCTAAGTCGCTAGGTTGTTTTTTTGCAAAATTTTAAACCAACACGACCTAGCGACCCAGTCGCAAGGTCGCCAGGTCACAGGTTCATCCATTTTCTTGAAAAATAGTTGAGCAGAGATATGAGCAACCCAAGTATCTATAAATATGACATCTATCTTATCGTGGGATTGTTTCATGAATATGCCAGGGAACCTCGAAGCCGAGCTAGAGTGTGTATCCATCTCGTCGGCCTCAAGTGATATGGGACCTCCTTTATTTCGGAAAAGGAACGAAAGCCCTGAGATAGAAATCTCGGAGGAAGAAATACATCTTTCTCTCCCCCTTATCTATGGAGATACTGCCTGCACATTCGACAAAGGGGACAGTATGAGTTGGGATTAGGTGTACCAAGAATTCACAAAGCCTGAATTTCTAGACGACCTCCCAGACCGATAGGTGTATGTTCAGGTTAAGATATCCAAGCTCCATTACACAGGGGCCCATCTACCTATATTCCCATGTGCAGAGCTGATCGAGTGGATCCTGCAAAAGGTCGACCCCAAGATCTGGGTTATTTGGGATCATGCCGGGAAATCATTCGCAAATTTGAAGGGAAAAGATGCAGAATTCTATTATGTGCTTCCCACCCGAGAACAGACCTTCACCGAGGAATGGGCCACCACTCATGCATTTCCCATACCTGATACCTTAAGAGGATGGTGGGAGGACCCAAAAAAGTTCAAGCTCAAAAAGGACCAGGAATATCAGACAGTAGGTCTCAGGAAGGTCTACAAGCTCGTGGCAGTAATGTTATGTAGGATGTACGACTGCCCAGATGCCACCACCTTCAATGACACTTGGGTTTCTCTCATGTACGCTATCACCGTATATGGAACCCTCTTCAACTGGGCCAACTTGATAGTGGCAGCCCTCAAATCAAACATATCTTCGACACTAGTGCCTGATGAAGGGTATACATCCGAATTTTATATGGCCTCTTATCTTTTGGATGTAGTATGTGCAAGGTGCCATTTTGAGGGGTGGGCACACAACTGGGATCCAGAGCACGACGGTCCAATTCAAAAGTGTTTGTGGGTGTTCTGGGGCTCCAGATATAAGGAAGATATGGAGTCAATCTCGCACAACTTCATCCCTGCACTCTACGGAAAACTATTTGGCAAAGACACTTTGTGCATGTATAGGCGAGCCATGGAGACAATAACCCGAGTGGCTAACTGGTTTCCTATCACAGATAACACCTTCATCTGAGTCTTCAGGTCACTCGAGGCTCCTCACGCATTTCTCCAGTTCGTCACCGACAAACTGCACCTCTAAGAAACATGTTACCAGATGTCGGGCGGTTTTTCAAAGGTTCTCACTAAGGGAAAGAAGAAGCCATGGCCCACTCTGCCGCTCACTTTAGGCGCCTACACAGTCAAATATTTCAGGGAAGTAGAGGCAGAGGCTGAGCACGTCAAAGGATTTTGTCTACCTCCCGTGTCACACCGGACGTATGATCCTGAAAGGATCATCCCCACCATTGCAAACATGCCAAATTTAAATGGAGCTACCAGCATACTGAATGCCCAGCTGAAGATAGAATCAAGAACTGGTACAACAAATACAGGGAGGCCGCTCCAGAGGAATCAACCGATCAGGAAGATCAAGACAATCAAACTTTAGAGGAAAGAATCCATATGCTGGGAGGAGCCTCATCTTCCAAAGCCAAGAAGCAAAGGACCGGTACGGGCCATAACCCTTCCGCCCAGCAAAGAGAACAGGAGTCTAAAGCTCAACAAGAAGCTGAGGAGAAGGCAAAGGAAGACGAGGATAAACAAAAGTAATAACTGAAAGAAGAGCAAATAAAGAAGTGGGTGGAAGAAACCCGCAAGAAAAGGGAAGAAGAACAACAGAGGAAAGAAGAGGAAGAAAAAGCAGAAGTTGAGTGTGAGATAAAGATAAAGCAAGATAAAGCAGAAGCTAAGCACCAGCTAAAGAAAGATCAAGATAGAGCAGAAGCTGAGTGCCAGCTAAAGGAAGATCAAGATAAAGCAGAAGCTGAGCGCCAACTAAAGGAAGAACAAGATAGAGCAGAAGCAGAGCAAAAGAGGAGGGAGGAAGAAAGTCAGAAGTCAAGGGAAGATTCCTCCAAGGGAGCTGAAGGTAGCAAGACACCTCCTCCAGAGACATAAAAACATACGAAGCTGCCACACATCGAGGTGCCCCAGACAACTTCTGCAACTAATGTACGCTTTGCTCTCTCGGAATTGGGTACCTCCGAGGATCAAGATGAGGAAGTGTTTGATCTGAGAAGACTTACCTATGATCAGTTCACACACAAGATCAGGCAGGAGAAGAGAAGATGCTTAGCACAGAACCCTGCTGCACCCCTTACAACCACCCTAGAGAAGGATATAGTCTTGGATACTAGGACCAATCTGGTTATGATCGCATCAGCTGGCACCACCTTTGCAGCAGCCATAGAGGAGAATGTAAGCAGAATGAGTAGAGAAATCCTGTCCCTGCAGAATAGACTACAGGCCTCTGAACAAAAGACAGATAATTCGAAACAAGAAAAGAAGGCACTAGAAGAAGAAGTCCAACAACTCCAGGTTGAGAATGACCCTAATAATGAAGTGCCACTCACTATTCAAGGAGAGATGGTCACTTTGGAGGCCACCATGAAGCAGGTATATGAAGAACTGTTCACAATAAAACAAACCGTCGCGCCACTACTGAAAGCACGAGTAGAAACCAAGAGGAGGAACACACAGCTAAAGGAAGCCTCTACTGCCTTGGACATAATGCTAGAATGGTCGAACATGTATCCACAAGCTCTGGACACCTTGCCTAGAAAAGATTGGATTGGCACCCAAAATGACAAGGTTCAAATCCAGATAAAGGTATAATCCAAAGAGAAACTGATCAAATATTTGGAGAAAACAATGTCCGCATATGAACATCTGATTAGCATCATTGATTCAATGGCCACAGTACACCACATTCCTTCCCTGGGTGAACTGGGTGAAGAGAAAACGTGGGAAGAAGTCGCCAAAGATATGTAATCATTTCTACAACCCATAAGGCAAGCAACCACCTCTCGAGACCTGTTGGCATCACAAGAAAACCTTTTTCAATTCATCGTGACACCGGTTCGGATCTATACCAAACTATCCTCCCTATTGAACGAGATCACGATCAAGAGAGACACTTTGATTCCAAATGCTCTCGAGTGTCTTCACAGGTTGAGAGAAGATACGCCTCAAGTCTCCCCAGTGGCTGCAGATTATCGAGCATGGTGAAGTTACCTCAAGGAACAACAACATGTAGATGTCCCTGATCTCTCAATCACCCAACTGCTTCCATGACCAAGTCACATATTGCAGCAAATAGAAGAGGTCGCAAGTCACAACAGACAAGAGGTCGCAGGTCGCAATAGAGAAGAGGTCGCAGGTCGCAATAGACAAGTGGTCGTAGGTCGCAGACAAGGCTAAGGTTGCAAGTCGCAAATTCCCTCAAGTCGCAGAGTATGTCAATGCTCAGGAAGGCAAAGAGTCAGAGATACCCAAGGGTCAATTTTGTTCTATAAATACTCCCTTTCGAGAAATTGTAAAGGAGATTTTTTTGAGACTCCAAAGGAGCAAAGATAATTGTATAGCATTGAATACACCTTTCTAAGAATGAATACAAACACTTGTGTTGATTCCACTCTTGGATCTGATGAGCACCAATGTGTTAACACTATGAATATTTTGTCTTATGTATCTGATATCTTATGATTAATTAATCTGCGTTTTCTGCTTATATCATTTATACATTTCAGCTCACTAAATTTGTTAATGATGTTAGTTGTTTACTTAGGAGATGTTAGCAACTCCGTTACTAATATTTATCTTATCTCTTAAGACCACTTAAGGAAGTGAAGGGTGCTCTAACCATAAAGAATTGTTTCTTCTGTGGTTTGAACAACTTTTATAAGCGCGACCCTAATGATGTGCTGCTTACAACATTTCCTTTGGCTGAATCCTTTAACTCATCTTGCTATTTGTAGTGTTTTATGTTCATTGAGACTCATCAACCATTTTTCTTGTACCATCTAAATAATCGTGTGTTCATAGGACTGCAAGGCTCGTTTGTGTCCGAGAAAAAGGAGTATTCAGCGGTAGTCGGACCCACACCCCAGACAGGATCCCTATCACAAATGGTTTCGAGTCTAATCAGGACTTTTTACCGGCGAGATCCCTTACTGTTGGCCGGACATTTTTTTCCCCTCAACAGAACCCCTGGTTGATTTTCCATGTTAAAAAAAACAATACCAAGGTTATGGGACACATATTCCAAGTTGAATGGTGGGAAAACATTATAGTGGGCATCACGTGTGGTTTAATAATGGCTATGGGAATTGAAAGACAAAGAGGCAATAAATGGAATTTAATTATGAAAATAAATAGAAACATGAGAAAATGAAGCTGAAGAGACACAAATTTGCATGCAAGGGAAAGGAGAGGAAAAATGAAGGAAAATGAAGAAAAAGGGAGATTAATGATAAAAAGGCATAAGAAAATTAGTTCACAGCTTTTGTTCTTACCTTTTTGGTTAGTTCTAGCTTTTGTGAGTTCATTTTTGGCACTCTCCTTCATTCTCTCTCTCACATACACTCTTGCACACTTAGAGCATTATTGGAACATCCTTGGAGCATACTAGCAATCACTTGGATTAGAGAAAGAAAACAAAGGAAAGAAAGGAAGCAAAAGGAGATAGTTGGATCAACAACTATAACATGATTACTTTGCAGTTAACAAGTTGCATGTGTGATTTCCTTGTTGGTTTTGGATGCATGGTATATGCATG
Source organism: Pinus albicaulis (assembly GCA_034641835.2). NCBI lineage: Eukaryota > Viridiplantae > Streptophyta > Pinopsida > Pinales > Pinaceae > Pinus > Pinus albicaulis. Next base: position 264,392 of record JAXQQM020084237.1, on the reverse strand, counting down.
TGGTTCATTGATTATGTGTTGTCATTAGCAGGGAGATTTTCCTGCCTTGCCATTTCCTGGATAGCCATGGTGTACTGGGTTCCCCATTTGGTTTTTCTGATTAGTCCTCAAATTTCCTATGCTTGTGGGTTGGAGAAAATTCTCTGGAGCCTTAAAACAGCTCGGGTTCCTTAGAGGTTGTGGGTTGAGTTACTATTCCCTGGAGCGTGTAGGTTGGGAAAAATGCTCTGGAGCCCTGAAACATCTTAGGTTCCTCTTGAAAAATGTAGCAAGAAATTCTCAATTTGGTTTTGCTTTGATTAAATTGAGAAAAATTCAAATTTCCACATCAATAAACAACTTTGATGATGTTAACTTGTGTGACATGGCTTGTGTCACCCAGTTTACTCAGTCAATTCAAGTTGTAGGAGTTAGAGTTCAGTTAAGCATGTGTGATTGCTAATTTGTAGCAACCATGGTTAGTTATCTAAGGTTGTTTTCAGTTAAACTAGTTATAACTGTTGGAGGAACTAGTGGAGGGTCAAGTTGTGCAGTGGGACTTCAATCAAACTCAGTGGTCATCCATTTAACTGATCAGTCAGCCCAAAATATCTAGTGCATGTAGAGAATTCGAGCTCCCCAGGCTTGTTGGAGATTCCAAGGCATTGTAACATCAGTTTTAGACCAGTCTTGAGTGTAAAAGTGTTGCATGCAGTTAAATGATCAACATAAGGAATTGTGCTTTTAAATTTGAATAATTTCCTAAATAACAGGGGCCTAATTCCTTAAGGAACAACGCAAGGAAACAAGAGCTGAAGAAAAGGCATAAATTGATTAAGTTTGTGTCAAAGCCTTTCAATGAGTAGATAGATAGGTTATGCACTTGTAGGTTGTGCTCAGTTGAGGAAAACAATTGTAATACATCTATATTCATTTGATTAATGCAAACATGCATTGGGGGTTTTAGAAGATTGATTTTCCCAAAGGAAAATATGTTTTGGATGTGTGTGATTTCTTCTTGCATGTCTAAAATTTTTGTTCTAAATCGTGAATTGATGTCTGTGGAGCAATAAAGTAGGTTTGTGTCTAGTGATTTTGATTAAAAATTCATGAGAAGTTGCAAATCACAACATAATATCTACATGGTATTAGAGAATAATTCACTTCAGAGCATAAATTCAAAGTTGTTTATAAGGGGGCTCAAATTTGAAGATCAATGTTGCAGGATTTCTTCAAAACTAAGAAGACGGTTTCAATGGACCAAGGGTAGAGTATGCCTTGGAAGGCATCTCTATTTTTTTCGCATGGAAGGATCACATGGAGGAGGTATTGGATGACAATGGATTGGTAGTGTTATCACTAAATTGATATTGATGGGCTGCTTCAATAGTCAACCTAGAGTAACTATTTCAAACATACTTTTAGCTGAAACTTAGCCTTTCCAGCCTAAGAGGGCTCTCTCAAGGATACAAATGATATTATGTAAATGAAGCTCAAAAAATGGCTAACTCTGAAATTGTGTTTTAATTGTTTTTTTATGCAGGTGAAAGATGTGGAAAAATCACTACCATTGGGCATATGGAGTCAGTGTAAATAACTCAATGACACGTGAAACTCCTCTCATGGAAGATGAAGCATATAGATATTCTGATGAAAAGAAAACATGCGCAACAAACTAAGTGTTTGAAGGAAGTTAGAGCATGTAAGTCATGAATTATAAGTAATCAAACACTAGGATACTGGAGAGAAAATTGCAGAACACAGAAGACAAATACTCTTGAGAATATCAATGAATCTCAGGTAAAGAGAAGCAAGCTACCATTGTATATTACTGATGAAAAGTTTTACAATAGTAGTATGTAGTAAACATCAATCTACCCCATATCCATTTAATATTTGCCTATTTATAAATTTAGGCATCTTTACATTGATTCTGCCAACAAGGTTGGACCTTCGAGTACCTCTGATGACACCTAAACTACCTAAAAGCATATTACAAGGAGATAAAATAGACATGTGCTATTTTTAGGTTTTAGAAACCTAATAGGACTCTACAAATTATTTATTACATTAATTTTTTTTTAAAAGCTGCATATTTACATTTAGAATGTCATGTTCCTGAGGTGGCACTGACCATGACTGAACCATACATACTCCCACCAAGTCAGGAGACCTGTCTTCCGAAATTTTAGGAGGTGGTGTCATAATTGTTTATGAAGCTTCCATGATGAGATGGTGATTTGAAAGGCTTTGTCGAAGAGTATGTCTTCATAAAAAAATTCACCTGATGAACTTTGAATTTTCCACGTGGTTTAATTGTCTCAAAAAGACAATCAAGACTTGAAAAATATTCAAAATCCTCTTCCCTGCAGAAACATGGGACTTTTAGGCAAGTCCGTAGCAAGAGTTCGTACCACCTTTGAATTTGACCATTTCTTCAAAATATCTGCTCCCTTTGTTGATTTGAGGTTGTTTAATGAGTCAAAATAATAAAATAAAAGCCTTTACCTGCCTCCTTCATGACAAAACTTGTGCTATATAGCCAAAAATAATCTACAACGAGTTCTTAGCGTTTTCAAGGCTTCAAGTCTGAGACACGCTACGAACTTGCCTAATAGACAACAGATTTTGAAATTTTTAATTTCCACCTCCAGAAATTTTCCAAGGTTGTGTAAGATGATAAGATGAAGTATGATAAGGCAAACTTGGTTCAAAATACATCTCACCTTCCTCAAGAAGCAACATTTTCACCTTCAACAGGTTCATCTACGAATAAAAAAGTAGTTGTTTTTTTCTGAAAAATAGGGCTCAGAAATGAGCTCCTATCTCTGGATCCTTGATAGCTGTTGCAAAACGGGAGGAAATTTTTGTAAATAAGATCCCTTTGAAGAAAAAACTCTCTTTTTGTTTTGAAAACCGTCTCCAGATGTCCAAAATATGCATTTGAAGAACATGTCTAAAACAGGGAAAAAACGAACTCTGAAAATAGGGCCCAAAGACGTTTTCAAATCTCCCAATTTTTAACACCTGTGAGAAAAGTGAAAGAGGTTAATGTTCTTTGATCTGTGTTTGACAATAACCTCTCTAATTTTTTTAGAATTCATCTCCATTTTTGCAGAAACTATTTGTGAAGTTGACTTCTTAAATAGTCCAAAAACATAGCAAATCCCCATGTAACTTTTAATAAAATCTCATGAAACCAACTTTGTTGAAGGCCTCTGCAACACTAGGGTCTTCCATGACCAATTTTAGTTCCACAGGTTTATACTTGAGCACTGAACTTCCCTTGTTGGTTTTCTTATGTGCCGCCATCTCCTTCAAAACAGTGTTGCCTTCTTTGAAAGTTGACACTTGCAAAAGTGCATATGACAACAAGCTGTTTGTTGAAAAGTGTGGAAACTAACCCATGAAAGCAGCTAGATCTATACTCAGACAGAAGGGAAAAGGTGGCAACAAGCATCTCACAAATTTGTAAAAGGTAAGTTTGAATGCGAGAGGAAGGAGGCCAAATAAGGAAAGCAAAAGAGAATGATGGGATGATAATGATGATCACACATGCACCATGTCTCCAAAAAACTCAGCACATAACCTCAAACTGGCCTCTATCCATTTGCAAATCGACACCTCATCCATTATCTTTTTGATGCAAAAAAAACACGAGTTCGTTGTGTTTTCTGTTATGAGTTTGGCAGATTCACTACGAACTTGTTAGGTGAGTTCGTAGCGAAAACAACCTGTTTTCCATAGAATTTGCTGCGGACTCGGGAAAAATTAGACAGGTGGATAAAACTCAATTTGAACCAATGCATGCATATTTTTTTAAGGATTTTTATTGATATGACCATGATGACATGACATGTGGGACTCTAAAAAACTTAGGATTATAACCTAATTCATAAAATTTCATCAATTTCATGAATAAATTTACCTACACAATAAAACCTATACCAAATGACCTTCCTAACCTTAATGAAAATTTATTGGTGATAATAGCTAGAGTAGATCAAGTCACATATTGCAAAACCACAAGGATATGATGCCCAAAAACTTGCTCAGTGGAAGAAATATGTAGGAAAGGTGAGGAGAATAATCTTGGAGGGAGTATGGGATCACATTGTTTCAAATCTCAAAGGAAAGGAAACTTCGTTTGCAATGTGGAAAGCACTGACATAATTGTTTTAGAACAATAGTGACCACAGGAAGCTGGCGCTCAAGGATAAACTTCAGAGTATGAAGATGCAAAATAATGACACAATTTTGCAGTATCTAAGCAGGTTCACACAGTGTTGTGATGAACTTGGGGGGGTCAATGTTAATGTCCTTGACGAAGACTTGGTAATCCTATCCCTTCTCGTCCTTCGCAAGAGATGGAATAACTATAATGATTCGGTGAATGGGAGGGAGAAACTACCGAATTGTGAGCGCTTATGGTTTGATTTGGTAAAAGAGGAAATAAGGCAGAATACCAGAGATGGGACTTCATCCAGGGGCGAGGATGAAGAAAACTTTTCATTGGTTGGGAAGGAAAAGTAGGGAAGAGGGAAGAAATCCCAATCCAAACCGGAATCCAGTCAAGGGGGAAAGGAGAAATATTTATCGAAAATTAAATGCTTCCATTATCATGAATTCGGGCACTATGCCACAAAGTGTCCACACAATAAGGAAATCAAGAATAACCCAAGAGAAGCATCAAGTGAAGCTTTGGCCTCACAATTCGAGCCTGAATTTACCCTCATTTCATGCATGGCCAACACAGTGATGGGAAGCATGTGGTATTTGGATTCAGGTGCATCGTTCCACATGAGAAGGTGTGGAGACTTTTTCAGTGACCTAGAAGAAAAATATTTGCTGATGCTCTTCAAGATGGGGGACGACGGAAGGTATATCATGACTGGGATCAATAAATTTACTTTTCATAGGGAGTCAGGCCTTCGCCCTCAGGATCAAGTATGTCATGTTCATTCTGGGTGTTAGGGTACTATAATAATAGGGATCATAATTTTTAATTGACTATGTTAAGTCTTGTAATATTGTACATACCTTTGCTTTCTGCAAATGTTTTCCCATATTAAAAAATGAAAAGAGAGCATGTCTTAAAAGAAAAATCAAAGGACCAAAAAAAAAGAAGATCAAAAAATAATATAAAGTATGAACCCCCCAAAGAGAAACAAAAACAAATTTTGAAAGTGTTGCACATTCGAATGCCACTACTCTTAATTTACTTATGCAAATAAAATTGTGTGCATATTGTCCAAAATTCTACAATTCATGATGATCATACAGTTTAATCTTGATCATTCATGCCTTTAAATTTCATGTTATAATAGTTAGTGAATAAAGATCTGACCAAACCTTTTAATCTTGGCAGATCAATAGTAAGGTAGAGAATAAAGTTCATAAGTTTAATCTGATCCATTGGAGGATATAAGGTTAGAAATGGGTTAGTTTGCTTATCAAAAGAAAATAAAAGTGTTAGCAAGCTCAAATGCACCCAATAAAGGAAGTAAAAAATGTTAGTGTAAATAAAGGGTAGGTAGGATGATTTCAAAGATTATGGAAGGCATCATATGGTTTATCTTTTATAACTAATATCCTTCTAAACACATTTCCCCTTGTAAAAATCCCTTTTCTTGTGATAATATCCATTTCCCCTTATTCTAACCCTTTGCCCTTCCTAAAACCCATTTCCCTTTGAAAAACCCCTTCCCCTTTACTAACTCCACATTATTCAACTAAAACTTGCAAAACCCACTTTTGCATAGTTTTAAAGTGCTTAACATATATTGGGTCCCACTTCGTTTAAACCCCTCCCCAATATCATTTTAACCCTTCCGCACATATATTTCCCAACACACTTTATACCTAACCCTGCTTATTATATTCCATGACCCCACTTCATATAAATCCTCCACCTATCTATTTACTCGACCCCACCTCTCAGAACCCCCAACTGATCCTACCACCCATCAACCGTTCGATTGGCGCCACCCAGATGTAACCACTCTCGAACCCTTTCTCACTCCCCACTGTCCGATGTTTAAAACCAATGGGGGGGGGGGGGGGGGGTGTGAAATGGGTAGTTTCACACACCCGCTCCTTTTCAACGCGGCACTCCCATAGCTTATCGCACCCCCCCATCCTAAAACCACCAATCTCCTTTTCGCGATGCGATAATCCGCCAAACTACCTCCGCGCCTTACGATGAAACCACCGTTGTTTAAAATAATTCATCCCCGTGCCATTGCGATAAACCAAAGTTAAAGGTAATAAAGCCCACCTGAAACCATTTTCCCACTATTTCTGTTATTTGCAAAAAAAGAAGCCTTTGTAGACCAAGAAATCCACTGCTGCCACCTGAACCTTCTGCAAGACCAAATTCAATCATTTTCCAGGTAATTCTAAACACCAAAAAACATTAATTAAGCACATAAAGTAATAATTGAACAAATTAAATGGCTTCACAGAGTGTTATAAGCATAAACCCTTTGCAACCACCTATATTAGATATTGAAAACACCCCTATGCCTAATAAGGACTTCAAAAATAGTGATATAGTGACTGATTTTAACCTTTTAGAGCTCCACTGCTGGAGCCATGACAAATTTATTGACTAGGCAGATGATATCCATCTGTGGGATTCTAATTTACCCAAATACATATTCCCACAGACCTTTCAATTTCCATAACTCCTTAGACTCTCCCAGATCAACTATTTGCCCAATGAAAGAGCTTTAGTTACACCAAACCAAGAAATATTATTCACAATCACTGCACAATCCATCAATCAGATGTTGCAGATTCAACCAAAACCTGATGAAGTACCATTATCTATTGAAAGCCTTACTGAACTCTACTTGAAGCTGGATTCCCAAAAGTTTCCAAATATTTCAGACTTTCCTCCCTCCATTAGTAGAAACCCCTAAAAGCAATCCTCCATACTCAACTTTCATATTTTCAGAGAGAACCAGACAAATTTTCACCATGCTGTTATGTATTTTAGGGTATTTCACTGATGAACATGTAGATGCATCTATCCTTGTTTTCCTATCCATATTTTGCCCAGGTAAGCCTCCAACTTCAACCTTCAATTTTGCCCAATACCTATGAGATGCAATCCATGATTAGCTGGTCAAATTAACAGAAGAAGGAGTATTCAAATACTCCTCAGTTTTGTTTCATATGTTTTTATATTTCCAATCAGAAAGGTTTGCATTTAACCTCCAAAAACTGACACATAGGGTAATCCCCAATATGTTGTCTTTTGGACATCCTTGATGAGAAAGGATTCCATTCAATTCAACTAAAAAGACTTCATTGATTAATTTGTTTATCCAGTAGTTAATATGCTAAGTAGTAGCATTCAATCTAGAATCAGTGAAGAGATAAAGAAGGTGTTACAGTTGTCAGATCAAAGTAAAACACTAGACTGGTATTTATACTAGAATCATACAAAAATTAGAGTGTATGGAAGCCATCTAAATCCATACAAACTTCCCAAATACCTCCTAATGAGGTTATTTTCTTTGGAATACATTAGACATATTATCACTCAGATTGAACCTCGGGCTGAGAAAGGCAATTCCGAGGTAACCTCAAACCACGCTTAGCCAAGTAGCTAGCCCTACTAGGCAAGGAGAGGGCTCTCTCTGTAAATATCACAACCAAAATGACTAAGGAAAGAAGATATTAGGCTAGGTATTGTAGCTTAGGTTTTTTTGATTTTTATTCGTGTACTGTTTTGCTAGATCGAGAGGAGTCAAGCAACTAGGGCAAGAAAATTAGGTCAAAATTTGCAGGGTGTCCTAAGGGGCAAGGTAGGTAGAAGATTTGACATTTAAAGGAAGATTATGGGGAGGTGAAATATAACGATGAAGAGTTAGGAAGAGCATATGAGATGAATTCTCCCTAAACTGAAGAAAATAAAAAAATTATGCTATATTCCCCAAAACAAAGCATGAAAACATGAATTATGCCTTTCAACTTGAAATTAAGCATATCATAGACATGAAAATGGTTTATGAGCTTACAATACATTCATAAAAACTATCACAAAGAAGAAACTATGTCAAACATTGCATACACGTGGATCCCAAAGAAATAGGTGCAAATTTATCATTAATGGGTAGGCCAAACTGATACAAAATTGTGTCCTTGAGATGCCAAAGCTCCAAGTGAATCCAACCATTACAATGACTGAGGAAATACATCATATAGACCTCAAAACCACTCTTCCTAGCCTCATGGAGTCGAATCCATGAGATATGGATTAGTTTCACCTACTCCCAAACAAGAAACTGAAGACTAGGAAGACCCAACAATTTACCTCTAAAAGAGAGGAAACTGATTCATTTGACCTCTAGAGTACTTATCTAATGTATATACCCTAAATAACAATAAAAATATGAAATTTACATTTATTTTGACCCTTTACATCAATAATTTTCTCATTTTCCCAAGTAAAATGTCAAAAAGTCAAAATTTTGCTGAAGATGATGAAAATTGCATTTTCCCGGTAAACGTGCAGCACCATGACAGAAAAACTAGCCTCTTTTGAAAGAAACTTTTGGAGGCCTTCCCGGTGTCCAAATCAGCTCCATGATAGCTCATTAGAACGATCTCTGAGTTTTGTTTCCAAATATGCCTCTAGTTCCGAAAATGGTGTCCATTTTTCCTGTCAAAAACTTGTTCTCCCAAGACTAGTAAACGCGTAGCGCCAAGGTAAAAAAGGAGGCAAAAACATGAAAATTTGGTGGTTTTTTGCACTTTTGAGGGACCATTTCTCCTCCAATTTTTCTGAAACTTTCTAGGGTTGACGTATTCATCATTCTGAACATGATGTTGGTGGCCATTTTGTAGTTGGATGCTCCAAAAAAGAGCGCAATGGCAGTGGCGCTGCACGTTTGGTTAAATTTCTGCGTGCCAAAATTGCCCAAAAACTCAAAAATGCACTCAAGTGCTAAATGTGCCAAAATTTTTCCAAAATGTGTGAGGTTACTTACTAATAAAGGGCTTGAGGCATGAATAGACACCTCAGCAAGTATTTCTAACCTCTCTTTCTCCTTTTGCTCGGTCAAAGCTTGAATTTTTGCATGGGCTCTTTTGAGCTTGGCCCTTGCAATTTTGTTTATCATGGCATAGTGCTTTGCCATTTTCCTTTGAATATAATTGTTCTTTTTGGCCTTCTCTAACAAGCTCTCCATATTTAAATTGGCTCTATCAAGCCATGACTCTCTATCCCTACTAATCTCAAAGGCAAGCAGCTCACTTGGAGTGAGCTGCTCTGCCAACTTAGCTTCTCTCTGTCTCTCACGGGCTAGAGCTCTCTTTAGCCCTATTGTCTTTGGTCTCTGTCTTGGATGCTGATCCTCCTCATCATCCCTCTCACCAAATCTGTCCAAGGTCTCCTCCAACAAGGCTTTAGCCCTTTCTGCCTCTTTCTTTGCTTTGATGGTCTTTACCTCACTGATAATCTGCTTGGTCTTCAACTGCTGATTTTCTTGCTCAAGAAAACCAATCACATATTGTGCTCTGTCAATATTAGCTTGAATTTCACTAATATTTTCCTCTTTACCTTTGATTAATGCATTGGTGATTTTATTTTCATTCTCATCATCAAGGTCAATCAACTGAAACTCCTACTTTGTTTCATGTTTATCCTCCTACTCCTCAATGATTGGTTCTTTAGCCTTTTCCTTGCCCTTGTCTACCTATTTTGCTGATGAAGAAGGCATGGCCCATTTCACTCCAAGTGAAGAAAACACATGCCTATGAACTCTCTGATAGGTCCTAGGAAATGACTCAACCTCAGTCAGATTAGCCCAAGTTACCTCAATATCCTTCTCACTACTTGATGCCTCAGTATCATGATGTGATGATGAAGGGTTATAGAAAGGTGATGAAGTAGGATCAACATCTGACTAGGTTGTGATGTATGAGTAGCCGGCTGAGATGGAGAAGTGGATATGGAAGGATGATATGATGAAGGGATATTGTGCTCATGATGACTAGGTGAGGAAGTGAAAATTTCATTTGCAATGAATGTGTCCCATGGGATGTTATTTTTCTCAAGCTGATGCATGAATATCATCTTGATAAGGGAATGGTGAAAAATACTCTGCATTTGATGATTACAATCCCTCTTTTGCACAATGTATGCCATCTTGTCAATGCTGCGGGAGAGATAGTAAGGTATGTGAAGCATTCTGACTCTAGTGAAGTGCATGAGGAGTCAGATATGGTATGAGTAGAGTCGAGAAAACCTCCCCTCACAGGTGAAGTAATTCATGATTATCTTCATCATACGGATATATCGGTAAAGGAGATGAGAGAAAGGGAAAATGGACTTCTTGTCATCCTTGTATCTAGGTTTGAGGCATGGTTCATAATAATAGCTTAGATCAAGGTTTCCTTGTTTAAACCATTTCTCTCACAAACTAGGGATCCCTGTAGCAACTGAAATGGCATTGGTGGACATGGTAAAAGTGACCCCAGCAAGAGTGACCTGCCTATCATGAAGATTTGTGATGAAAAACCTTGTCAAAATAGGGTGATACTGAATCTGCTGCACTTTATCACAAAACTTGAAACAACCAACATGCTTAAAACGTGACACCGTGAGAGGAGAAGCCATGAGTTACTTTGTGGTTATTGGTTCATATCTATTTATTTTCCCTCCTTTGTGGTCACCTCTCCTTGGTATTTGTGCTTCACTAACACCTCTATCCTCCTCTTCAGACATTTTAAATTTTGACTTAGGAAACCCTAGGGTAAAAATGGAATGAGATGAAGGGAGAAGGAGATGAGATGGCTAACTTAGGTAAATGAAGGGAATGAGTGTAAATGGAAAACCTAGGTCTATGAAAACCCTAGGAATTAACAATGCTCATGACTGATATCTGTTTAGGGAGGCGAATAAGGATATGGTGCATGTAAAATGATAATAAAATGGAAACTAGGGTTTCATAAGGAATAAACACTTCAAATCTTTAATGGGCACCAAATATATTAGAGGCGAGGTGAACTAGTGTGCACTTACAATTTAAAAGCTCCTTGGAGAAGTTTGGGAGAAGATTGAGCTTGATGGAAGTGGTGCAAATATTCACAACAATCATTGTGCAAGCGTGCAACACCAAATCAAATGCGCAGCGCCACTCTGAGAACGCGTAGTGCCAGTGTTAACTGCTTTGGTTTTTCTGGGAAAACGTGTAGCGCGGCTGGGTAAATGCACAACGCCAATCTGAGAACGCGCAACACCTTGAAATTTTTCCTCAAACTTCTCAGAAAATTCAAAATTTCTCCTTGGCTGAAAACTCTTTATGGCTAAATGGCAACAATGACTTCTGTTGAGATGCTTGATAGGCTTTATAGCTTTAGTGGATTTTAAATTTCAATTTGAGTCCCCCACTTTTCTAATGTTCACTTTTCCTTTGGCACTGATAGTCTTTTAATTTTCTGACCTTTTAGCATTGCAGGTTGATCCAACATGGAGTTTGGCTTTCTCTACTTTCACTTAGGCCAGATGATTACATGATTTCATTTGACAGCTTGGGATTAAATTTATTACATATAAAAACATAAAATTACATTTGGAAAAAAACAAAAATAAATTACATATTTGAATTTTATTTCAAAATGACATTTTGATATAAAAATCATTAAACTGAAAAAAATACAACTTTGAAAGTATAATAATTACATTATGATGATTTTAATTAATCCCTCTCATATATGTGTTGACCTCTTCTAGATGAAGGAGTGACCTTGAGAAATGCAAAACCCTAATGACCTAATGGGACTGCTTTCTTGACCTGACATTTTGAATGAGATTTTGACTTAAAAGACTTTCAAGTGAACAAAGCATTTTCATAAGTGTTGTTATGCTCAAGGAGACATGAGAATGAGTCAGCCAATATGATCTTTTGAGGGAGAATGAAGCTAATTTGAAAAAGACAACCACTAGTGGAACAATTTTATGTCATGACCTAATGGAATGATGAAAAATTTATTCATAATGGGACACCTAAGATGCACATGCAAATGTGTTTTGATCCCTGGTGAAAGTATGAAAATACTGACACTAACATTGGCCTTATTGGGGATGGAAACTCCTTGGAGATGTCAAGAACACCGTAGACCAAGTGCCTAACCATTGGGAAAATACGGTCAAACAATTCAAAAGACTGCAGATTATTAAACTTACTCAAAAATCATTTAAAGTGACTGAGAACTGACTCAAAAACTGAGTCTGACACTAACTCAAAAATAACTCCAAAACTTTGTAAACAATAGAAAATCAACAAGCTTTATAGCCTTCACTTCGGGCCCCAAGCCTAGATGGTTGTCTGCTCCAAACGTTGCAAAAAATATAAACTGGTATTTACAATGAAAGTGAAACATTCTCTCAGAAGTTGCATCAGAAATAATAATGTTTCAGGAGCCTACCATTGACTGGTCCTCTCAAACATTCCTATCCATTCAACTCTTTCAACAAATAGGCATTATTTCCTCGATAAGCTAAAACCTTATAAGGTCCATTCCAAAGGTTTTCAAACTTCCCATGTTTTCCTTTATCTTCATTTCTTGCATCCCACCACAGCACTACATCCTCCAGCTAAAACTTATCCTCTTTGGTTTTGCGATCATAAATCGTTTTGATTTTCTCTTGAAGCTTATAAGTAGTATGAGAAACTTCCTCCCTTGTTTGCTGAAGGTGAATCATTTGATTGATTCGACGTTGAATATCGTCTTCCTCACTACCTGCTTCCTGCAATAATCTCATAACCGGGACTACAAGTGATGTAGGAAACACTGTATCTGTACCATAAACCAATTCAAAGGGTGGCATACCTATAGAATTCTTGGTGCTCACTTGGTCTTCCCAAAAAGCATTGGTAAGCTTCCTATGCCAATTTTTCTTGTTCTTCTCTAACATTTTCTTAATGATATTAACCAAATATTTATTAGAGGACTTAGCTAATCCATTGCCTTATGGATAATCTGTGGTGGAATGGCCAAACTTTATATTATACTTGTGACAAAACTCAATCATCTTCTTTGACTTGAATGCTGCAACATTATATGTAATAATCTTGTGAGGACAACCAAAACGAGACAAAATATTAGATTCTAAAAACTTAATAAGTGACAGTGTCCGTAGCTTGTCTTGTAGGAATAGCCTTGATCCATTTGGTGAAGTATTCGGTAGCTGTTAGAATCCATTTGTGCCGTGCCGATGATGTGGGATGAATTTCCCCAATAAAATCAAGTCCCCACTGTTGAAAAGGAGCATTTACTACAATAGGCTTTAGCAGAAGATGAAGGAGTTTCCTTTTTCCCTGAAAAACCTGACAATCATGACAGTTTGTGACAATTTTGTACAAATATGAAAATAGATTCGGCCAATAATACCCTGCTATCAACACTTTGTTAGATGTTGTTTTCCAAAACAAGTGGCCTCCACAATGTCCCCTATGGAAGTCATCCATTACCTGCTTAGCTTCATCTTCAACTAGACAATTCAAAAGAACACCTCCTGGATATTTCCAATAAAGGGCACTACCTAGAATGTAGTATTTAACAGATTTCAATTTCAATGACTTACCCTAACTTTTTGACATTCCAGGAGGTGGACATAAGTGTCAAAGAACACACACTATATCTAAATACCATGGTGAAGTGAGAAACATTTCTGATACTTGTATTAGAGCACCATTTTCTTCATCATTTGACATTGCTGCAATCAGGTTTATGTCCAGAGCATGTAAATTAGATTCAACCATTAACTTGGCTAACCCCTATCCCTTGATCAGTTTGGTAGGCTTGATCTTGAGATCATTCTCAAGCATCGCTGCTATCCATTTACCTCTCCGACTTTCAGGATCTGTTTGTGTGAGAACCTCTTTTGCCGCTGCATTTGGAACATAGGCTATAGTATGTGAATGTAGAATATAGATTCAGAAATATTTCAAAGCTTTGATTAAGGCTAAAGATTGTTTATAAATAATATTATAGTGAGAGTAGCATCTCTAATGGCCTGACTGAAGAAAGAAATAGGCTGTTCAACCTGATCCTTCTTTTGAATCAAAACCGCAACCAAGGTGTTCTTAGATGCAAATGAAAATATTATGAAATCACTATTATAATCTAGACTAACCAAAACAGGGGCCATGGTTAAAGCAAGCTTTACTAAGTTGAAAGACTTCATAGCATTAGTAGTCCATTTTACACTGCTTTCCTTTTTCAACATATTAGTCATTTCACGCAAATGCTCAGCCAAATTAGGAAAAAATATGTGTAAGAATTTCATCTTACCATTGAAAGCTTGTATCTCATTTTTGTTACGCGGAAAATATATTTTCTGAATGGCTTCTACTATGGAAGGATCAATGCGAATGCCATATTTGGAAATTATGTGACCAAGAAGTTTGCCTTCCTCCATGGCAAAAATACTCTTCTTCATATTTAAAGAAATTTTGAACTCCCTGCATTTCTAAAAAACAATTCTCATATGATACAAATGCTGATCATTAGAACTAGAAAAAACTGTCAAATCATCTAAATACGCCACTAAGAAAACATATTTCTCATTAGCAAAGGCTATATCCATCGCCTGCTGAAAATTAGCCATGCATTCTTGAGTCCAAATGGCATTTTGACATACTGAAAGGTGCCCCAGGGTGTTGTGAAAGCATTTTTACCTTGGTCTTCTTCATGTACCAAAATCTGATTATAACCTGAATAATCGTCAAGCAATGACATCCGTGATGCTCCAACTACCCTTTGAAAAACTATAGAAATTATATAACTAATGCGTTATATGTCTAAGATTCTCCTGATCACACACTATTTTAACTTCATGCACAATAAAAAATCTATTCCACCATTGATCATCACATGCGGAAATTAAATAAATTGCATGCACACATTGAAACCATAAAAATTCACACAGATTAACACAGTGTTTTAACGAGAAAGCCTGAAGCTAAAAACCCCAAATATCTTTATATAATATATGTCATAGAGATCATGTAACAATCCTCATACAAAGCTGATCATATCAAGCTCTCAGTACAATACAATCGCTACACACTAATCAGGTCCGATCTAGCAAATCCATGCACCGAAGGTCCACACACCTCAGTTTGACCATTCACTACGCAATCCCCGCTAAGAATGGCTCTAATGAATCCGACTCTCTCTTCCTTGTTTATCGTTAATCCTCATTGAATTTAATGAAAGTGTTGATGCAATCAATGCATCACTATAGTCACAACTGATAGTCATCTTGTCCTTTCACCTATCTCTCCACTGGTCTCCACTGAAACTGTCCATGCACTGTAGTTAACTGATGTATTCTTCAATTGATTAATGAGTTAATATTTAGTGAATTAATTATTAATTAATTCACACCACTCTCACTAGTGTATCAATCAGTTATATTAGATACAACTAGCTCAACTGTGTCTAACTGAGTTAAACTGAACACAACTCCACCAACTACTTCTACAACTCCACCATACTTTGTCACATAAGTTTTAACTAAAGTCCTGCATGCAATAGCTCCACTAAACCCTCAGGAATAGCGTAATTCCTTCTGTCAGCTCTTGTGCCACATCTGTGCACTTAACTGAAGTGCTCCAAGAGAATAAGATAATGTTTAGATTCCAAATATTATGAAGAGCTAATAATATTCAACATATCTATTTTTAGACTGGCATTCTAAAAATAGACTCCGCCCAATATGTCTAAAAATAGAAGTCCATCTATTTTTCTAACTTGACCAACCATCCACAAATAGCATCCTGCAACTCATAGAATAAGATCGACATGTCTAAAAATAGACTTGTGCCAAAAATAGCCTGCGAGCCCACTTAGTGAAGGCAACTCTTTTCGATCAACACTCCCTCTCAACAAGATAGGGATTATCTTCCACCCTGATCCTGTCTCTATGGTATTTGAATTTGCTCCTGGTGAGCGCCTTCGCTAGAATATCAACATCCTGATCCTCCGTAGGAATGTAAGATAGTAACATGATCTTCCACTGCACACAATCTCTGATATGATGGTACCGGATGTCAATATGTTTAGATCTATCATGAAATACTGGATTAACCGAGAGTTTAATGCAACTCTGATTATCACAATATATCATAGTAGGATCCAAGGGTGAACTGAACAACCCGACCAGGATCTTCCTCATCCATCTAGCCTCGCATGCAGCCAAACTTGCTGCCATGTACTTGACCTCCGCTGAACTGAGTGTCACAGATCTCTATTTCCTGCTGTACCAAGAAACTGTTGTAGACCTGATACTGAAAATCCCTCCAGATGTGCTCTCTTTTTTTTCCGTTGGGCTCCCTGCCCAATCTGCATTCGTGAAGCCATGCACCTTCACCTCATCCGACTGTCTGTACCACAATCCATATCTCGATGTGCCTCTGAGATATCTCAATACATGCTTGCCTGCCTTCCAAAAGAGCTTGGTAGGCTTAACCATAGCTTGCGAAAGCTGGTTAACAGCATAGCATATGTCCGGTCGTTAATTGACTAGATACATGAGCGAACCAACCAACAGTCGGTAAACAGTGGTATCCACTACCTCTGTTGATGTAGCATCCTCTTTCCTCCAACCACCAGGAAGAGGAGTGTCGATAGGCTTGCAGCCTTGCATGTTGAACTTCTCTAGTATCTCCCGGGCATACTTGCCTTGAGACACAAACAGTCCATCCTTCCGCTGCCAAATTTCCAATCCCAGGAAATAATGAAGGAAGCCCAAGTCCTTCATCTCAAAATCCTTTGCAAGATCAACCTTGCATGAGAGTATCAACTGTTCATCACCTGTCAGTATCAAATCATTTACATAGAGTACAATGATCAGCAACTTACCCTCCACCACAATCTGGTATAGGTTCGGATCCGCCTCACTCTTGGTGAATCCAAGACCGGTGAAATAACTGTCTATCCGTGTGTACTAAGCACAAGGTGCTTGTTTCAGCCCATACTGCGCTCTTTTGAGCCTGCACACATGCAACTCGCTGCCGAAGATTTCAAATCCTTCAGGCTACTTTATGTACACCTCCTCCTCAATGACTCCATTGTGAAACGTAGTCTTCACATCCATCTGATGAATGTGCCAACCCATCTGCGCTGAGAGAACAAGGATGGTCCGTATGGAAGAATACCTTGCGACAGGTGCAAAGGTTTCTTCATAGTCGATCCCGTCGATCTGTGAGAGGCCCCAGGCAACAATTCTTGCCTTGTACTTCTTGACGCTCCCGTCAGTAGCTTGCTTCACTTTGTAGATCCATCTCGAACCTACCACTGGTTTCCCTTCCGACCTTGGGACAATCTCCCATGCACTGTTTCTGAAAATCGAATCAGAATCTTCCACCATGGCATCTACCCATGCAGGGTCCTCCACAAATTCCTCGAAAGAGGATGGTTCTGTCACGATACACTTGCTCATCAGAGCCATGTATCCAGTATATCGGTCAGGTGATTGTCTCTGTCTGCGTTGTTTTGTAGGTGCTCCTACATTTTACGCTGCATCAAGATTCAGTCGCTTAGCTTCTGTAGTGCGGTTTCGCCCTCTGATGTTTGGCACTGCATGAGTGGTTTCTTCCACTCCATGAACCTCCTCTTGTGGCTGATCCACATCCTGAGGCTCATCCTTAGGAACTAATAGCTCCTCATCTGCATGCAAGTGTAGCTCCCTCTCAAGCGACAACTTCATGGCTTTCTCCTCATGAAATTTGATATCCCGTCGCACAACAGTGTTTTGACTGTCTGGCAAATACACACGATAGTTGTGGGGTGTTTCTGTGTACCCCAAAAATATCCAAACCTCTGCGGTTAGCTCTAGCTTCTTCTTGGCATCCTTCGTCACATGAATGTAAACAAGTGAGCCAAAAATATTCAAATGAGAAATATCAGGCTTCTTACCAAAAAATGCCTCTTCGGGTGTATTCATGCCAAGTAATCTATGAGGACAACGGTTTTTCACATAAACCACAATGTTGCATGCTTCGGCCCACAAGTGTATGGGAAGGCCCTTATCATGCAACATCGCCCGTGTAGCACTCACGATCGTTCTGTTCTTTCGCTCCACGACCCCATTCTGTTGTGGGTTATGAGGCGCTATGAGCTCTCTTTGAATTCCTTCTGTGCTGAAAAAGTCTTTGAATTCGCCAGAGATGAATTCACCACCATTATCGCTCCTAAGAGCCTTCACCTGCTTCCGCGACTCTTTCTCCACCAGTTCTTTGAACTCACAGAACTTTGAGAATGTCTTGCTCTTCTTCTGCATGAAGAAGATCCAACACTTACGAGAAAAGTCATCAAAAAATATCACATAATACCTGTGCTTTGCTGTCGAAGCTACTGAGAAAGGTCCACACACGTCCGTGTGAATTCTCTCAAGGATCGTCATGGCGCGACTATCCTTCTCATGAAAGGTGGCTTTCACAAATTTTCCCAAAGTACATCCCTTGCACTGATTTGACTATGCAAGTGTACCTTTGGGAAGCCCGGTAGAAATCTGCTGCAAAATTTTCAAAGCGCCATGGTGAAGATGGCCCAATCTCTTGTGCCACAATTCGCCCTCATCCCGACTCACCACTCCTTCTGCTTTGCCTGCCATTGCTGCGCAGCCATCTACCTGCAATTGATAAAGGTTCTTAACTCGAACCCATATCCTCCGAGTTTCACCAGTTGCCTTATTGCATAGGAAATACTTTCCCTCGCTAAAGACAACATCATATCCCCAGCTATAGATACAACAGCCTGCTTATTTTTCTTCTTCTGTGGACAATTAGTGGCGTAATGTCCGTGTTGGTGACAGTGAAAGCACTTCACCTTCGACATGCCCTGCTTCTTTCCTTTCGCACTGGATTGAGAAGGATTTTTCTTTCCCTTCCCTTTCCTTTATTTGGTAGCCAAAGCGTAATTTTCTTCATCTTCATTCTTCGATGAAGATGCATCCCTAGTACTCCGCCTTATCTCCTCCTGCACAAGATCCGACCAAAGTCGCTCCCATCCCGGCAGTTTCTCCCGACCATTGACAGAGTCCTCGTAGGAATGCCAACTCTTCGGAAGCCCAAGGAGAGCCAAGCTCACCAAGTCCTCTTCATCTACAGTAACCCCCACACTTCCCAGTTCATCCCTGCACTGGACAAACTTCGTGAGGTACTTGGGTATACTGTTGCCTTTCTCCATTTTTATTTTCCTGAGTTTGTTTTTAAGCGCCAACTTCCTCTGGTCGCTCTTGCTTTGGAACAAGTCTGCCAAATCTTTCCACATCAAGAATGGATAAGATTTACCATGAAGGCTAGACACTATGTGATCCTTCACACCTTCCAACAGAATTCTTCGACATTTTTCTGTCTTCTTTTTCCATGCGTCAAGTGCGGCAGCATCACTAGAAGCAGGTTTTGGAATTTCTGCATCTATGAACTCCTTCAACCCATTATCCTCTAGCGTCGCCTCCATCCTGTCCTTCCATGAAATATAATTCAAGCTGCCCTCAAGGGCATACTCCAATCACAATCCATTGAAAGACATCTCAACTTCGACACTAAGAAAACACTGTAGCAAATTCAAATTCCACCAGCACAAAACTCAACCGCTTCAATAATTTGGAATTGCTCCAATGATCAATGCTCTGATACCATGTAGAAATTATATAAATAATGCATTATATGTCTAATATTCTCCTGATCACACACTATTTTAACTTCATGCACAATACAAAATCTATTCCACCATTGATCATCACATGCAGAAATTAAATCAATTGCATGCACACATTGAAACCATAAAAATTCACACACATTAACACAGTGTTTTAACGGGAAAGGCTGAAGCTAAAAACCCCAACTATCTATATATAATATATGTCATAGAGATCATGTCACAATACTCATACAATGCTGATCATATCAAGCTCTCAGTACAATACAATCGCTACACACTAATCAGGTTTGATCTAGCAAATCCATGCACTGATCTCTGCTACCTGCTAGCCTGCCTCTACTGCGCAATCCCTACTGAAGAATGGCTCTAAATGAACTCGAATTTCCCCGGCCTTGCTCACGCAATCCTCATTGGCATCTCTACTGAGTGTTGGATGAAATCAATGCATCACTATAGTCACAACTGATAGTCATATTGCCCTTTCACCTATCTCTCCACTGGTCTCCACTGAAACTGTCCATGCACTGTAGTTAACTGATGTATTCTTCAGTTGATTAATGAATTAATATTTAGTGAATTAATTATTAATTAATTCACACCACTCTCACTAGTGTATCAATCAGTTAGACTAGATACAACTAGCTCAACTGTGTCTAACTGAGTTAAACTGAACACAACTCCACCAACTACTTCTACAACTCCACCAAACTCTGTCACATGAATTCTAACCGAAGTCCTTTATGCAATAGCTCCAGTAAACCCTTAGAAACAGCGTAATTCCTTCTGTCATCTATTGTTCCACATCTGTGCACTTAACTGAAGTGCTCCAAGAGAATAAGATAATGTTTAGAGTCCAAATATTATTAAGAGCTAATAATATTCGACATATCTATTTTTAGACTAGCAGTCTAAAAATAGACTCCGCCTAATATGTCTAAAAATAGAAGTCCATCTATTTTTCCAACTTGACCAACCATCCACAAATAGCATCCTGCAACTCATAGAATATGATCGACATGTCTAAAAATAGACTTGCACCAAAAATAGCCTGCGGGCCCACTTAGTGAAGGCGACTTTTTTCACTAAGCTCATCATCTTGTTGCAATCTCAACAAAAACATGGTCCATCTTAGGAAGTGGGTAATTTTCCTTTAAAGATACTTTATTCAAATTCTGGAAATCAATGCATAACCTTATCTCCCCGGTATTTTTCCTTACCGGAACCAAATTTGAAATCCAATCAGAAAACCTAATTGGCAAAATGATACCAAATTTATACAATTAATTTACATCTTTCTCGATAGATGGCAACAATCTTGGATTAATCCTTCTCAACTTCTATTTGAAGGGTTTTTGATTCGGCTTGATGGGAATAGTGTGCTGAATGATATTCTTGTCATAAACCTTCAAATTTTCATAATCCCATGCCACAACATCAGAAAATTCAAATAGCAATTTGATGTACTTATCTTTTGCCTCGGGAGATAATGTCTTAGACAATTTAACCATCCTGGGCTTATCTGTTGTTCCGATTTCTGTAGGAGGCAATGTTGGTTTACTGGCCACATCATCTTGATAAAACAAATCTTCTAAAGGTATAAGACCTCTAGGAATAATATTATCTTTCAGCTGAAAAACATTCATTTGCTTGGCCTCTATGTTTTGATCATCAACATCACAACATCATCAATAAAGCATCTTTGAACTTACCTTCATTCTGCAAAAAGCTATTAATTTCCTTATCATCCCAAAAAAATTGCCAATACCTTAAATTATCAGGAACACTAGGTCTATGTTTGACATGAATTTCAAATTTATTATTGGAATTCATCAGAATTTTGAGATTACTTGCCACCGTAGCAAGTGAATCTGCAATGATGTTTTGAGTTCTTGGCACTGCTGTTAATGTATACTCAGGAAACATTTTTAAGATATCCAAAACTGCATTCCTCTAAGCTCTCATTCGTGGATGCTTTGCTTGATATTCTCCTTTCACCTGCTTTATGACAATCTCAGAATCACCATAAACAAAAATTATTTTTGCACCAAGTTTCTTCAAAATTTTGAGACCTGTAATCAATGCTTCATACTCTACTTCATTATTAGAACAGTCAAAAGCCAATTTATAAGAGCATTCTCTAACATTACTTGGAATTCCACTTGAATAAACAACTAGACTCCGGATCCAAATACAATTACCTGCACCTTCCTTACCCAAAGCACCATCGAAATCCATGCTCCACGGTCCATCTTCATCTGCTAGATTCTAAAACTTAACTATTGATTCTGATTTACTTTGGCCGATCACCTCATCAACCTGTTCTACATTGATTTTATGTTTTTCAGGAGGCTGTTTGGAATAATTCACCACTTCTTTTTCCTTATCAAGAACCGCTCTAAAATTCTCTGAAACTTCTGGTACATCCTCTACTATTACTAGCTGATTACTTACATCATTCAAATCACCATCATTATACAAAATAAAAGATTCTAGATCTGTGTGTACAACCCGTATTGGATGATTTATGAGCTTCTTTTTACTAGTTATCATATACTTCATTTTATTTTCCCCATCAATTTCCTCAATTGCCTGAAAACAAATATAGTAGCATAGGAGAAGTCAAGTTGTAAAGTACCTTTGAGTTTGGCTCCCCATGATCTAGATAGTAACATGCCGAACCGAGGCGGTATATTAGCCACCACCACATCCATCAAAACATTCTTGGCTGGGATTTGGTCTAAGGGAACCACTAAATATTTAATGAGACCAATGCAATGAACTCTACCAGAATCAAATGAATACAAATCATAATATGGTCGGGTGATATCCATGTCCACCTTTTCCATAATAGCCTTAGGCATCAAATTGTGAGAAGCACCAGGATAAAGCATATCATTATGAAGTATGTACTCATGCAGTCTAAGGCTTAAATAAAAGGGGGGAACTTCACTCTCTTCTAATTGACCATCTATAGCTGGACCGAAAATGAGCTCAGGGTGGTCATCTTCAACATTAACCATATCGGACAAAGGATCAACTAGCAACATTTTAGACACCTGATGTTTGTAATGACTATTCTTTACTAATTTTGTCAAAGGAATGGACACTTTCAATTTAGTTATTTCATTTTCTAAATTAAAAGTTGTGACTTTATCTACCTATTTGACAACATGATCCTTTGTTATATTCTCCTTTTTCTGAGTGTCTTTCTCCTTAGTAGCTGAGCTTGTTGATGGCTGATTGATATTGCTATGATTCTGATATGCATGTTCTTTTCCATTTCTCTAATTATTTGGAAGATCACTCTTTGACTGGGCCTCTTTTCTTTTCTGAATGGGATTGACAGGTACATCTCTTCTCCTTAAAGAAATATTTTTTTCTGCTATGCACTCAAAGCATTCACATACCCACGCTAGTAATCATCTGATTCTGTCTCCAAATCATCATCATTTGCCAAGATATAATCCTCATCTTTTGGAGAATCCATATTTTTAGTATACTCGTCATCTTCAGTCAGGAACTTGGGCAAGCCATCTGTTGTAAAGAAATGATTTGTTTTAACCACTAGATCTTCATCTTCTTCTTCTTCTTCCACTCCTTGGACATAATTTTGCTGCAACGGGGTCCTAATATGCTGTTTTTGTTGTGATGTTTGGTCAGGTGCTTTCTGCTCTCTCTGCTTGATTCTAAACTGAGGCTTCTGCCCTTTGAAATTTGGATTCTAGATCTATGGTTCAGGTCTATCTGAGATAGACAATCAATCAACCATTCTCTTCACAGTCTGGAGTAATGAATCCATTTTTGCATTGGAGGTAGATGTATCCTCTTCAATGGCCACCCTCTTTTAAGATCTCATCCTTGCTCTCTTGGCCAACAAATTTGCTTCCACACTTACAACATTCTTTTGCATATCTGATAAAGTTGTAGGATCATGTTCACGCAACTGATATTCCATATCAGTATCAAATCCATCCAGAAATTTGACCAAAGCCAAACCTTCCAGTGGTTTGATATGTGCAGGAAGAGCATTGTACAATGAATTAAATCTCACACAATAATCTTGAACAGTCTCACCAACATTCCTATTGATATTCTCATATTCGGAAATAATTTGAAGGGGATTTTTCTTTTCTTCCCATCTTTCTACAAAATTACGATGCAAAACTTCTAAAGTGTCAATAGTGGCTGCAGGTAGAGCTCTGAACCATTTTCTTACTTCCCCTCGTAGAATTTGTGCAAACAACCTCATATTCACATCCTCTGTATCAACTCCATGAAGGTCAAAGAAGTCATTCATCTTATCAACATGCTTTTGGGCTGTCATAGGTTGAGTATTTTCAAACAAAGGGATTTTGGTTTGGTAATCTACAGGCATAACACCTGGGTTTTGAGGGAGAACCAAGGGCGCATATCTTGCAACCATGATAACTGGAGGTGGAGGGTTTATAATAGGGATTTGGATGCCTGTTGTAGGAGGATTGGTCACTGATTGAGTAGTGTGAACAATGGATGAAAAAGGAGGTGGGGGAAAAGGAATATTCTAGGCAACAGTAGATGAAGTGATAGTAGAAGAAACTGAGATCATATGTCTCCTTATCACCCAAGCATTTACTTGCGAAGAATAGTTTTGCAGATCTCTAAGAACTTGTAAAAGTTGTGTTCCTAATTGTGACCCTGATTGAGAGTATGAAAATAGATCTTCAATAGGTCTGTGAAAGGGAATGGAGGAATCAACAACTGTTTCATCGATCCAACTCAAATATTTGCTTCGAAATTAAATTTGTTCAAAATTTACGTCAAATTCAATATCTTGCAAGTTTTCTAACTTTTCAGGGAATGAACGAGCTCTGGGAATGGAACTTCTCTCTGATTGATTTCCGACTGAAATACAAGTCTCAACAAAAGTTTTAGCTTTTATTCCAATTTTTTGAGGATCACTAACAATGACAGGACGATTCGGATGGGGATTGGATCTGGTGTATCTTTGGGAAGCCAGTATGTCCAATTTCAAAAACAAATATGCACTTTACAAATTTTTCAATTCAACCATTGAGTAAACTCTAAAATTATCACCCAAAAGATTAAGAATTTCAATGAAAAATTATTACTAGGGTTGATATAATCTTACTCTTTTCTCCCCAGTATGGTCGCCAAAATGTTATCATTAGGATTGAACCTCAGGCTGAGAAAGGCAATTCCAAGGTAACCTCAAACCACGCTTAGCCAGCTAGCTAGCCCTACTAGGCCAGGAGAGGGCTCTCTCCGTAAAGATCACAGCCAAAATGACTGAGGAAAGAAGATACTAGGCTAGGTATAGTAGCTCAGGGTTTTTTTATTTTTATTTGTGTAGGGTTTTGTTGGATCAGGAAGAGTCAAGCAGTTAGGGCAAGGAAATTAGGTCAAAATTTGCAGGGTGTTCTAAGGGGCAAGGAAGGTAGAAGGTTTGACATTTAAAGGATGATTATGGTGAGGTGAAATAGACCGATGAAGATTTAGGAAGAGAATATGAGATGAATTCTTCCTAAACTGAAGAAAATAAACAAATTATGCTAAATTCCCCAAAAGAGAGCATGAAAACATGAATTCTGCTTTTCAACTTGAAATTAAGCATATCATAGACATGAAAATGGTTTATGAGCTTACAATACATTCATACAAATGATCAAAAAGAAGAAAATATGTCAAACAGTGCACACCACATGGATCCCAAAGAAATAGCTGCAAATTTATCATTAATGTCTAGGCCAAACTGATACAAAATTGTGTCATTGAGATGCTAAAGCTCCAAGTGAATCCAAAAATTACAATGACTGAGGAAATACATCATATAGACCTAAAAACCACTCTTCCTAGCCTCAAGGAGTCGAATCCATGAGACATGGATCAGTTTCACCTATTCCCAAACAAGAAATCGAAGACTAGGAAGACCCGACAATTTGCCTCTAAAAGAGAGGAAAATGATTCATTTGACCTCTAGAGGAATTATCTAATGTATCTACCCTAGGTAAAAATAAAAATATGACATTTACATTTATCTTGAACTTTTACATCAGTAATTTTCTCATTTTCCCAAGTAAAAAGTCCAAAAATCAAAATTTTGCTGAAGATGATGAATTGCATTTTCCTAGCAAACGCGCAGCGCCATGACAGAAAAAATGGCCTCTTTTGCAAGCAACTTATGGAGGCCTTCTCGGTGTCAAGATCAGCTCCATGATAGCTCATTGGAAATATCTATGAGTATAGTTTCAAAATATGCCTCTAGTTACAAAAATGGTGTCCATATTCACTGTAAAAAATCTGTTCTCCCAAGACTAGTAAACGCGCAGCGCCAAGGTAAAAAAGGAAGCATAAACATGAAAATTTGGTGGTTTTTGCACTTTTGAGGGACCAGTTCTCCTCCAATATTCTGAAACTTGCTAGGGTTGATGTCTTCATCATTATGAACATGATGGTGGTGGCCATTTTTCAATTTGATGCTCAAAAAAAGAGCACAATGCCAGTGGCGCTGCGCTTTTCGCTGAATTTCTGCATGCCAGAATTGCCCTAAAACTAAAAAATGCACTAAAGTGCCAAATGTGCCAAAATTTTGCCAAAATGTGTGAGGTTAATTACTGTTCAAGGTCTTGAGGCATGAAGGGACACCTCAGAAAGCATTTCTAACCTCTCTTTCTCCTTTTTCTCGGTCAAAGCTTGAATTTTTGCATGGGCTCTTTTGAGCTTGGCCCTTACAATTTTGTTTCTCATGGCATAGTGATTTTCCATTTTCCTTTGAATATCATTGTCCTTCTTGGCCTTCTCTATAAGCTCTCCAGATGTAAATTGACTCTATCAAGCCATGACTCTTTATCCCTGCTAATCTCAAAGGCAAGCAACTCACTTGGAGTGAGCTTCTCTGCCAACTCAGCTTCTTTATGTCTCTCACGGGCTAGAGCGCTCTTCAGCCCTATTGTATTTGGTCTCTGTCTTGGAGGCTGATCCTCCTCATCATCCATATCACCAAATCTATCCAAGGTCTCCTCCAATAAGGCTTTAGCCCTTTCCGCCTCTTTCTTTTCTTTGATGGTCTTTACCTCACTAATAATTTGCTTGGTCTTCAGCTGCTGATTTTATTGCTCAATAAAACCAATCACATATTGTGCTCTGTCAAGATTAGCTTGAATTTCACTAATATTTGCCTCTTTGCCTCTGATTAATGCACTGGTGATTCTATCCTCATCCTCCTCATCAAGGTCAATCAGCTGAAACTCCTGCTCTGTTTCATGTTTATCCTCCTGCTCCTTAGTGCTTGGCTCTTTAGCATTTTCCTTACCCTTGTCTACCTATTTTGCTGATGAAGAAGGCATGGCCCCTTTCACTCCAAGTGAAGCAAACACATGCCTATGAATACTCTGATAGGTCCTTGGAAATGGCTCAACCTCAGTCACATTAGCCCAAGTTACCTCAATATCCTTCTCACTATTTGATGCCTCAGATTCATGATGTGATGATGAAGGGTTATAGAAAGGTGATGAAGTAGGATCAACATGAAGTGAATGGATTTGACTAGGTGGTGATGTATGAGTAGACGACTGAGATGGAGAAGTGGATATGGGAGGATGAGATGATGAAGGGATACTATGCTCATTTGTAATGAATGTGTCCCATGGGATGGTCTTTTTCTCAAGCTGATGCATGAATATCATCTTGATAAGGGAATGGTGAAAAATACTCTGCATTTGATGATTATAATCCCTCTTTTGCACAATTTATGCCATATTGTGAATGCTACGGGAGAGATAGTAAAGTATGTGAAGCATTCTGACTCTAGTGAAGTGCATGAGGAGTCGGATATGGTATGAGTAGAGTTGATAAAACCTCCCCTCATAGGTGAAGTACTTCATGATTATCTTCATCATAGGGATATATCGGTCAAGGAGATGAGAGAAAGGGAAAATGAACTTCTTGTCATCCTTGTATCTAGGTTTTAGGTATGGTTCATAATATCTTAGATCGAGGTTTCCTTGTTTAAACCATTTCTCTCCCACACTAGGGATCCCTTTAGCAGCTAAAATGGCATTGGTGGACATGGTAAAAGTGACCCTAGCAAGAGTGACCTGCCTATCATGAATATTTGTGATGAACAACCTTGTCAAAACAGGGTGATACTGAATCTGCTGCACTTTCTCACAAAACTCGAAACAACCAACATGCTTAAAACATGACACAGTGAGAGGAGAAGCCACGAGTTCCTTTGTGGTTATTGGTTCATATCTGTTAATTTTCCTTCCTTTTTGGTCACCTCTCCTTGGTATTTTTGCTTCACTAACACCTCTATCCTCCTCTTCATACATTTTAAATTTTGACTCAGGAAACCCTAGGGTAAAAATGAAATGAGATGAAGGGAGAAGGAGATGAGATGGTTAGCTTAGGTAAATGAAGGGAATGAGTGTAAATGGAAAGCCTAGGTCTATGAAAACCCTAGGAATTAACAATGCTCATGATTGATATCTGTTTAGGGAGGTGAATAAGGATATGGTGCATGTAAAATGATAATGAAATGGAAACTAGGATTTCATAAGGAATAAACACTTCAAATCTTTAATGGGCACCAAATATATTAGAGGCGACGTGAATTAGTGTGCACTTACAATTTAAAAGCTCCTTGGAGAAGTTTGGGAGAAGATTGAGCTTGATGGAAGTGGTGCAAATATTCACAACCCTCACTGTGCAAGCGCATAGCGTAGCTGGTAAAACGCGCAATGCCAAATCAAACGGGCAGCGCCACCTTGAGAACGCGCAGTGCCAGTTTCAATTGCTCTGGTTTTTCTGGGAAAATGCGCAGCACGGCTGGGTAAACGCGCAACGTCTTGAAATTTTGCCTCAAACTTCTCAGAAAATTCAAAATTTCTCCTTGGCTGAAAAATCTTTATGGCTAAATGGAAACAATGACTTGTGTTGAGATGCTTGATAGGATTTACAGCTTTAGTGGATTTGAAATTTCAATTTGAGTCACCCACTTTTCTAATGTTCACTTTTCCTTTGGCACTGATACTCTTTTAATTTTCTGACCTTTTGGCATTGCAGGTTGATCCAACATGGAGTTTGGCTTTCTCTACTTTCACTTAGGCCGGATGATTACATGATTGCATTTCACAGCTTGGGATTAAATTTATTACATATAAAAACATAAAATTACATTTGGAAAAAACAAAAATAAATTACATTTTTTAATTTTATATCAAAATGACAATTTCATATAAAAATCATCAAAAAAGAAAAAAAGAAAAAAAAAAAAGAAAAAAAGAAAAAAAGAAAAAGAACAAAACAAAACAAAACAAAACTTTGAAAGTATAATAATTACATTATGATTATTTTAATTAATCCCTCTCATATATGTGTTGACCTCTTCTGGATGAAGGAGTGACCTTGAGAAATGCAAAACCCTAATGGCCTAATGGGACTGCTTTCTTGACCTGACATTTTGAATGAGATTTTGACTTAAAAGACTTTCAAGTGAAAAGTGCATTTTCATAAGTGTTGTTATGCTCAAGGAGACATGAGAATGAGTAAGCCAATATGATCTTTTGAGGGAGAATGAAGCTTATTTGACAAAGACAACCACCAGTGGAACAATTTTATGTCATGACCTAATGGAATGATGAAAAATTTACTCAGAATGGGACACCTAATATGCACATGCAAATGTGTTTTGATCCCTGGTGGAAGTATGAAAATACTGACACTAACAAAAAAAATCCTAAATTTAGATGAAGTCAATTTCCTTTCAGCAAAGAAGACAACTCAATTCAAGATTAAAAACCAGCTAGGACCTTTCATATGCAGTAGTAGGAATGTTGGACAACAAGCAGACAAATATGTACAAGATTTCAAGTTCAGTAATAGTTTCAAATGGAAATATGACGCCTTGGGTGTTATAAGTAAGTTAAGATTAAAATTCAAACTGACCTCTTTTATTCATGAGTCAAAGCTTGAAGTTGAAAAGTATTCCAACCAGTCAGAGTGGTTGGAAAAAACCTTACAAGAGGTGGAGAAGCAGGTTGATACAGGTTCCATCCTGCTTACTCCAGCCCCAAAGGACATAAATTCAAAGAGGGCAAGAGAGGAAGGCTCATATTCTGCAGAAACTACTTCTGACACCAAATTCAAGCTTATGTACAGAAAAAAGGCAAAAATGAATCCAGTGATAGAACAGGAAGAAATAGTTGATACAGTTGAAGTCATTGAGAAAGATATAGCGGTCAGAGATGATGCACCTCCAACAATTTCAAAAGAAACACAACTGCCATCAACCTCTAGTGCACAAATCATTTAGAAACAACATAGTGCAGAGGTTTCATCATCTAGAAAACCAGTGGAGAAAGAGAAATATATAATGAATAAATACAAAGAAATAAAAATAAGGAATGAAGCATTGAAAGCTATAACTTATGCCTAGTACTGGAAGCAAACTCCCAGTGATCAAAACATATTGCTTTCAACTTTTTATTACAAAATTAGAAAGATGCAAATGACATTTCTACAGCCAACAGTGCATGCCCCAAAATCATCAGAAGATTACAAGAAAACAACCTTTGAAGTTCTTGCCAAAGATGTGCATCCCATAGACCAGATTGAGTTCCATAAACAAGCTGGGGAAATGATCTATTCCACTATGACACACAAAGATTTAAGTGTCCAAAAACTACATAATTCTCTAGAAAATATAAGGACAAGGTTAAAACTAGAGAAAGCTTCTTCACAAGAAAAGGATAACAGGATAAAATCACTTGAAGATTTGGTAATTGAGGTTGGATATAATCCAAAAGATATCAAAGCAACAGAAGATCTAGTAAAAAAGAAGAATGCAGACATAGCTGCATTGAAAAAAAAACTGAAGTTACCAACAACAGAGCATCCACAAACTAAAGAAGTTTTGGAAAATGAAAATCAGAAGGATGAAATGATGAATCTCATCATTTAGTTGATAGCCCAATTGAAAGAGATGGAAACTGAAATGGACAAACTTGTGCAGGAAAAGCAAGCCAACATGGAAGAAGTTCCCATTATTGCCATTCCTATAGCTTCTACATCAGCTCCATTATCTACAACAGTCCCAGCTACTACAATAGTTCCAGGGTCAACAGAAGTTCCAACAACTACACCAGCAACAACATTAACAATACAAACAACCCATCCCACTGATGAGGCTAGAAAATTGATTAAGGTAATGCAAGATATGTCAATTCAAACTACTGATATCAATAGGCTCAAAGAGCAAGTGAAAAGTCTAGAAGATGAAAAGAAATTGGCTCAAGTAATGCATAAAGCTGAAACACATAAATCCAACAGATTGAATGACACGATCCAAAAATTAGAAAAGGAATTGACATTAGCAGATCCTTTAGCCCAGGCAAAGCAACAACTGTGGGCCAATATCATTAACTCAATTAATTATATTTGGCCTTCTATACAAGTTATATTTGAGCAAAATGATTTGATAAAGGAAGCTAGTAATGCAATTCAAAAGGTCAAAGAAGAGCTTGGAAAGAAACCAGAGGAATCCACTGAGATAATAAAATTCCTTAATTCCAAAAACAAACATGAATTAGAAGAACTTAGGATAAGTGATAGAACAAAAACCATCTTAGAGGTGAAGAAAGTGATTTCCAAGAAAAATCTGATGACACAACTTGAGGATAAGTGTCAAACTATGGAGCTTGCAGTGAACAGATTTATGAACATGTTTGATGTATTAGGATAAAAAGGTCTACCTAATACATTAGTAATCAATGATAAACTAATGAGGCATGAATATTATGATAAAAATATAAGGGAAGTAGCTAAAGAAAATTCCAATAGTTCCTCATTAAAAAGATTTCCTACAGGCAAGTACTCTTTCAAATATTTGAAAATCTCTTTTATCTCCAGCATGAGGTAAATCATATTTTTGTAAACAAGCCTACATTTACCAAGTATACTGAGTCAAATGAGATTTACTAGAGAATGGTGAAAATCAAACTTCCAGATGAAGAATCTTGGGAGAAATGGTGTGATTTACTGTGAAAAGATGAAAGCAAATACAGGTAAAAGAAAGACAAGTTAAATAGAAAACAGAGCAGTCAGGTGAAAGAATGCATTGGTTAAAAATAAATACAAATGAGAGAAGTCAGATAAAAGATAGAGTTAAAATAAAATTCAAATGAAAGACAGCGTAAAAGTGCAGACATCGTGAAATATAGCCAGCATAAGAGAAACAAACAACAAACAAAAAATCAAATAAAACTGGGACAACTTGCATTTAGTTAAATAGGTGTCTCTATCTTCTTGCATGAAGATATTTTGTTTTCCTTGAATAAATCCTAAATCAGTTGATAGGATATTTTGTAATAGTGTTGTATAAATACTTCATCAATTCTAAGTATTGAGGGTGGATTCCTGAATATTTCTATAGCTGAATTGATCTACTACCAGAGGGTTTATTGTACCATTTCTAGTTGATAGACAAGACAAGTAATAAAGGCATTTCTTTACAGGATTCATGTGTTGAGCTATTTAAGTGAAGTATATTTCAATTGTTCATGTTATTTTCTTAAGTATTCCATAAACTTGCATGTTTTCTAAATTTAAATGTTATAATTGGAATTTTACTGCAGAATTTGTTTAATTACACTCTGCTTTGAACTATTATAAATTTTAATGTTTTCTTCTGATATCTGGCTAAGAGAATCCTTAATTTTTCTCTGATCCTGATTGACCTCCTTCACCTTCCTTCATTATTTGGTTTTAGGAATCCTTAACTGCTCCTTGATCCCGATTGAAAACCACTTCACCACTCAGCTTTAAGATTTGATTTTGCTCAGCTACCCTACCCTGTAACACTTCCTTTATAACTTGATTCTGTTATGTTTTCTTGATATATTGACTCCATAGCCCAATGGAAGATAGAAAAGCACATATCCATCTAAATCAGTAATTTCACCAACAAATCAAAATCAAACCAAATCAAGCATACATAACTAGCCTAAAATCAATTAAAAAAAATAAATTAAATCATTAAGAGAGAGCCCTCTATTAGCATTAGGAAGGCTAGATCATAATCTCCAAAAGTGGTTGATAGTTACCTTTGATATTTATTTAAACACACATAACAACCCTGGGAACTTTTGGAGAGATAAAATTGGGGCTAAAGAAAAATCTCGTCTTTGTTGCAGTTTTGGAAGACCATGGTTATGACGTGATCTTAAACAAAGAAAGAAATTCTTGACACACAAAGCCATGGAACAGGTGAAGAAAATCGAGGTTCATGTGAAGAACTTGTACAAGCTAGATGTGGTGGATTGTGATGCATTAAGCACTAAGGCGGAGAAGGTGGAGAGCCGCGATGTCGGTGAAATTTGACACAGAAGACTTGGCCATTTGCATCATGATGTCTTGAAGATTATGCAATAGATAACCATAGGCCTCCCCAAAGGAGCACTTGAGTAGCAATATGTATGCAAAGGATTTACTTTAGGTAAGTACACTAAATCCACATTCCATAATCAGGACAAAAAAGCACATGCAGTCTTAGAAAGGATTCAGTATGATGTTTCTGGACCTTTCTCGACAGCCTCCACTGACAGGCACAAATATTTTGTCATTTTTATTGACAAATTCTCACGGAAGTGCTAGATATTATTCATGCGTAATAAAGATGAGACATTCTCCAAGTTTGTAGAGTTCAAGGAACTGGTTGAGAAAGAAACCGACAAGAAGGTGAAGGCTCTCAAGAGCGATAATGGAGGTGAATACATGTTGAATGAATTTAAAAATTTATGTGAGAAAGAAGGCATTCGACGAGAGTTGATAACACCCCACAACCCACAACAGAATGGGGTGGCTGATATAAATAACTGTACCATTGTGGGAGCAGCGAGGGTGATGTTGCATGAAAAAGGCCTACCTCTACACTTATAGGCTGAGGCATGCAACACATCAGTCTATTTGCAGAATTGGAGTCCTCATCGGATTATGGGCATGATTAGGGAGAAAATCCAGATGTGTCGCACTTCAGGATTTTTGGAGCCTTTGCATACTATAATGTATCCAAAGAATTAAGGAATAAGCTAGAGCCAAGAAAAAAATTGGGGGTATTTGTGGATTACACATAAAAATCCCACAACTACTGTGTGTACCTACCATCCCTTAGATTGACAATTTTGCGAAGGGATGTAAAATTTGATAAGGAGAAAGCGATGTGGTGCTCTATTAAGAGGGAGATTCAGATCCCACTAGAGTAGGATATTTTAGCTCCAAAGGAGGAACCTCAAGAAGTTGTGGATTAGCCACAAATCGAGGAGAAAAGAGTGGAGACAACCACTCAAGAAAAACCATCTAGAGAAGGCAGGAAAAGAACTAGGGAAGCTGAGAGACTTGTGGAAGATGCGAGGGAGAATGTGGGTGCTCCTTCAAATTAGCACATGCAGATAAGGTCACCCAATCGGTACACTGGCTACATGGCTCTAATGACTTACCTTGTAGATACCAAGCCACCCTCTTTCAATGAAGGAGTAAGGAAACCTGTATCATTTGATGCAATGGTGGAGGAATACGAATCCATTGTAAAGAATAGAGTTTGGGAAGTGGTCCCGAGACCAAAAAATAAATCAGTTGTGGGTTAGATATAGATCTTCAAGGTAAAGCATGCAACAAACAAAAGTATAAAAAAGTACAAGGACATATTTGTGGCCAAGGGGTACTTTCAAGTTGAAGGAATTGACTATGAGGAGAGCCTTTTTCTTGTAGCAAGGTACTCATCCATTAGATCAATTCTTCCTCTAGTTGTGTGGATGGAGTGGAAGATCCACCAGATGGATGTAAAAATAGCATTATTCAATAGAGTTATTGAGGAAGAGGTGTACATCGAGCAACAAGAAGGCTTTGAGACTTTTCATCGAGAGTCTCAAGTGTGCATACTCAAGCTAGCATTGTACGGTCTCAAACAAGCACCTTGTGCTTGGTACACTATGATCAATAGCTATCTCACCAGGTTGGGCTTCACCAAAAGTGAAGCGAATGCAAACCTCTATCATATCTTGGTAGAAGATAAATTGTTGATTATTGTCTTATATGTTGATGATTTGATTTTAACTGGTGATGAATAACTTATTAGATCTTGTATGGACGACCTTGCAAGAGAATTTGAAATGAAGGACATGGGTCTTATGTACTACTTCCTCGGATTGGAAGTATGGAAAGGTGATGGGGAACTATTTGTTTCTCAAGGAAAGTATGCAAATGCGATACTACAAAGATCTTGCATGGAGAGTTGCATACCCATGGAGACACCTATAAAAACTAGCTGGAGGAAGGAGGATGTCACTTTAGGTGAAGAAGTGGATGCTATTATTTACCGATAGCTAATGGGTTCACTGATGGACCTTGTGAACACACAGTCAAATATGTGCTATGTATTCAACCAGCTGAGGCAAGTTATGGTTTGACTGACCAAATTATTTTGGAGGGTAGCTAATCATGTTCTATGGTACCTCAGAGGAACTACCTAGTTTGGAATATGGTATAGACGGACAAAGGAAGTGAATTTGTGTGGCTTCACAAATGCATATTAGGCGGGGAGTCCATCAGACCAAACGATTAAATGAGGTGGAATTTTCAATGTTGGGTCTGTAGTTGTTTCCTGGTACAACATGAAGCAAATATATGTGGTGCTCAACTCAATACTTGTTGGATTTTTTGGTGAAATGATGGATCCATCTGTGATATACTGTGATAATCAGATTTGCATCAGGCTCTCTAGAAAAATCTTACATTTCACAATCAATGCAAGCATATAGGTATGGTATCATCATTTACGAGATTTTGTGTAGAGGCAGATAATGATGTTGTAGTACATTCTGATAGAGGAGCAAGACGCCGACATTTTGACAAAGGCCTTGTGAAGAGGTAAGTTCGATTTCCACAGGTGCAGGATAGGGGTGGTTTATAATCCCTTTCCTAATGATTGTTGAAAAATGAAACAAGAAATTCTCAATTTGATTTTGCCTTCATTAAATTGAGAAAATTCAAATCTCCACATCGACAGACAACTTGAGTGATGTTAACTTGTGTGACATGGCTTGTGTCACCTACTTTACTTAGTAAATTGGAGTTGGAGGAGTTAGAGTTCAGTTAAGCATGTGTGATTTCTAATTTGTAGCAATCATGGTCAGTTATCTAAGGTTGTTTTCAGTTAAACTAGTTATAATTGTTGGAGGAACTAGTGGAGGGTCAAGTTGTGCAGTGGGACTTCATTCAAACTTAGTGATCATCTAATTAACATATCAATCAACTCAAAATAGCTAGTGCATGAAGAGAATTCAAGTTCCGCGGGCTTGGTGGGGATTTCAAGGCTGTGTAACATCAGTTGTAGACTAGTCTTGAGTGTATAAGTGTTGCATGCAGTTAGATGATCAACCTAAGGAATTAAACAATTCAATTTGAGGATTTTCCTAAATAATAGGGGCCTAATTCCTTGAGGAATAACGAAAGGAAACAGGAGCTCAAGTAGAGGACAAAATTGAATAAGTTTGGGTCAGAGCCTTCAATAGGCAGAGAGATAGGTTATGCACTTGTAGGTTGTGCTCAGTTGAGAAAATCAATTATAATACATCTCTATTTGTTTGATTAATGAAAGCAGGCATTGGGGTTTTTAGTAGGTTTCTTGCCCCAAAGGAAAATACTTGTTGCATGAGTGTGATTTCTTCTTTCATATCTAAAACTTTTGTTCTAAATTGTGAATTAATGTTTGCAGAGCAGTAGAGTAGGTTTGTGCTTGTGATTTTGCTTAAAAATTCATGAGCACTTGTAAATGTACAACATAATTTCTACAATTCCCTCGAGGTTGTGGGTTGAGTTACTAGTTCCTGGAGCTCTATACAACTTGGTTAGGGACCAATATGGTTGATGTGAGTGATTTCTAGACCATATAGGTGATATCATTGTGCTTGAGGGTTGAGGTGATTTGGCCGCTGGAAGCTCTAGTTGGTTATATTTTGGTTTAACCCTTATGATCCCACATTCATGCTTTTAATATGGCACGGGGGTGATTGGTTGAAAGAGAGATTTGGTTCAACCCAATATATGGTCAGGTGGTACACGGAAGTCCCTGACTTGGTTGGCATTTTCATATGTTAATATGAGCCATTTTCCTATTGTGATCTATGGCCACTTGTACTGGTTATTATGGTGATCTTATGGCTGATTTGTCATGGTTTCTATTATGGTTATATGCTATTTATATGCATGGTTTTATGGTGTGCTCTAGTTATGGATCTTGTTCATGATTTGATAAGTTACTAGATTGTTGATGAATGTGTGGGCTAACAAGTGTTATTGTAGCTAGCTATAAAGGGCATAGAGCCTTCTCAGTGATTCTTAGATGAAGTTTAGAAGTTTATGATCAGATATGAATTCAGTACATGTAGCTTATATGTTTATTATATGTTTGATGAAATGTCTATCTTACATTAGGCATGTATTGGTCAAGATCTTGCTCAAGTTTTGATTGTTTAGCACTGTCATCGTCATTATCATGATTCTGAAAAGTTACATGCAATTCTAGGTAGTGGTATGGAGGCTAGCCTCGAAAAGATTCATAGATTTCACGATCACATGCACATAACAGGGAAATTTTGGTTATAACTGTATGTAGAGAGGCTTATGGGTTCGTTGGAGCCTCATAAACACATGCATAGTGTGTCAAGGGTGCGGTTGGGAGGTAAACCTAGTAAAAAAGAGTCCCAACTCAAGTATTGATCACTTGGGGTGGTTGGTAGGATCCTGAGTGATTTGTAGTCTCTAATGGATGTCAATTTACTTATGGTTTGTAGGCACTACTTCCATAACTGTAACTTGGAGGTCGGGTCATATCATAGTGAAAATCATCGCATGTTTACCATGGAGAGCTTGCAAAAGTGGGTAAATGTGGGAGGGGTGGTTACAAATTGGTATAAGAGCTTCCAAATGAAAACATTTGGAATGGATGGGATAAATTCATATTGTTATGCATGCATGTTAATTATATATGTGTCTATGCATGCATTGTGGTGGTCATTATTGCAGTTTTGTGTTATCATGCATGATGTTGATATGTTGATATGTTTATGTCATTATGTATCTATATCATGCAAATATGGATTGATTGTGTAAACGAGATAGCCTCCCCTAAAATACACTAAGGTATGAATTTTATTATGTATATATGTTGTTTATCTAACATGACATGTTTACAAGAGAGAGAAGATCTGTGATGAAGAGCAGAATGTTGGACTACAATTCACATGACTCCCCTTACAGACTTGATGTCAATTCAATGGAATGGGACATGCTAGTTGAGCAACAAGGAGAAGAGTACTCTCTTGATAAAGTGGATATTGTTGTTTTTCCATGATCTTGGTGTCTAGGATAGAATCTTAAATCAATGACACTACCAAAGAAAGAACCAAAACAAAGCTACTTTGCACAGTGAAACAATATACAACAGTAAATCTACTAATGCACAAAGTATACACAAATTTTTTCGCAAAATTGTACAATAACCCAATCTTCGTTATATTAATCCTACTAATATACTACAACAGTCTAGGGCTCCCGTACTAGGGATAATGGCCCTCAAATATCGACTAGTACAAGAATAAAAAATACAAGATAATCTGATGATCTAGTTGATGTAGTGCACCATCACCACCTCTGTCATATCTTTTACACATGTGGGTCCTTCACTTCCATTTTGCGACACCTACCTTTATCAATGCACCAAGTCCTTTAGGCCACTGAAATTGGCTCACCAATATACTCTCTCGTTGATCATTCATTTGTCAATGCATCAACACCTCGAGAATTCTTGTCGAGTTGTTCACAACTCTGTTTGTGAACAACTCACAATTTCACATTGTTGCTCCTCAGCTACTCAAGGACTTATTCCCACTATAGTCTTCCTACACTGTTGTAATGAAGACTAACACAAGGTAGGAGGGTTGCCACCTATCACTATCACATTTCGCTTCTCCAATGATGAACACATGCTCCAACAATGTGATCCTCTGGATGGCTAAACCTTGAGCTCCAATCTGCCTCTTCTAATGGCCTCCTTAGTTCATTAAGAAGCTACTTAGGCTACCAAAACTTCGCCCAACTCACAATTTTCCAAAGTACTTGTCCAATACTCTAGGGCTACTCTTGTGTAACAACTCCCACTAACCAATTTTTTTATTTTTTTGGTCATGATAATTGTCCCCTTTCAACCTGCTTAGTCGTTTTACCGCCTTGGATATGACAGTCATTAATTATCATATATTTCTTTGGTCTTTTAATTTATTATACATGTCCCCCAACACGTATTTTTACATTACACAACTTTCATTAATGCTAATTTATGTTGTCCCTTCCACTTCCATACAACTTTTATTTCCATTGGAGTATTTTAATACATGTCCTTGAACATGTATTTCCTTAAAATAAAGGTAATTTATAACATACTTTTGTCATAAATACATAGCTTACTCATATGAATGAAATTCATTATGGAAACACTTAGTCACACTTTAAGCTATATGATTTTATGATTTAATTTAACAAGATTATAGTATTATTTAGATACTATAGTGAAATCTTGTTCCATCCTTTATAAGTTACAAAGTCTTACATATATACCATTTCATTTAATGGTGGAATTTTATAACCTTTTTAATAATTTATAAGACTGACTTACCTATTATTATATTCAAGTTAGAATTTCCTCCTTCTAACCTTTCCAGTTACCATAGTTATTATTCGAATAATGGTGTTCAACCTACCCTTCCATATTTAGAGGCATAATAACAATATATGTTATTACATGAACCATAAAATGGCTATGCATTTAATACATACAACCCATGTTAATTCCATACCCCCAA
Organism: Pinus albicaulis; assembly: GCA_034641835.2. Taxonomy (NCBI): domain Eukaryota; kingdom Viridiplantae; phylum Streptophyta; class Pinopsida; order Pinales; family Pinaceae; genus Pinus; species Pinus albicaulis. The sequence continues at coordinate 224,811 of JAXQQM020084237.1, read as the reverse complement.
TAATTCACATATAATTAAATTATATTGTAATCTCTGTCATATTAATTTAGGATTTATCTATCATCGTGTAATGTTTATTTTTAATTAACTTATATGACAATGACAATTCCTTTTAATAACGTGACTATCATACCCACTTGTCATTATTCCATGTCATATTAATTTTTCTGTCTGCAACCTTATCGTTGCGTTTATTAATCAATTAACTGAATGTATGTCTTCACCTGCACATCACATGGCCTCGGTACTTTATGAAGGCACCTGTATGATGGCAATGGTTCGTCATGAACGACGGAGATTTAATGAGTAACCCTAAGTCATTGAATATACTGCGACTTGGTTTTTCTCCGTTTCATTCGCTTTTTTTTTTTTTTTCGTTTGGTTGGAGTTTCCGCCTTAATGTTATAGGTCAATTTGGCCACCATTCCTGATGACCTGGTTAACTGGGCATCATCTCCAGGACCGATGATCAAGGGTATATAATGCCCTAACATCTCAGTTGCTATATGCCCTAAGACAGGAAACAACATGAATCAAACAAGACTTTCATCAAGCAAGGGTTTTCCATGGTTTTAAGATTATTATAAAACATGTGGGAGCTCACCAACGTAGGCTCTAAGGGCCTAAGTGCATTGCATATGCAGGTAGCCCCATTCAAGGTTGCTCTGCAAAGCACTTCCCGACATTCAAAGGTGCGTTGTTCACATTGGGAGCGAAATTCTCATTGTTCCGGAATCTCCACTTGGCCAGTGTCTTCGAGAAGGGTTTACATGTGTCAAGCTTCGGATCCAAGTGTCCATTTGACATCTACATGAATGGAAACATGTCTTCCCTATTTTTGGAATGTTATTGATTACAAAACAACCTACAATTCATCTATAAATTGAGCACAGATCTAAGTGTTTGGGAGGAAGAATTTGAGTAGGGAAATGCTGGAGAATTTTCAATAGAGAGTTTGATTTGTGGAGCTGCTGCTGGAGAGAATTATGCTATGATGAGACTTGGGAACTCTGCTGGAAGGTCACTACAAATCAGTCACTAGGTTGTAACCTCTCCTTCTATCATCAATAAAGAGTACTTCTTGTTTTTTCCCTACATGCATCTATGTTTACTTTGATTTTCCATATTGCAAAATCTTAGTTGATTAATGTAGTTTATGCTTAACTGATTTAGCTAACTAGCTTGAATAGATATCTATATTATTGCATCTTCTGCTGTTTCAGTGTTCTCTCTTGCAGGAAGCATTCAGCTATTTGAAACTGCTTAAATTTGAAGCTGTAGTGAAAGTGACAAAAAGGAGCCATTTGGAAGCGACCGAAACAAGTAAGCATCCAATCCTCTCTGTGTATCTGTTCTGAGTTAGGAGAAACATTAGTATAGTCTTTCACCTGTTGTTCTAGACTAGACACTGGTCTAGGGAAGCGTAGTTTATCCATAGATTACAATTCTGGCCCAACAAACTGGCGACTCCGCTGGGGAGAACTTCTCTTGTTTCTAGGTGTTTTAGTCTCTGATATGCTTTCTAAATCGACCTAGTAGCTGTTTTACATAAAAATTAGACTTTTTCAGAGCTTAATTTGCAAAGTTGGTGAGCCAAATAGTAGCTTTTTCTTTTTTTACTACGCCCAACACCCCCTTGGTCAGGGCACAGTGCTTTGCAGAGCACTGTCTCCCTTCTCAGCCTGTGTTGCAGAGCACTGTCTCCCTTTGGAGACTGCATTTGCTCCTAAAAGGACCAAATCTCCTTGAATCTGACTTTGTACTTTTCTTCAGTTTTGTTTGCTGATTTGTTCTGAAAAGTTTGATGCTCTATTGACCAGTAACTCTATATATTTCTTCTCCTTTGACTGAAAATTTGTTCATTGTTTTTTTAAAAAGTTTTTCATTATCATTGACAAGTTGATTTCAAAGTACTTTTTATGGTCGCATTAAGAATTGTTTGCTTTCGAAATAGGAAATTGTCGGAAAATCTTCATTTCCTTGATAGGAGAAATTGTTGTTGAAATCCTCATTTTTCCTTCAAAAGAGAATTTTTTTTTTGTATTCTTCGTTTCTCGAAAGTAAAAAGCATTTCGATTATTGATCTAGTGCACCTAGTTTCTTTTCTGCATTCATAACATTAAGGAAACTGAAAAGAAAAACTTGCATTTGCATGTAGGATTGTGTGTTTTTTGCAAAAGGAACATTAGGAAATCTGCATTTACTTTGAGATTCATTGATTTGTTTTGTTCATTGATTTGTTTGCTCTCAAATTATTTGCTCTCTTCCCTTAGTAGCTAGGTCTTTCATTGAAAAAGCTGAAAGTGAAAGTTTGTTTATCATTCTTAGCTTGCATTTTAGGAATTTCATATACATCATCGTGGTGAACCTAAAAGGAAAACTGTTAAGCAAGATCAACATAAAATAAATCTCAATTTACTTAACAACACATTGGAACATTAATGATAACATTTAGAGGTCTAGGCTAGAGACGTGTTCCGGTGTCGTAAAACATAGCAGCTGTCATTAAATTGTTTGCGACACATTCCGAGTGTGATACCTCACTCCACGTACATAAGTATATCGTAGCTCGTCCATGTAATTTTAGGTATATCGGGCAGTGTTACAGTACGATAAGTATAAAGGGGTGCTCTCACTGTGCGGTTTCACATCAGACAACGCTAATACGGACTTGGGCCTCCATGTACCTTCGGGAATATTTGGGAGGACAAATTTTAGATGTTATCCATCCATAGTGAACTGAGTCGGCCGCCCTGAAATTGTGATACACCGAACACAAAATTCGAGGAGATTACTGGCTCGTACTTCTTGGTTCGCCAGGAGGTATTCTACAGTTCACAGTTTCTTGGTAAACCCTTTTGCCTAGCATTACCCTCTTTTTGTTTATTTGTTTTTGGATAAAATAAATTAGTAATCATGGAAGAACACAATCCTACCCCCCGTCATTCGCGTAGATTAGCTTTGAAACCACCTTCACCGTCGAAATTTATTTCTGGTAGGCGAAGGCGATCATGATCTGCCAAATCAAGTACAATTCGTACCTCTAACAAAACATCATCATTTAATCTAGAGTTAGCTCAATTTTTTTCCACACATCCAAGTTCATCTACTGTTGTCAAAACGGAGTCTTCACAGCTACCCGTGGTCACGATCCATTCAATCGCTGAGACCATACCTCCTGGACCCGAAGTTGTTCAATTACACATTGATCCAATTCCTGTCTCTTCTTTGCCAGAATATTTGAATCCTGAATCTGAACAACTGAAATTTGTTCCTACCTTGGTCATCCCACAAAGTTCTATAGCCACTAAAACTCCTATTTCACACAGTCAACCGTCTAAAATATATTTTGGGCCTGACGGTGAAGTTATTCCTCTTGGTTTAATCGCAATTAAAGAAATCCCTCAACCTGATACACCTTTAAGTCAAACCCACTTTGGGGGAGACCTTTACCTGTACCAGTCATTTCCTCAATCATTTCCATCTACTTTTGTTTATCCTATTTCCATTCAATCACCCGTCGATTTTTGAAGTTATACATTTGGTCAAACAACCATGTCTGAACCAGCATCTTTGGTTGGGTCCGTTGTTCCAATTACGTCAGCTCCTACCCTCGCTACTCCGTCGAAGTTCACAACCTCACCAGAGTCATATTTTCACGGTGGCCCTTCGGTCCCAACATGTTACAAATTACTATCTGGCACTTTCTCTGGTGCACCTTTACATTCATGGTCTTTGCCAAGGTTATCATTTGGTGTTTTAACTGGTAGTCCTATAGTTAGTACTGAGCGACTTGATTCATTAAATCCATCATCAGGGAAATATCAAGCCGGTCATCATGGGTCAATTCCTTTAAATACCATATCAACTGGACTCCCAGCATTCGGTGAACAATATTTTGCGTCTTATTATCCTCCTTATGCTGGGGGGCAACCTATGGTCACCCAATATGACAGTACTCAGTCACATTTTTGTCAAACTAATTTTGACATGCATGTTTTTCAATGGCAGCCCACTCTTCCTATCCAACCACCAACATTTTTCCAATCGTATCAACCAATTCAACCTGTTACACCCACTTCAATACCACTTGTTAATACATCTATACCCCTGTTGCAGAATCAAAATCTTGTACATCAACCTAATCAGGTGAGTTATTCAACTCAATATCATCAAATATTGGGTCCATGGACTCAAAATCCTTTGGTTAATTTACAGCAACTTGTATCAGGAATCATTTATTCACAAGCTGGTCCACCATTTTATGGGATGTCACAAACACAATCTAGTTATACATCTCAACCGAATCCAACTTATACCAATTTGGGTTATAATCTTGGTGGACAGACCCCTTGGTAGCCACAGGATAAAATTCCTCATAATTCATATCAACAAGTACCATATCCAGTTTTTTTTCAACAAAAATCCCAAGTGTTTGCCATGCAAAACAACCCCTATCTGGGTTACCAGCAACAAATCCCATATGCCGGTGCTCAAATACTTGTTGCCCAAGAAATTCCATCTTATCCTGGCTATGCTCAACCTGACCTTAATAGAAAATTTCCTTTTATTGCAACCTTAGAATTACCAGATTTAAACCGGTTAACCAATGATCCCATCAATTATGCTCCTTGGTGGCCGGTGATACCACATAAATTACCCTCCGACATTCCTAAATTCAATGGAAACCCTGGAGAAGACCCATCAACTCATGTTATGACTTATCATTTATGGTGTTCATCAAATTCCCTAAATGATGATTCTGCTTGATTACGTCTTTTCCGGAGAACACTCACAGGTCCGGCAACTAAATGGTACATTGAATTACCTAGAGCTTCATTTGACAATTTCACTGCTTTGGCTACTGTCTTTTTGACCCATTTCTAGTCACTGATCAAATACGAAACTGGAACAGAACTCTTGACCAACTTAAAACAGAGTAATGCTACTCACATTTTTCGATCATATCACAGTGCATCAGGGAGCAATGGATTATGCTTTCAATGACATCAAGCACATTTTTCAACCATATCTAGATGATTTACTAGTGCATTCATGAAAACTGACTGATCACCCGATGCATTTGAGAGCCATTTTCTTACGCTGCCGACACTAGAAGATACACCTCAATCCGCACAAATGTGTGTTTTGTGTTGGTTTTGGTCGATTTCTCAGATTTTTAGTCTCAAATGAAGGAATTCGAATAGACCCACTGAAGGTACAGGCCATTCTTGATTTGCCTGCACCCTCAAACTTACTTTAGATACAAAAACTTCAAGGAAAGGCTAACTTCCTAAGAAGGTTCATTCCAAACTATGCCGAAATGGCTAAATAATTTACTCAATTATTGAAAAAGGGGGTTCCCTTCCATTGGGACCTAGTTGTGCAAGCTTCTTTTGATGTTTTCAAGGACCATATTTTCTAAGCGTCATTAATTTATCCTCCAAATTATTTAAATGATTATATCCTATATATCGTCACAAACTAATTCATCTAATGGTTTTGGTCCAAGTAGAAGATGGAATTGAACATCCTATATATTATTTATAGTAATCTCAATGATATTGTAGTTAAGTACTCGTACGTGAAAAGCTTGCCTTAGCTTACCTTGGCAACTGCTCAAGTCGTCTAAAAATTTCGCCATTAAATCCTCGCTTCCGAAAAACAATAATAGTTTCCCGATTGCAACCCCATGACTTACATCTTATCACTTCAATTGTTAAAGACTCAAAAATGGATTGTCATTTTGTAGGAATTGGATTTCAATTTATGAAACCAAATCAAAGAAGTCTTAGTTTCGCTTCAGCCCGTGACCTTCCAGAAAGGCATTGCAACTGTCAGATAAATCTGTTCCAGATTTAGGCTCTAAGTTTTCTGATCGGATCATTTGATCCTTGGTATGGGGATTTCATCATTTATCTCCAAACCCAAACTTTTCAACCTAATGCCTCTCGCTCTAAACAACGATGTATTCGATACCAAGCCAAAGATTATGTGATCGTCAGTGATACACTTTATCGTCGTGGTGTTGATACCATTTTTAGGGAGGTGCCTCACTCATGAGGAGGCCGAAAAAGTGTTAAATGATTGTCAGGTTGGGGCTTGTGGTGGAAACTTATCTGGATATGCTACCGCACAGAAGATACTCCGCGCTGGTTACTTTTGGCCTACTATTTTTTGAGATTGTATCCTCGCAGTCAGAAGTTTTCATGCATGCCAGATCTATGACTGTAAAATCCGCAAACCGCCAACGCCAATGCATCATGTTGTCTTTGTTGGACCATTTATGAAATGGGGTATAGATTTCATGACCTGTAACCCTCCTTCGTCTGGGGGGCATGGTTATATTATTGTCGCATTCAACTATTTTACCAAATGGGCAGAAGCGATGCCTACATTCAACAACACAGGACAAAGAGCTGCATTGTTTTTCTTCAATCTCGTCATTTTACGGTTTTGGGTCCCACAAGCTATAGTTACGGATCATGGGAAGAATTTTCGCAACCACATGATGTCTGAATTGACAGCCAAGTTAGGATTGTCTCATGATAATTCTACTCCTTATTATACACAATAAAATGGACAAGTTGAGGCTATTAAAAAAATTCTTAAATGAATGCTTCAACGAATGATAGGAGTCCATAAAAGGAACTGGCACTTGATCTTGTACTCCGCCTTGTGGGCGTATCGAATTTCGGTGAGAAACGCAACTGGATTTACTCCTTTTCAATTGGTGTATGGTCTGGAAGCTATATTACCAATCCAATGCGAAATATCATAATTAAAACTCGCGATAGACTTGTTACCTGACACCTCAGAAAAAGAAGCGCATCTCCTTAACCTCATCCATCTAGATGAAATGCATCGTGAAGCCCAATTGGCCAACGAAGTGCATAAGAGATGTATAAAGGCGCAATACGAAAAAAATGTCTAGCCGCGCATCTACTCAGTGGGCGACTTGGTCCTTCTTTATGACTAGGAAGCTGATAAAATAGGTACTGGGAAATTCGAGCCATTATGGCATGGCCCCTACATAGTCAAAAGAGTTCTTGCTAAGGGTGCCTACAAGTTAGTTGATTACGATGGGATTCCATTGGCACAACCTAGAAATGGACTGTATTTGAAACGTTACTATGCTTAATCATGAGCGTAGTAATTTTTGTATTATATTGTTTATATGTTGTTGATTTTCATTCACTATCTTAATTTGTCTTTTAGAGTTTTCTTGACGTTAGTAATCCGCTTTACATTTTATGGCAGATGTTTGAATCTTCGGAACCATTTGTTGGATATGTTGATGGTGCTAGTCGTAGTACGCATAATCTATCCTCTACTGCGTGGGCTATTTTCTCTCCGAACGGCGAGTTAGTGAGTTTTCAAGGGATTTGTATCGGTAGATCGACGAATAATATCATTGAGTATAGCGCGTTGATCGAACTTCTCTCTGATGCCATTTCATTTGGTATTAACCGCATAATTATCAGGTTAGACTCACAACTTGTGGTACTACAAATTACTAGTATTTATACTGTTATAAATCCAACACTGCTTAGATTGTTCCTTAGAATTCGACTTTTGGAGAGACATTTTGATTTCATTCAATATCAACACATTTCCAGAAATCTGAACACTTTAGTTAATTCATTAGCCAATCAAGTTTTAGACAGACATTTGTGACATAGGTAAATAAAACATTCACATCATTGAATAGGATTGCGCATTAAACATAGGAAAACTCTGAAAACATATAGATAGATAGTTATAGGTTTTTTACAAAATTTGTGCCCAAGACACGTTGTTCATCTGACCTCAAAATGTATGCAAAAAAGTCATAAGTAAACTAGTGGTGCTCATGGTAGCACGCTATAGATCTACCAATCCTATGGAGCAACCTCATCCAATGGTTAGGAACCCCAATTATGTGTCGCTGCAGTCGCATGGGAAGCTCTTCGATCCGGCAATCCAGAATCCCAAAGGTCAACCCCTCTATGTGCTGCTGGAGCTCAGCAAGAGTCTCAGCCATATCAAGGTCCTGAAGGACTGCTCTCCCGACAACCCTCTCTGCTGGTGCATCCGCTTTGCGCTCTGGTTCCTCTACTGGTCGAACACGATCGATATCTGCATTAGATTAAACATTTAGTTTGGTCTTGGAAAGAAATAAAAACACAAAAACAATTGTATAAACCTTATAAAAATCAAAAAACATGGTCAAATAATTCTTACATATTGCACCCCACTGAGCACCTTATGGTAAAAATAGATCTGGATCTCCTCAGAAGTCGACACCTGCATATGCATACTCATCGATGGCGACGATCTGTCGCCTGAACTAGGCGAAGAATGCAGTCGAGAAAAAAATGGTCGATTGGCATGAATGCCGACCCATGATTTCTACCCATCTATGCATTTGAGGATCTCTAGGACTGGAAATATCCAATGTTACATGTTGTGACTGCATCAGTGGAGTCCATTCCAAAGCGAAGGAGATAAGGATGGAACCATAACTAAAATTTTTCTTCCTTCCTCCCTTTGCTTTATTCAATTGTTTTCTCTTCCTTTATACGAGATACATGCCTCTACTTGGACACATCCTAAACTATTATGGAAAACACTTGATTTTTTATGTGAAATTCCTCTATCACTGGATCCCATGCTCGAACAAGGAATTCTAGGAGTTCTATTTGTTGCCTCATTCACGATAGTTTAAAGTACTTAAGCATCCCGCAATCTCTTAAAGCTCTTACAGTACTCGGATCATTCAAGGCAATCATGTCGTTTTCTTCATGTTCTCTTTCTCTCCATGTAATCGTCATTATAATTTGATGGAAACCTGAAAATCAACCATAAGATCCATTAGATACCATTCATTGCAAAAAACTAGGCAAATTTTGGACACAGTATGAAAACAAAAAACTTCAACTGCGCCCAACGCACTCCCTAGGCTAAGACAGTGCATTGCACATGCAGGTACACTTCACTGTACCTGCTATGTAATGCAGGTTTCGACATTCAGGGGTGCGTTGCCCTCAATTTTGGCAGAATTTACCCTAGGGGCCTCAAAACCCTAAAAAATTGCAAGGAATGTGTTGTAGCCGCTACAACAACACCCAAAATTTTGGGTATATTTGAAATTTCGGGTCCCCCCTTCTACTTGCTTAGCCATTGAGGTCTTTCACCCGACCTGTAATCAGTGACATCTCCGTGGCTTATCCCAACCCCTCATGGGATTTATTACCATCATGATCATATGCTTTTGCTGAGATCACGCCGCGTGTGGGAAGGATCATCAAACACATGCTCGAATAGGAAATTCTCTGTGCATTAAGGTTATTCATTAGAAGCCATTTCGTCATGGATATTTTAGGAATTCTATCTTGATACTCCACCAAGCTCATGTAAATTATTCAAAGGCATCATTCTCTACAGGGTAACTAGGAACTAACTGATGTTATAATGTTTCATACAGATCAATCCCATGGGTCGCCAGGTCCTGAAACTGGTGGGGCGAAGGAGGATGCGACTGGGTTAGAATCGCGACCCTGCAACCTATTGAGGTCGCATCCCACATTGAGAGCGAAATCGCGCGACCCCCAAACGAGTCGCAGCTTCTCTCAATCGCTGAGTCACAAGTCTAGGGCATTAACGTGAAATGCGACTTAGCAGAATCTGCGACCCTGCGACCTCTGTGGTTTCCAAGTCACAAGGTCGGACACTAGCAAATCCGGGACCAGGCGCGACTCTCCGATCATGCGACCTCCAGGCTGGGTTGCGCCCTCACGTACAATCATTACTTACGCAAGGATGGGTGTGGGCAAAGCCATCGGGTGATTGCTTTAAACGGTGTGATGCATTGTTTTAGAAAGAACGTGGATATATTACACCAAGTATATCGCGAAACTAAGTAGCACGCCTCAACGTATGCTTTAATTTTGGTAACTTCCAAAAAGCAATGCGAGGATATAGTGATAAATCAAACATCATCACATAAAATTGTATTTTTTCTAACGGGAGTATAAGATCTTCCTTAATCAACTGATAGACATATCATTTACTTCCATATACTTCCAATGGATTGAGATTCCTGTCAGCTGAGACTCTTAGAGAAGCAATCCATGGGATTCGAGTGAACGCTGAAAATATGATTTGGCGGTGACGGCCATAAATCTCAGAAGCTTTATCGCTTAATATGATTCGATTGCAAGGGATTCGAAACTGCCGGTTTGTATTTCAAAGATGATAGACGGGCAACAAAGTGTGTTTCTGAAAAGGACAGCCCATCGAAGGTAGTGCGCATGTGTTCTCATCGCCACTCTGCAAGCAAGTAAAAGTGGAAAGAGGTGTTACGGTGGAGTGGACCGGGTAAAGGAATGGCTATTCCTTGGAACAAGAAGATTTTACCGATTAATCAAACTTGACGCAGGCCATAAAATTTCATCAATTCCCTAGGAGGAATCTTCACGGGGAGCGAGTCTAGTCACATAAGGAAATAGTAATGTCCACCCAAATGAAGAGAGCTACTAGCCCTCTCCAGAGGATGCACAGCTGGGTTTCAAAACAACAACAAAACCCGCGTTATGCGGATGCTCAGTATCTCGCTCAAAGCAGAAACGCCACTCTCCCACTTATCAGCTCATGCAAATTCTCTTAGCATGGCAAGGGCATCACCGGCAGATAGGAGCTACTGTTTCACATAGCAAGAGCTAAGGCTGTTCTCTGGAGGAGAACACTCTGATATCTCAAGAAGAGAAATGTAGAAGGGATCAAAAAACTCAGGCCACCGGTCGCGAACTTCCGCAAGTCACAGATCTGCTTGAGGTCGCAAATCGTAGATTTTTTTCAGGTAGCAGGTCACAGATTCCCTCAGACTTTTGGAGTCACATAGTCACATTCCTTTGTTAAAATCCGGCGGTGCAACCTAGCGGCCTGTGACAGTTGGCAATTCTTAAAACCTGACCCGGTCGGAGGAGTATGAGATTCTTGATCTTGGTCGTTGATTACTGGGGGTTGCAAGTCACAAAACCAGCCAGGTCGCAGGTCACAATAGTGGCTCAAGTCGTAGGTCGCAGGATCTAGGCAGGTCGCAGGTTACAGGTCGTGGAATGCTCGGGGTCGCAAGTCGCAAAATCCAGTGAGGTCGCAGGTCGCAGAACAGACTAGGTCACAAGGCAGTCCAACAGTCGGGAAGGCGAAAAGTCAGGGAGCCCAAAAGGGCGAGTTTTGTTCTATAAATACCTCCTTCAGGAACTTGTAAAAAGCCTTTTGTTTGGGGACTCGAGCTGAGTACACTGTATTACCAGGATTATAAAATTTGAGCATGCATACAAGCATTTTGAAAAATCCCTTTGTGGATCTAGTGTTGACATATGTATGAGCACTATTGAGTATTATATTTTCAGTTTCTGAACATCTTTAGATTAAGGGAACTGTATCTTCAATTCATATCACAATTGCATAACAATTTGTTGAGTATATGTTAATGGTGGTTGATTTCATTTCACTTTCTTAACGAATGTTGATGACTTTGTTTATTATAATTTGTGTTATCATTTAAAACTTTTAGGAAGTGAAGGGTGTTCTTGCCATAAGGAATTGTTTCTTTTGTGGTCAGAACAGTTTACAAGCATGACCCTAATGATGTGTTGTTAACAACACTTCCTTCGGTACTTATGCTTTATTATTTCCTCTTGCTACTCATAGTGTTATATGTACATTTAATGCATCAATCATAGGTCTTGTATCATTTGATTAAGTGTGTATCCACAGGTTTATAGAGTTTAAGCGAGACCCAAAGAAAGGAGAAATCAGTGGTAGCTGGACCCACACACTGGACAGGATCCCTATTCCAAATGGTCGAAGGTCTAATTGGGACTTTTTACTGGGGAGATCCCCTATTGTTGGTCGGACAGATTTTCCCGTCAACATAATGGTAATGAAATGAATACTGAAAGAAAGAGGAGGTTTTTACTACTGACCTGGATCAAATAGTGATGAAATTCGTCCATTGAAACGACCACAATCAACGACTGAAGTTCGGGGGAAAAATCAGGTTCAGAGCTCCAAAATGCAAATCGTAATTATGGAATGGTAAAATGAATAGTGAAACTAATTTATATAGTCATTTAATTACTTGCAAGTTAAATTTATTGCTATGACTATAGTTTTATTATGTTTTTATCATGAAACAGGTATTTTTAATCCATTTGATGTTGTTCTGAACAGGAAATACAACTGACGAACAGGTTAGTCGTGCAGATTTATTTCAAGAAGGACTTGACCACAAAGCATGCTTTTTCTCCTTATTTTTTGAGCTTTGTTAAAAATGAAAAAGGATTTGGAGCGCACTTTTATCTCTTTTCGAGCTTCTATAACAGAAAAAAAGGAACCCCTGGAGTCTTCTTTCAGCTCATTTTAGACTCCGATAATGTGAAAATATTGCCGAGCACTTGTTATTTCGAGCTCGTTAAAGTAAATGAATTGATAGCTACTCTGTACAAGTTTAACCCTTTTCCGGACTGAGATGGATTATTTACGAAAAAGGAATACCTTGGTTAAACATGACCAAAGAGGTTCTTTCAGATATCATTTTACACTTTTTCGGATCTGAGAGACAAATTTACGAAAAATTACTTTTTGGAGTCCTCTTTCGTCCTCTTTTTCAGACTCTCTAAACATGAAAAATGACCGGGCTATCACTGTTGTTAAGCTCCTTAAAACATAAAATAGCGATGGGCTTGTCGATCTGTTGTACTATACAACAACCCTCCCTTTTTCTTAAAAATTTTAGAAATAAAATTCATTTAGAAATAGGGTCCCTTTCTTTTTCTTATAGAAATAAAACACTTAGAAATAAAATTCATTGTTTTGGAAAAATTCATATTTTTACTAAAAAAATTCAACATTCAAAAACTTATGATCCGATCTAATATACAAGGCCTTATCATAAAAAACAAATCAAATTTAAAAGTTCAATCGCAATCGGAGATAACCTTTAAAAGAAGTTTCATATGCCTATTTCAAATCCTTCGATGCGATTAGTTCGATCGGGAATTTTCAATCGCTAAGAGTTTAAAACGGTTATTTATAACTTCCGATGCGATGCGGTCAATCGTAATCGATTAATCGGGATAGTCTTTAAGAAACTCTTTACCGTTAATTGAAATTCTCCGATCCGACGCGCGTTATTACAATAAACGCTTTCAAAAGAAAAATCAAACATTTGTTCGAAGTCTTATATGGTAGACCCCACCAATAGAGATCAGAAAAGTTTTCAATCGGGATCGAACAATCAGGAAAAATGTATTGTAATCCTTACAAGCCATTCGAAAACTCTCGATGCGATTCATAAATGTCATTTATTGCATGCGAAAAGTTCAGAATGAGTGAATATTTTAATATTTCACAAGCGCCAAATCTCTATTGGTACGAGGGCATTAAATAACGAATCAAATGAATATGGTTAATGATTTGGTTTTAAATACGTGAGTGTGACCCAAAAGGAGCATTTACGCGATATACGAAACAAATAAATGAAAATCATAAGTTCATAAATCATTCCGTTTGAGTTGCTTGTTTATCACGACTGAGAGTTTATTGTCTTGCAGAGCCAAAGAACACTAAACTCTTTCATTCACAGACAAAGGGAAGCGGTAGCAAACGCAGAAATGTCAAAGAGAGGGAGAAGAAACAAGACTACTCTGCCAGTAAAGTTTGTCGAAACTCCTACGGTCTCAAAAGAAAAGCCCATAAAACTAAGACTAGTCACAGATACATCATGCCAGGGGCTTGGGAAAATGACATGGGAAGCAGTCTACAACCTATTGGAAAGAGAAAACCCCAAGGTCACAGTGGAAAAGGCATCAGTTCCAGACGAAGATAGCTCAGATTCCGACTCTGAGATCACTGAAAAATCACTTGCAAATTCGTTTTTGCATCGAATTGCAGCCAGAGCGAGAATCATGCCTTATTATGATGCAGTTCGATGGGTTATTGACAGTGTAAAGATACAAGACAGAACGTTTGTTTCAGCATCTGGAGTGCCTTTTGGCTCGTTTAAAGCAGAAGACCTGAAAGCAATGTATCACCTTCCAGACCCGCAGAAGGTGTATAACAAGGAATTTATCAAAGATTTTGCTCATAATAACAAAGTCCAATCTGACCCTATCAAAGATTGGAGGAAAAATCCAGAGAAACACCGAAATGAAGCATCCGGTATGTATTCTGTAGATTCCCTTCTGCCTCCATATTGCTATGCCGCTGCCATGATGTGTAGATTATTTGGCAATGATAATTCAGCTAGGTTTTCTATACAAATGGTCCCATTAATCCTAGCTGCTGTGAATTCCGACATTATGGATTGGGTTGTTATTCTTTCTGACAGAATGGCCAATAGGATACTTGAATACAGACAAGAAAAAACCGCTGGAAATTCCACTCCCTTTTTCTTTTGTGCCTATATTCTTGATGCTCTTTGTTTCAATTCCGAATTTCCCTTATTTGGATGGAAATGGACTCCCAAAGACCCTGCCCCAATTCATATTTATCATAAACTGCTTTGGAAGGTTCATTTCCAAGATAATGTATATAGAATCTGTCATGGTTTCCTCATCCCTGTTTTTCAAACCATTTTTAATCGCTTTCCTCCTAGATTTTCTGATAAAGCTAAGGCAGACTTATCTGCAATTGGAGATTGGTTTGGGGAGGAAAAATTTACATACATCATGGTTTTTGGTAGTATTGTGGAACCGCATGTTCTTCCGCTTATTGTTCCAGACAAACTTCTTGCTCAAGAAATTTCCTATCAATTGACAGTTGAAGGAATATCTAGGTCTTTGAATAACAGTAAGAAGAGAATGTGGCCTCAATTCCCACTCAATTGTGGTCAGTTTACTCTAAATGATTTCAAGCATGCAGAAAAAGAAGTCTCCAAGATAAAAGGTTGTAAATTTGCAACCATTCTTGGAAGACAATATGATCCAAAAAAGATAGCATTTGATGTCACTGCTTCAGTTTCAATTGCTAAATTTGAGCATGAGCCAGATCCATTCGATGATTTGTTTGTTTCATTAGATAATTTTCCTTGAATTTATGACTTGGCCAAGTCTAGATTCCAACAGGAGGAAATGAATAAATTTTTGTTATTCAGAAGCCAGAGATTGTTAAGAGTTCCTCTGGACCAGCTAAGAATTCAAACACAAAAGTCAGAAACAGAAGGTACATCCAGCCAAACGCCAGTAGAAACATCTACCGGCAAGGTCATTACACAATCGGCTGTCAACCAACCAACTGTACATACTCAAAAAGTGGTCACTATTGACAAACCTGATATCCAAAAGGGAAATACTGATGATACATCCGGTCCAAATACTAGTCAGAAGTCTACTGCTCAAACAACAGAGAAATGCACACATATCAATGATGATGTGCATAATCAACAAGGCGGATCGGATGGCAAAAGCACTGAGCAGAACATAGATACAGAAAAAAGGAAAAGAAAAAACTAAGGAAATTATGGTTTCTACTGATCTTAATGTTTCTCCTAAGCTATTAAAACAATATGATCAATTTGCTCAACAGCTTGGATTGCAGGATAAAGATAAAGAACAAATAGAGCAGGATGTTGAAGTCATTCCTGAACATCCGACAGGGAATATTGTATTAAAAGTTGAGGAGATTCCTCCTCTGGATGTATTTTACAGCCCTAAGCATAAGGCTGTGGTTAAAAAACAAAGAAAGAGAAGAAAGACAGAACAGGACATATTTTCTACTCCATCAGAGGAATTTATGAATATTGTTTATAAGAACAATGAAGTGAATCCATTTGAAGACCTCACGAAATTGTCCCAGTATACAGGAGCTTATAGTGCTGCAACAGTGGATAAAGTTGTAGAAGTTTCTCAGCTGATAACTCAGAAAGATCTCCACATAGCTTCACTGGAAGAGCAAGCTAAAGAAAATCAGCAACAAATTAGCCAATTGCAACAACAACTACAAGATCAGACACTCAGGTCCAAGGAATTGGAAAAACAGCTTGCTGAAGAAAAGAAGAAAGTTGATGAACAGCTCTTAGGCAAACAAAAACAGCTAAATGAAGAAATTTCTAAGTTACAAAGTCTATTACAGAATGAGAAAAATGCAAAAATGATTCAAGAAAAGGAATTTCAAGCAACTTTGGATAAGTTTAAAGATTACCCAAAGTTAAATGAATTCAAATCAGAAGCCCTTGAGGCTAATAAACTATTGTCTCAGCAATTAATTGAATTTTGTTCAAAACTGTCACAGGCAGAACCTTTTTGTGATATTACTTCATCTTTGATCCAAAATGTCATCACTCTTAAACAAGAAATAGATGATGCCGATGAAAAGATTTCCGAATTTCTCAATTGGCAAGACACAGAAAAGGGAAAAGAAGCCAATCTTCCTAGAATAGAGGAAAAACACAAAGAAATCTTGTTTACAGAATGGGAACATCAAATAATGAAAGCTGAGAGAGCAATATCAAGAGCCAGGAGTATGATGAATAATATCACGCAACTCATAAATGACAGCCTATACTCAATCAATCTCATTACAGATTGTGTTCCTGGCAGTTTGCCAAAAGTGAAAGAAACTGAAAACAGGTGGAGAGAAGAAATGGAAAAGAAAAGTCAACAAATCAGCAAACTTCAAACAATATCCTGGGACAGTATGTGGACTCATTTGATCAAACCAAACAATCAAAAGACGGCTATTAAATTCCTATCAAACGCTGTCGATTGTTTAATTCCAGAATTTTCTGATGCCACCTATGCTGGACAGTTGCATTCTGAGATGAGTCATCCACCGAGACTCCAAGATATGTTGAGCATTTGCAACTTGGCTTCATCGAGCGAGAGAGAAAAACAATGAAACAGTTTCATTCAAGATAGCCTTTCAATTTTAATTTGATAGATTGTAGCAGTAGTATTAGGATTTTGTTATGTAATTTCTTATTTAAATCCCTCTCATGCATTTAGAGAGGGATCTGAAATTGTAATATTTTTTGGACTTGGGGCTAACATTTCTGTACTCCATTCCTTATTATATTTTATGAAGGATCACATCTGGTGATTTTTGTGCTGAAATTATCTTTGAAGTGTTGCATTTCTGTAACCTTTGGATTTAATTTTACATTGGAGTTACTAGATCAGAGTATCACATTTCATTTGACAGTCTTCAAGATGAATGAGGTATTTCTATCTGTTCACTGTTGATTTTCTCTGTTATATGGTATTCATTTGAAGAATTTTCTATCATTTATATATATTTGGTTTTCATAACTTTTCTTTTTATATATCATTTCTGAGTATAATTGGAATGTTATCTTTTATAAGCATATATAAATGGTATACATGATGAATGCAATATGTTATTATAACTCTGTTTAATTTCTTAAACAGAGTTATCTTTATTTGTTTATGCATATTTCAATTTGATTAATAATACATTTTCATGGTTATTATTAGATTGAAACAATCTTAAATTGTATTCACATATAATTACCCGGGTTAGTAATAGAATTTCTTTATCAGTATTTAGCTTAGATTAGATAATTTTATTTCTGTTAATTTAGTCCCATTTCCACCCATCCAATCCAATCCATTCAGTTTATAAGGAAACTGGTCCTTTAAATCCAGTCGGAGCCACCATCCCAAACGGAAAAGGAGCTGTCTTAAGGTCCCGACCGGGTGGTTTTCCCGATGTTTGGCAGAGATCTTCTGAAGCTTCAACTTGATCATATAACGAAATACAATTTCATTTATCGCTAGACTCATTAAGTTAATTAAATAGCGATGCTTTATTCTTCTGTTCACAGGAAAGTTGGATTATAGATCGATAATCTTGCTCGCCTCAAGCTTGTGTTAAAATCAGCCGATGTTGGTAATGATAATGGGAAAATTTAGACAAGCAAAGTTTCTTTGGTAGCAGTCCTCTCTAACATGACACTTATTTCACTCCATGTCCGTGACTGTTTGGGTTGGGTAATCATCTTGACGGTTCATTCACACCTATGGTTCATCATACCTTCACTTTGGTTTTGGGTCAATGCTGCCAACTCATCATAGTGTCGCCGATATGTTCAAGAGAAGTCATCCAGAAATTAAGAACTCATCCATCTGCAATACTCATAAACCTTCATTTTCATGATCGTCATCCTTGAAAATTTCTATATCAAGTCATACCCTTGTCTTCGAAATCAGTAACTCCAGTTTTGCAATAAGTTAACTTCCTGTCGACTACAAATCAATATCCAGGAATTTCACTTAGAAACATCAGATTCCAGTACCATGAGGCTTGTTACAGCATCGACAAGATCCTCCCTTTCGGACTTTTGACTGAAAGATTTTGTTTGGCGTTCGACATCAAATCATCTATTCACGCCTTACGAAATGTACTGAAATACCTTGAGGTCCATTGACATCAATGTTGGTTCTCTTGCGTTTGTTAACAACTTTCATTATTGGTTGGTAATCAAACGATGTCTTTCCATGTTCGACGACAAATCATATATTCGCATGGCTAGACTTGTACCCGAATGAGATAAGAAGACCCCGGATCTAGTTTCAGCCATCCGGGCTGCGATTTCAGGATTGTTGTAGACATCATCTGTACGGTGACCTTACATATAGATTGTCATCCAAACATGGGCTTATATCTGTAGGCGTGTCTGCATCTAGGCAACATTCCAATGTAGACAACTTTCTGAATTATGTACATGTTATTAGATTGTTTTATGTGTTGACTATGGGAATGCCTACCCTCAGCAATTATGATCAATAGAGGATATATCATGATGTAATGTATTGTAAGATTGATGCAGGTGACCGTTCCACTTTGTTTCCAGCTCATCACAGTGTAAAGCATCTCAATAAAATGTTCTTATTATTTGGATCTCATGCTTTAGGGGGAAATTGTTATAGGTCAATTTGGGCACCATTCCCAATGACCTGGTTAATTGGGCATCATCTCCAGGACCGATGATCAACGGTCTATCATTCCCTAACATCTCAGTTGCTATATGCCCTAAGACAGGAAACAACATGAATCAAACAAGACTTTCATCAAGTGAGGGTTTTCCATGGTTTGAAGCTTATTATAAAACATGTGGAAGCTCACTAACGCAGGCTCTAAGGGGCCTAAGTGCATTGCATATGCAGGTAGCCCCATTTAAGGCTACTCTGCAAAGTACTTCTCGACATTCAAAGGTGCATTGGTCACATTGGGAGCGAAATTCTCATTGTTCCGGAATCTCCACTTGGCCAGTGTCTTCTAGAAGGGTTTACATGTGTCAAGCTTCAGATCCAAGTGTCCATTTGACATCTACATGAATGGAAACATGTCTTGCGTATTTTTGGAATGTTATTGATTACAAAACAACCTATAGTTCATCTATAAATTGAACGCAGATCTAAGTGTTTGGGATGAATAATTTGAGTAGGGAAATGCTGGAGAATTTTCAATAGAGAGTTTGATTTGTGGAGCTGCTGCTGGAGAGACTTATGCTGTGATGAGACTTGGGAACTCTGCTGGAAGGTCACTACAAATCAGTCACTAGGTTGTAACCTCTCCTTCTATCATCAATAAAGAGTACTTCTTGTTTTTTCCCTACATGCATCTATGTTTACTTTGATTTTCCATATTGCAAAATCTTGGTTGATGAATGTAGTTTATGCTTAACTGATTTAGCTAACTAGCTTGAATAGATATCTATATTATTGCATCTTCTGCTGTTTCAGTGTTCTTTCTTGCAGGAAGCATTCAGCTATTTGAAACCGCTTGAATTTGAAGCTGTAGTGGCGACATAAAGGAGCCATTTGGAAGCAGATGAAACAAGTAAGCATCCAATCCTCTCTATGTATCTATTCTGAGTTAGGAGAAACATTAGTATAGTCTTTCACCTGTTGTTCTAGACTAGACACTGGTCTAGGGATGTGTAGTTTATCCGTAGATTACAATTCTGGCCCAACACTTAGGTAGTAAGTGCACAGAGAGCCATATTCTGTGTTTTTGTGGAGAATTTCTATGACAATTGAGGACGTCTCTCTGCATCGTAATTTACCCTCATGTTTTCAAACCATGTGTGAGGTTTCTGGTCATGAGTTATAATTAATCTATTGGAACAACGTTATGAACCCTTCTACGAAAGGTATTCTCTTACGCTTGCTTCTTCACCTTTTCATCTTAAATTTTTATTTACACTAGTTTGTTTTCTTCGTTGGTTAGCTCTATTTTATTCATCTTTGTTTACTACAAGATTATACGAATTTCTTGTGACAGGTAGATTCTGTTTTAAAATTTCTTCGAACTACCTTTCTGTTCTTGGTGTATCAATTATGACCATCATCAACGAGTAAGACATTTACCCTGTGACATTTTATGGTACTCTTTTTTTCCAGAATTTCAAAAACCTAAGCTTGTATTTATGGGTTCTCGTTTTCTTGGAAATTTTTGAATTTCACGATTTCCCCAATTCGTATTTTTCCTTGCTACACTATAACTTGTTATTGCGCATTTATTTGAGGAAATTTTTGTTTACATATGAGGTTTATAACTCTTCTTTAACGTTACAATTTCCGTGAGTTTACCATTCGAAGCGTTTTATTTTCATGCCTCTGTTTCATATCTATGGAAGAGTTTATCGTTTTTACATTGAGGAATTTTTGTTTTTCATTAACTAGAATGATTATATTTTAATTTCAGTGAATTTCCCTTTGTATTTAATATACATATTATTTTCCTTGCAGAATTGGAATTTCCCCCAATTTGGGATTTTGGGTTTTTCATAGAAGGTCTTTTTTTATTTTGCAGTCATATTTTAATGATCTACGATGCCCCAGGTTTTTTATTGCTCTTTAATATTTACATAGGATAGATTTGTATAAATTTTCTTTGCTGTAATAGTGAATAGTATCCCTTTGTTATATAAAAATTTTCCATGAACTTTATAAATTTCGTTTGTCTTTATATATTCATTTTTTTTGTTTCACCTGACAACGTAGTTCCTTCTCGCATGGAGAAGACTCTCTCTTGCTTTCACAGCCCAAGGATACACTACGATCTCTGTCATGGCAAATTTTCTACTCTTACTACTCATGCCATTGAACTCGACATTTTATTACGTAATTGTTATTTTCAGAATACCTAGTATATCTTTAAATTCATTCAGTATTGTTATAGCATTTACCTCCAATGATTTCAGAATGATTTAAATTGGACATAGATATTCAATTAGAATTTTTTGAGAAAAAAATTTTGATTTTTTTTTTAACGAAATTCCATTTCGTCTTGGTCTATCGTAGACTATGTAATTAGATTACATATTGATTTGATTTCCCCACTTCAATCCTTAATTGGGATTTTCGTTCACTTTATATACTTCTTAATATTACAATTTCCATTTAATTTTAAATGTTATATGTACCCCAGATGCGGGTGATATGATGCGCACATATGAAGACGTTCCCTCCCACGTTCAAGCTGATGAAGACCTGCGACGCATGCCTTCACCTGAAGTGGAACCACCTCCCTACAAAAATTCGCATGAGGTGATGAAGGTAAGTGATTACGATGACACGCAAGCCAACAACCACCCTGGGTGGAACCTCTCCACTGCAATTATTTGAATGAGCTCCCAGATGGTTATGAGTCAGGACCATAACGCAAAGCACATGCTACCACATCAGAATTGTCGCAACATACATATGCGAGCATGTCATAATAATGCAAAACATCTGTGCTTTTTCCATAGGTATACAAAAAGGGAAGCCCCTCCATAAAGTGTTATTCAAAGTTTGCTCCTTCTAGCTCACAGTGCCTTCTTAGCCTTTCAACTTCAGTTTCATCCCACCTGCGTGCTCCACCTACTGCGTAGCCTCCCCTCGAGTGCCAGGTTGTTGGAGACCTTTCCAGCTGCACACCTCCCTGTCTACGCGCCACCCTTCAGCTCCCCTTGCCTTGCTCTCATCATCATCAAGCTCCCCCAGCTGCGCAACCCCCAGCTGCGCACCACCCAACCCAATAACTCTCCACTACACACTCCCTAGCTCTGCTCTAATAAACTTCTCTATCTCTCTCAGCCTCCCATTCCCCTTTTGATTCACTATCCCATGGCTCTTCGACTGCGCCAAAGGACAATCAGAGGCGACCAAAGATACGTGTTCCCAGGACGCTATCAGCGAGGGTCCGATAACCGCTTGGAGTCCTTAGAGGGCTCCTGTTCTGGAAGTCATGCTAGGGATACCCCTCAGAGCCCTACGCATGACCAGGAGGAGGAGGCCCCTGTTCAGGACATGAAGAGAGGTAGAAGCGGACCTAGGAAATCAACCGTAACGCACAAGGAGCACCCCACGCCCCGTAAAACCTAGCCTCTTTCAGTTTAGGAGGCAGTGGGGTAAGACACCAACGTATGGATCATGGACTCAGAGGACACTTGGACGCGTGTATCAAATTCTGAGAACCTGGTCACTCCCATTCTCTGCGCCCCTGCTTCTAGGCCTCCGTGCCGACCTACTGCTGAGGAGGAAGCCATTGTGCAGGAGTACGCCTGCCTTATCGAGGTGGAAGACCTAGACACCGAGGACGATGCAGAAAGACTATGACTGCGCGGTCGCTCATTTCTTATTAGTTTTCTGTTATTTAAGCTCTTATCACAAAACTTTTACTTTCATAAGTGCCATGAAAATTTTTGTAATTTCCTGTTTGATGTTATTACAGGGCTAGTTTCCTCCAAGGATGCAGCCCCATACCTACGCTACTTTAAAAGCAAAGAAGGTTGGGATTGGATAAGCACATATTACTAACTTAGCCTGTAGCATATGTAATGTTTTATTTCGAATCAATATAGTTTAGCCAAACTTACCAAAAACAAATGTTATATGTAACATTCCTTTTGTTTATTCCACCCTGTATTTACTCTTTTAATTCCTCTATGTAAAAGAGAAATGATACAATTATATATTTTATTGTGTACATATACAAAATTTATAATTGTTTTATTGATATTCAGATTTAGTCTATATAATAGTAATTTGACTATATTAATATAGTCCCATTTATGAAATTAATTTCTCTCTAATTACATTTCAAGTCTTTATTTATATCATAATACTCCGTGCATTTAGAGCAAATGAAATTGAAACCAATTCTTCTAGAATTTAATTATGAAAAATTAATTTATAATAATTTTCCTTCTTGAACTAAATTGGGAATCCTCTCCCCATATTATCATTTTCTTTTGCAACTATGTATAATACTGATCCGCTTCAGGACACCTCTTCCCTCAGGTCAGTATCAAGATTTTCCCATTTTTGTATTAATTACTGTCACATAATTAACTATGTTATTTTTTTCCACTTGTCCTTACAATTACTTTCATTGTATGTACAGGAAGAATGCTTCTAGTATGAAGAAAATTTCACAGGTATTAATATTACCCTTTATTTTCTAAATTTTTCCTTTTCATTTTCGTCTTTAAGATTTCTAAATTTGATCACATTCTTTGTTTCAGGTTTGTCCTATTATTTTCATTCTCTGATGAAATTCTTTGCGATCAACAGTTAGAATACCTGACTATCAATTTCATCCTATGTTAGGTAGGTCATTAGAGAAAATGGAGGCTCTTCCACCATTTTTTCCACTCTGCATATTTTATCTTCCTACATTGTATATTGAATTTAGATGATGACCCTGATGAAATTGTAAATAAAATTTTGCATAATAGAATTATTGTTTAAGGTTGATAGTGTTGTTTCATCCTCATCTCCACTAGAGGATTTTATTGAAAGGGACTCACACATGTACAAAAATATTATAATACAATTATTTACTTTTTCCTACATTACATGTTCGCATATATGAGTGAGTCTTTATATGGATAGAAATGTATAGTAACTTTTATATGACAACAATATATATATATATATATCTACTTTCAATCGGAATTGTATATTCATAATTCAAATATGTATTATAAAACCTGTTATATATCTAGAGTCTATTTTGTTTAGAATTTCATATTTATTGATAATTTTCTACTCTTACACTAGCTTAAATATATTTATATTCATTGTACATGTACTGTAAATTTTATAGTGAAATTTCAGATATTTATTTTGGACTTAAACAACAGATTTAGACCTTGAAAAAGGGTTTAGAGCTTCTGTCTGTTTGTCCCAAATTTCTAATAAGTCTATGTAACAACACATAAGGATTAACTGTATTCCTCTATAGTTAATCTCTGTCAAATACATATGACACTTAAATTTTCTGAAACCAGACACTCTACAATACACATAAATTCTATAATTTAATTTACATAAATTCAATTCAAAATTTATAAAATAATAGTTTTTCTACATTCCATTCCAGAATTAGATAAAAATTAACAACAATATAAAACATAAAGCTTCACTGAATGTGCATACCACTGTTATAAAGGTTATTTGCCTCCCAACCTTTGAGCTTATTCCATAGCTATCCCCTGAGCAGAGACCAATTCTTCCTTAGTGTAGCCAACCCCTTTGTCATACTAGGAATAACTTATTTAAGTTTGCTTTCCCTCAGCCTGTTTCCATAACTGCGTTTAGTTATTTTGGGATGTTGTTTCCCTTAGCCTAGGCTTTGCTTTCATTTTTTCCACAAAAGATTCTTTTAAAACTAGCTTTTCCTTAGCTTTGTTTTAATCTTACCTCTTCTCAGTAACTTTCCACTTTACTCACGCTTTTATTAGATCTTTTTCTCCCATCTAGTAAAATTTATTTTATTTTATTTTTCTCCAAGGATTTCTGGAGAATTTTGGGAAAGTCCTATGAATCTAGTCCATCATCATGGATTTGCATTCTTAGTCTCAATTTACTCTGTATTTATACAATGATATAACTACCACATTTATATATTAATTTCCACAATTAATATATAATTGTATAATTTATTTCTTATATCCCCATGACCTCTATGTGTATTCCCCATTTATAGAACGTTGAAAATAGGGATATTACATAGTACCCCTCTAAAACAAAACAACGTTCTCGGTGTTAGCCAATGTTTCAGTTTATTCATTAAACAATGATGATTTTGTTTCTTTCATCATATCTTCCTGCTCCCAAGTAGTTTCCTCAGGTGCAAAGTGCTTCCACTGCACTTTTACTCGATCTACTATTTTATTCCGGAGCATGGTTTCTTCCTAATCCAATTTACGAAGTAGTTCTAGACAAAAGTTCCCCTCTTTTTCCACCTATATCACAGTCCAGACAATCACGTGAACAGGTTCATGTACATAAAATTTTCAATAATGAAATATGAAACCATTTTTTTTTACAAAGTCGGTCGCTATATTATATTTCAGAAAAGGAGGGGGAGAGTTCCTTGTTACATTCTGATGTAGTTGGGGACAACCTAGGAAGGGTACAAAAACAAAATACCGAGCCTCCATTGTATCGACTATTGATACGAAGCTACATTACAGATTCAAGGTAAATTCTAACAAACTACGAAAGCATAGGAGTGAATTTAAAAGACATGAGAAAAGGAGAGGGAGGAGGAATGAGGATCAATCAATGTTGATTGGTCGTCTAGTTGATGCATCAATGTTATCTTGATTGTCATCTGGATTGACATTTCTGACGTTATTGGAGCTGGAACTAGGTGCAGAGCATTTGTTTGTCATGTATTTCAAAGTCTGAAGGGATTCTTCCACATGTGCACACTGATTAGTGGCAGCTAAAAGCTGCTTATGATATGACTGAGCTTGCTGCTGGAGAAAGGCTGTGTCCACTTTGAGCTGATCTTCCATGATCTTCAACTGCCCTCAAAATAGAGCCATCTCTGCTTGAAGGACAACATAATGAAAACAAATTTCACTTCTCATGGTCTGAGATGGGGAGCACATAACACTCAACTGAGGAGAGATGGTTTGACACACGAGAGGGACAGGATTGTAGGAAGATAAAACAACGGTTACAAAACCAAGAGGGAATGTGTTGTAACGCAAAGGAATGGAGTCAAAGATGCTGTGAGAAATGGAAGGAAACACAAAGATATAAGGGGCAGGGGGATCCACGTCGCAGAGATCGAGCGACTACTCGAGATAGAGAGACCCGAGAAAGCACGACCTAAGCTTTAACCAAGGAAAAGGAGAGAAAACACAAGAGCTGGGCAGGTGAGACATAACACAGGGAGAGGGAGAATAATTAAGGCAGACTGGCAGGAAGAGAAAGAAGGAGCGAGAGATACGAGGAGATAAGGTCACGGGAGAGGCAATTCTGCTGGTGAGGGGAGATCCAATATGCTCAGACAGGATCTTACAGAGGGCCTTACAGTCTATTAGCATGACAAGAAATGAAATCATGGCAAGGAGGAGAAATATGTGCCCTCTTGGCAGTGTATCTGACCGGCTGGTGTTCGACAGGATTTGTTAGCCAAAATATCAGCTTGTTTGTTGTTGGGTATGAGGATATGATAGAAAGAAATATCTTGCATATCTTTTCTCAGGATTCGACATCTGTTGATTATACTGCTGAGGCCAATATTGGGGGATTGCTTACCATTTGTCATCATGCTGATGATAATGGTGGAGTCACCGAATATCATTGTGTTTGATAATTTTAGGTTCTTGGTCATTTGGAACCCTTTGTGCAGAGCATAGGCATCAACTCTGTTGTTCAACAGAGAGCCAAGCCCTCATTCGAAGGAGATCAAAAAGCTGCCATGCTCATTCCTTATAAAACCACCTGCGCTAGCAATGCCTGGGTTTGTCTTTGACGCTCCATCGAAGAAGAGAGCAGGTCTTTTGCATCCATCCATCCACTCAATAAACTATTTTTCCTTGAGTCTTATCTTCCATTTTTCCTTTTTAGGATTTTGAATGACTGGGGACTTGTAATGGCCAGGATTGTTAAGAGCTCTCCCTAGAAAAGTTCTTTCTTTTTCTTGAAGGTCATTGAAGTTGATATGGCTGTTGCTTTTGGATAATATCGTCTAGACAGAGAGACTCCAAGTCTTGTTTTGAACATTCCTTGGGTAGGGTTTTTTATCTTGGAAAATCATCTTATTCCTCGCCAACCAGAAACTCCAAAGAAGCACATATGGGAGGGTGTTCCAAACCCTTTTGGTGATGTTCTTGCTCTTTTTTCCCTAGGGATATCCTTTTTTCCAATTTTTTATCAGCTCTGAGACAGAATTGATGAGATCTAAATCAATCTGGGATAAATTGTTGAGATCACTCCAACACTGTTTGCGAAGGGAAATCTCACAAAGAGATGGAAAAAAGTTTCTTCTTCTTTTTGACAGATGGGGATCTAGAGGGACCACAGATACCTCTTTTTCTTAAATTGTATGAAGTTAGGATCTTACCTCTGAGCAGGACCGAGATGAAAATTTTTATCTTTGGAAGGGCTTCAGATTTCCATATGAGCTTCCAATTGGGCCATTAAGGAGAGGGGAACTGTTCTTTAAGAAGGTATTTATAAGCAACTTTAATTGAGTATGATGACCCCAAAGGATCCCACCGAAAACCATCTTGGTTGCCTTTAACCAATGCAGTAGCACCATGAAGCATTGCTTTAAGATTTGTGAGATCGGCCTGAAGGTAAGGATGAGTAACAGAAAAAGCCCATCTATTCCAGGCATTGGAAAGCTCATCCTAGTTGGAAATTTGATCCATGGTGTTTATGTCTAGACTTCAGAGGTAATTTTGAATTCGATGGATGCTCGGGCTATCAGTGAGAGGTGATTGTCCCATAATTTTATCCTCCCAGATATAATACTGCTTCCACCTTGAGGAACTTTAGAGATGCTTCTGCTGATAAAGGGAATGGATTTTTTGCATAACGCCCAAATTCTAGAGCAAGGCCTGTTTGGTATATCTTGATCAAGAATATTTTGTCTAGCAGAAAGAAGATATTTAGTCTCCAAAACTTGCTTCCACCAAGAGTGTTGTCTAGAGATGAGGCGCCACACAATTTCCCCCCAAAGGCATTGTTCAAGAGTTTTGGAATGCGAATACCGAGCCCACCATTTTCATAATTTTGTGTAACCTGTCTCCATTTGACTAAATTGAATTTATTCTTTTCGTTTCCCCCCCCTTTCCATAGGAATTGCCTTAAAACTTCTTCTATTTTTTGATGTATACTGATAGGAGAATAGATCATGGAGAAGTGATATAGTGGGAAGGCAGAGAGAAAATATTTTAAGAAGATTGTGCGCCCGAACATATTGAGCCAGGAGGATCCCCACCGCTGCACTCTCTCTTTTATTTTGTCAATGGTGATGTTCCAAACCTTAGTCTTCAAGGGTCCAACACTGACTAGCATCCCAAGATAGTTAAAATAGGTCTAGCTAAATTTATAGGAGACTCCAAAGGTTTGTGCAATACTATGGATAATGAAGTTTGTTGTATTCCACCCATAGATGCAACTTTTGTGGTAGTTAATCAACCCTCTTGAATAGAACATAAATTTGTCAAGAAGAGTTTTGAATCTTTGAGCTATGATGCAGGTGGCTCCACCCATCAAGAGGGTGTCATCATAAAATTAAGAATGATTCATATTCTTGAATCCGTTGCTGAATTTGATTCCAGTGATGAGACCAACTCTGCGCTTATGGTCCAAGGCCCTATTGAAAGACTCTGCCATTAGAATGAAAAAAAAGGAGGAAGAGGGCAGCCTTGTCTGAGACCACGAGAATATTGAAAGAATTTTCCAGGCATTCCATTGACTAAGAGATAGATCCAAGGGTTTGATATACATTCATTGATAAGAGATATGAATTCATTTTCAAATCCCATCTTTTGGAGGACAGAGAAGAGAAATGAATGTCGCACTCTATCAAAGGCATTAGCAAGGTCGAGTTTCAAGATGAATCCTTTCTCTGATCTCATCATACTCGATTGAATGGCTTCTTGAACTAAAAGGATAGAATTAGAGATTTTCCTTTGGGAAATGAAGCCCCCTTGGTGTTCAGAAATGAGGTTAGGGAGATAGGGTTTGGGGCGGGTGGCGAGGATTTTAGTGATGATTTTGTATGAAGAGTTGCAGAGGGAGATAGGTCTAAAAATGGAGACAGATGAGGGGTGGTTTTCTTTGGGTATGAGATCAAGGAAGGTCGAATTTGTGAATCCACCAATCTTCTTCTTTCTTTGTACCCACTGAATCATTTTGATTAGGTCATTTTTAATTACTTCCCAAAAGATCCGGTAAAAGCTAATGGAGAAGCCATCTGGGCCCGGGGATTTGTTTGGATGCAAAGTCAAAATAGCATTGAGAATTTTGGCCTCTTGTATATCCTTTATGAGGGAGTTTTTTATCTCGTCCATGATTAGCTTGGGCAAGTGGTTCAAGAGATCCGAATAATCCTCCGGAGTAGCTGATTCAGATAGCATATTTTTATAATTGTTGTGAGTAGCAACCTTGATACCTTCCTAATCTGCGTGAACTTTTCCTTCATCATCTGTTATGGTTGAGATGCTATTCCTTGAATTTATAATAGTGGCTTGTTTATGGAAGAAAGAGGTATTTTTATCACCAGCCTGTAGACAAAGGTTTCTAGATTAGAGCCTCCATTTCTCCTCTTCTTTCCTATTTTCCTTGTACAAGTTCTAGTATAGATATTTCTCATGCTCTAGCTTTTCTTGATTCACTCCATGAGTGTCAATGCCAATATGAATTGCTTCCAGCTTCATTTTGATTTATTTTTTGACTTTTTCTGGTTCCTGGTAGTGAAGTTTGGCCCAGTATTTAAGAGCCATACGAACATGCTTAAGCTTTGATTCCCATATATGTGAAGGGGAACCCTCCTCGTGCTACTGCCATGTGTTAAGCACGATCTGTTTGGCTTCAGGGAATTCACTCCAAAGGGGATTGAATCTGAAAGGGAGAGGTCTAAGGGAGGTATGATCTCCAATGGAGAGGGTGATGGAATAATGGTCAGAAGCAGAGAAATAGAGGATACAGGAAGAGGCAACAGAGAAAAGAGAGATAAGAGGAACATCCACAATAAAATAGTCCAACCTTTCGATTATGTTTCCAACACCAATTCTTTGGCTGCTCCAGGTGAATTTTCGG
This sequence comes from Pinus albicaulis, assembly GCA_034641835.2. Classification (NCBI taxonomy): domain Eukaryota; kingdom Viridiplantae; phylum Streptophyta; class Pinopsida; order Pinales; family Pinaceae; genus Pinus; species Pinus albicaulis. The sequence goes on along the minus strand of JAXQQM020084237.1, from coordinate 194,740 downwards.
TTTTTGGGGATGATGTCGACCAAATCATGGGCTTGTATTATAGTATCATGCTAGTCTCTTGAGGGATCATAGTTAAAGCTTCCACCTCTTTTTTCATTGGAATTCAAGATCAAGTTAAAGTCCCCCCCAATGATGATGTTTTTATTATCTTCATTGTCTATATTTGCTTTCATGGTGCTCCAACAGACTTATTTGTCCTTGTAATGATTAGGCCCATATATATTGTACACAATAATCACAATGTTCTCTTGGGTATTTTGGAGATTAACTTTGATCTAGTTTTGGGTTTTGATAGCTCCATTTTGTTTCCAATCATTCTGATTCCAAATGGTGGCTATGTCTCCTGAGGCACCCCTGGATTCCATAACAGTGCCTGTGTAGTTATTCATTTTATTTATGATGTTTTCCACGTATTTTTCTCCTTGCTTAGTTTCTTGAAGGAGAATGATGTCAATTTTTTCTTGATTCAAAAGATATGTTAGAGCTGAATTTTTTGAGGGGTGCCCTAGTCCCCTATAGTTTCAAGAGAGGGCTTTCATCATTTTAGGAATGCAGGTTGTGGACCTGTCTTCCCTCCTAGTTAATTCTGAATTGCTTCTTTGTTTTTTTTCCCTATAATGAAGGATTCTATAGGGTGTTGGATTCCAAGAGCTATGCCCTTCTGGGTTGCTTCATCTCTATGATTCTTGGAAGATTTCCTTCTGGGGCCAGATTTTTTAAGGGTTTCCAAAATGAACCCGTTCTCTTTGGCTGCGTGTCTAATAACAATCCGGGCTATAGAAGGTTCATCAGAGGAGGAAGGAGGGCAAGATTTGGAAGGGGAGAACTGAGGAGTGGATCCAAGAAGAGGGGAGGGGATGGAGGGCTGAGGAGGATCCTCTTCAGAAGGGGCTAGGGAGGAGAAAGGGTTAGGGGAGGCAAGGGAAGGGGTGTAGGATTGATTATGAGAGGGATCAGGGGATTGCTGAGGAGTTGAAGAGGGGTTAGACAAGGAAGGGTTGGGGGGGGGGGGATAGATTGGGAGGATTGGACAGGAGGGATACCAGTGTTTCTAGGGTTCAGATCATTTTTTTTTTCCATAGTTTCCCATTGGGCTTCTGGGTCAAAGTTTTCAATCTCAATAATTTTAGAGTACTTATTAGCAAAATGACCATATTCATGGCATACCTTGCACTTGAAAGGAATTTGTTGATAGTATAGTTTTTGTATGTGGGTCTAGTTGTCGACCTTAAATTTGATCGCCTCTGGTAGACCTTTCCTGAGATCCACTTCAACATAGATCCTGGCACATGCTTGCATGTTGTCCTTCGGCTCACTTTTGTCAATGAATTTTCCTACTGCATTCTCGATTGCTTGAACTGAATCGTCGCCCCAACAATGCAAGGGGAGATGAGGAAGGCGAACCCAGAACATAACAAAATTGGGCACATCGAGTTCTGGATCAAATTTTGGAGTCCGTTTGTTTAGGTAGAGCCCTCTGGTGTCCATGAAGTATGGCCCATTCCTAAATATCAAGTCTTTGTCTTATTTTGTTTCGAAATGGAATGTGAAGTAGCCTCTACCATAGAATCTGATCGAAATTTTCCCACTGATCTTGTCCGCCCAGTTGCGTTCGACCCATTTTTGAACCGTCTTCGGCGAAGGCCACAGACCTGTGAATTGCCCAATGAGTCCTTTCTCGACAAGCGGGAGAGCTTCCATTTGAGGGATAGCTGGGGGAAGAGAAAATTCCTAAATTTCTTAGATGAGGAGGGTCTAAGGAGATGATAAATGTTGAGAAGGCTTGGGCATGATCATGTGGAGAGGTCGCCTTTGGGATATCCTACAAAGGGGCCATGCACCCGAGATCGGGCAGCTGCAGCAGAAGGGAACACGCTTGCGCCTGCGCCTAGGTCACGGCTGCAGCGTAGCAGTAGAGCTTAGTGGACAGTCCTGAAAAATGGAAAATACACTTCTAAAAAAATTATGAAACCATTTTAATGTGACTAAGTAGAGCGATTTTGTAAGCTCACTCCAACTCTCCAGGCCCTGCAATATTGAGGTATTTCTCAGCACAAATGTCGGCATGAAAAGTCATCTTTGTGAAGTTAAATCCTTAGATATACTTGATCTCCATCTTTGAATTCTTTGTGAATTCTTGCATAACTCTTCTGACGAGTTTGATTTACTTTAATATTCCGTTGAATTCTTTTCACAGTCTGTTTCCACCTCCTATAGTACTTCTGGTAATAGGACCAATTTGCCCTTTTTTTGACTCCAACTAAGTGGGGTATGGTCATTTTTGTCGTATGAGGCTTTTGACTGACTTATGTCACTTGAAGTCTAATACTTGTATTTGTATGTAGTTTCTGGTAAATACATAAGATCTCCCTGACTATTAGGTTTTATCTATTTCATACTTGTCCAATATGTCTGCTAATATTTGCTTTGTTATCTCTGTCTCTCTATCTCTGTGAGGATAATAAGCTACATTGCTGTTCAGCTTTGTCTCCCTTCCTCCAGACAGGATTTTCCCAAAAATATATGTACTTTTGGCATCTCTATCAGAGAAATCAATTTTGTGATTCTACGGAGTTAAATATTTATTTCCTGAATCCTTTGGTCACTTTATGATGTGCCAACAATGGATTGTAAAGGCAGAAGTGTACTGTTTTAGTTAGAGTATCCACTATTCCCACAATTTCATCATGTTGGTACTTGGTACTTAGCAGTCATGAATTAAATTCCATTGATACCACTTCTTTATTCTATTTTCGAATAGAGAGGGAATTTAGTAGACTAGCATGATACTGAAGTTCTACTTTACCTTGTTGATATTTCAACCACTGTGCCAAAGATTTTACTACCTCCTTTTTCATCCCTAGTGTTATCGTTCTGCAATTTAAAATATTGGCAGAATAAAAACAGAGGAAAACATCAAAACCACTTTGGAATCTGGGATCTAGCCCTACCAACTTCAAAGGGGGATCTCTCTGTATAATTTAACTCTGTTTTAAATGGATATTAGGCTAGTTATGAATGTACTTGGCCGTTTGTTTGATTTTGATTGATTGCTTGATTAAATTTCTATATTCCCTTTGGGCAATGGAGTCAAAAATATAAAACTGGATATTGTATCAATATTTAAAAGAGTTATCACAGGCCAATCTAGGTTGCATTAATTAGATTCTTTAAGATTTTTAAATGAATTATGGAGATGGAAGAAAAGTGAATTTCAGTTGAGACTGAAAAGCAATTAAGTATTTTTCAATTTGAATTTAGTGATAAAACATGTAAATTATAAAAGAAACGAGAATAAGGTGTTTTAATTAACATGTCCTATTCATCACACTTTTTGTTTTACAATTAAGACTTTTGGATACACATAGAAAAGGAAAAACAATGGAACACATAGTAACAATAGAGACACTTCACCAGTGAATACACCACATAAATCCTGTAATAAGTCCTTGTATTATTGATGCTCCAACAAAATTGGAAATTACAATTGCGCAGCAGGCAAAATATATTTAGAAATCAACCTAGTATACTTCGAACAGTGAAGTATTTATACTAAAATATTACAAAACTGATTACAATCAATGCTGTCTGAACAAACAATGTATTATTAGCCTAATTGAACAATAACTCTAGTTGTGATAAAAAATAGGCTCGGTGGAGGTGATCTGGAATGCTGGCACAATTTTTAAGGAAACAATTACTGAGTAGACCTTTTTGTGGGCCACGTTGGCTGTAGTAGTGGCTGCAACTGACCTTTCTCATTTACTCTTTACTACTGAAGTTCACTTAACTTATCCCATCGATCTTCGTCTGAGATAGTTAACTTAATGAAATTTCTGTAAATTTCACCCACTTCAGTATATCTAGAAAAAGTAGGTTTTACCACAAAGATGTGGTTTACCTCATGTTGGATGAAAAGATCATGACTCAATGCTTCCAAAAATGATTTCCTTGTCATGGTGTCTTTGATATTGGAGAATTTGGTTGTGTTATGGAAATTTCACTTAGTTTCTTCACATAGTCTTGTCGGGTCATCAACTTGTCATTAATTACAAACAAAGAAGGTAGGCCCTTATGTGTTAAAGGTTCAATCCTACTGAAGAATCTATTCACATCTATCTCTAAGCTGTGGCATTTTTCTTCCAGTTGAGCAATGAGATTCTTCTTAGTAATAACCTTCTTCACTTCTAAAATTGTTTCTGTTCTGTCATCCGCTCCCAAGTCATCCAATTCATATTTGTTATTGGAGTTTAAGAAGTTGATTTTGTTGTTGGTTGTACTAGGCATATCTCCAAGCTCTTCCTTGATGGTTGTGATTACATCATTTGCTTTCTCAATCAATTCCTTCTTTTCAAATTTAATTTGGATGCAGGGCCAGATTTCATTAATGGATTCAATGATATCTGTCCAGATTTTATTTGAATTTCCCTAATGTCTATCCAATGGATGACTCTCTCTCTAACTTCTACAACCTCTCTATCAGTTTCTGTGCTCCGTGTGCTTCAGCTGCATGAGAACTTTCACTTTTGGATTTATGGCCTTGCAATAGTTTAACTTGATATTGAAGTTTCTTGATCTCTTATGTCTGGATAGACAGACTTTGCACCGCCTTTGTTAATTGTTCTGCACCATCTACTGTACTTGTTGTAGAAGCTGTAGCTGTGGGGATGTCTGTAAGAGGTACAACCTACAAAGGAACCATAGAAATATTTGCAGCCTGTTCCTTATCCTTGATCATTTTCTCCATTTATGATTCCATCTATCTCAATTAGGCATTTTGCTCCATGATGAGCTTCATCATATCTGACTTCTGAGACTCTGTTTCTTCAATATCTTTGGTTAGAGGGTCTTCTGTAGCTGGCAGTTTCAGTTGCTTCCATAATGCTTCTATGTCAACATTATTTTTCATTATTATCTCCTCTGCAGCTTTAATGTTGGAAGGATCATATCCTACTCTGACCACTAAGCCTTCCAAAGACTTAATTCTTGTATCCTTGGCCAGAGAGGATATTTTCTCCATATTCAGCTGTGACTGAATGTTTGCTAAGGAAACCTGCAATTTAGAAAAACTCATAGTTGTGTTAGTCAATGTAGATGAAATCATTTCACCTGTTTGCTTGTGCATCTCCATTTGATCAATGGGATGGATGTCTTTAATGTCAAACTCAAATGAATTCTTCTTGTAATCTACTGCTGTCTTGGGCTATGAAATCTGTGCCTCTAAAAAGACCATTATTATTTTTCCTTTATGAGAGTCAAATGATGAAACCAATCTACTTTGAGAACTGGAAGTCTGCTTCCAGAATTGATTGTAGGTGCTATTCTTCATGATTTCATTCTTCAACTTGATTTCCCTGAATGTATCAAATATTGTTTTCTCTTTCTCTCCTGTGACAAATTTACTTGTCTGAATGGCCTGTTGCTAATCCCTTGAAGCTATTGAAGTGGTAGAGAGAGAGAGTAGTTTGGTCACCAACTTGTTAAGATGTAGGTGTCTCCTTGGTGATTATGATGACCTCCTGTTCTGTATCTTTATCTGGATTAATTTTAGGATTGAGCATGGTCCTTTTCTTGTACATAATCTTAAATTCCTTGCTAGAAGTTTCAGTCACTGAAGGTGAATTTTATTCCCTCAGTATTTTTCCTGCTTTCCCCTGTGGGACAGAAGTCTGTGATGTAGAAGTAGAGACCAAATGCTCCTCAGCCTCCTACAGAGTGTTTTCAACCCACTCTATTTGGTTCATATATTTCTCTATTTCTGGCCTGTAAGTTTGAATGTAAGAAGTATAATTTTTTTCTACCCTTAGTTTTGATATGGTTCCTAATGGATCATAGGACCAGGTGAAACTAAGGTTGAACTTCATTTCTTTTAAAATAAAATTCTGCTTCTTCCCCTGCTGACCTATTGTTGCAAATAAATGGTCCTATCTGTGTTTTGATTCTGAATTGTGACTTTTTCTTTGCTGATACAAAGTGTACTTCATCAACATTCAACATTTTCCTGATGTACTCTAAAGAAAAAATCCTCATTGGGAGGAATTTTGGGAGCTTGTAGAGAGCGAGGTCACATCCATAAATCCTCAATTCTGTGTAGTTATGGTATAAATATCAGTCACCTATCTTTGCTTGATCTGATAGCTGTAAAATTCTTCTGATATCCTCACTGACTCTTGGTTCAAGTGTACTGCTAAGAAGGCTCATTGCTGGATGTACAAATAGTTCAATGAAATATTTGTACGAATACTCCTTTTTCTCTTTCATCGCCATGGTTGTCCAGAATATGACTGATTGTTGATTGCCATAATCATCCAATTTCTTCATTGCAAACTTAAATATGTCTCCCTGAAAATATAAAAACATATAAACTATAACATAGGCATATTTAAACACCTCTTCTATTTGGAATCTGACAAATTGGTCAGGGATATCATCTGCTAGGAATTGGCTAAAATTGAAAAGGATAGATGGCTTTGAATCTACAGAGAATATGGAAAGGAAACCTATGATTGGCTCATCTACCCACTGGTCAGAGTAGAACCCAAGGAGGTAAGAAATGACAGTGATGATTTTCTTGGCTCTGTCAGAGAAAATGGAGGAAGAGTAAGGAGGATTCTTTGTAGGCAATTTAGTATCTTCATCTAGGAAAAGCTCAAGGGTTTTAGCCCTTTTGGAAAAATCCAGCTTCTGATACAATTCATTGAGGGATTCTTGGGAAAAAGGGGTTCCATTTTCTATAGAAGGGGCCTGCATCACCTAGTCAATATATTGGGCAGTGATAGTGAACAAAATTTCTCCTGTGGGAGCAATTATGGCTCTTTGGTTGGGTATTTAGCATGCACGACACTTGTGGATTAATTCAGGGGCACTGTGGGTATGGGGAAAGATGTAATGTGGTAAATTTGATTACCACAGTCTAATATCATGGGACTTATTTATGTACTTGTCTTCTAGCCAACAATACATCTCAAAGAGTTCGAATTCACAGAGGGTTTCGTGAATTTTGTAGTCTCTGTTGGCTAAAGGGATATGGTCTACGTTGACAGGAGGATGGATCAATGGATTTAAAGGCTCCTCTTGGCCTTTCTTCTTAGGAGGCATGGTTGAATCTGTTTTAGAGAATTGAAAAGGGGTGAGAAAGGACAGGTTACTGGGACTGTGTAAAACTTTGGTCAGGCGCAGTGGAAGCAATGTTGGGTTTGGTAATAATCATATTAATGGCTCCAATATTTTGTAAACCTGCAACAAGTATATACAGTGCAGAGAAATAAACAAGGTAAAAGTTTACAGGTTCATTATGCACGGCTTTATACAAAATTGGGCAGTTTCTGTTGATTGTGGCGTGGATCTGTTGCATTAATGGTCAATTATGAATTAAATGTATAATAGATTTCTTTCTGCAAGAAGGAAGTTAATTGGCAATGAGTATGATCAAGCTATCATGACAATATTGGCACTCAACGGATAGAATAATGGTTTTGTTATCGGAGGGGAAAACAACTTTCAGGGGGGGGGGGGGGGGTGGTGGGGTGGTATGTGGTTTGAGTGGAGGGGGGTGTGAAATACAGAGGAGGCACCACGTTAGGGTGGCCCCGAAGAGCAAAAATAATTTTTTCAGACCCCCTCTCCCCTCGGTAGTAAAGCTTAGATGGAGAGAGGGGGCCGAAAACAAATAAGAACCGTTAGATCAGGGGCGGAAAGATATACTGGGCGGAGAGATGGGCATATTTTAAAATGATGTGATATGATAGTTTGTCGTGTAGCGGCGGGTTATTTAAGAATTAAACTTAGGATATAGGATAATAATATGGCAAGGTTTTGTTATTTACACGCTCAACTGTTTAAACTTACGATAAGATTATATTACCCTTTTTCTCTTCATATGCATAAAACCTTTGAAAACCCAAACTTAGGATAAACATTTTAATTCTTTTCAAACCTCCAACACAACCTCTACCTACCCATTTAATTTCATTTCTTTTGCTAAACTAACAATTTTTTCTTCTTTTCTTAGGGTGCATTTAAACTAACAAAACCACATCACTTTTTTTATAAAACATCTAATGTACTCTATCACTTATTTCTCTTATTGATTCAGATTAAACAGTTAAATCAATTCCATTTTCTACCTAACTACTGATTTGCCAAGATTAAATTGTTTGGAAAATATTTATTCACTAACCTAATTAACATAAAATTCACAATTGTTCAATCATGATTAAGATGTATGATTTGAACAAAAATATAGTTATTGTGGCATTTTAGGAAAAGCTTCACACAATCTTATTTGACTTTGACATAAAGAAAACTAATCTATCAGTAGTGACATTTGAATTTGCAGCACTTTCAATATTATTCTATTTTTTCTTTTGTGGGGTTCTTATTCTCTTTTTATTATTTTCAACTTTATTTCTTTTTGTCTTTTCTTTGTATTCCTTTTTTGACATACCCTCTTTTGATTTTATTTTCTATATACTTTTTTGGAAATCATTTACATATTGAAAATTATTTACAATGTAAAATTACAAATATAAAATACTCAATCACCTTGAGATCCTATAAAATATAGGACCCTAACACCTGGTCAAAGTATAATTTTCTTCAAGGCTATTATTTTCTAGTGTATACCTGGACGACGCATAAGGTCTCTGATGGTATTCATCCAATATTTTTGGTTCATAGTTGACACTTTAGAATTTTATACTCTTTACTTGTAACAATCAGTCTTCACTGATTTATTATCTATCATACAATTTCATCTTACTGAATTCTTACATATTGAGGGTCTTACAACAATTCTCCTTGCATTTGTTCTCCCACTTCAAATCTTACACTAATACCTATATGTGTCAGAATTTGATGAGTCTGTCTACTTACATATCAATAATTCGGTTTTCTTTTCCTTATATGTTTTGATTTTTATATCAAATTTACTAAGGAAATTCACCACCTTGCTTATTTTGCATTTCACTTTACTTGAGTAAAGGAATACTTATGACATGTTGTCACTAACTTTACCTTTCTCCCAACCAATATTTCCACATTTTTAAGGTATTTATAACAACAATCAATTCTAATTCATAGACTGCATAACTCTATTAATGTTTCTTCGAAATTCAAATTTTGAGATTCATAAACTATTTCTACATTAATTTGCAGCAATCTTTCTCTCAACCTTTCTATATGATTTTTTTGTATACACAACCACTCCTTAGTTGAATCATAAATTTTCACTGTAGTACTGAATTTCTGTTTCTGTTGTTCCAACCTAATTTGGCACTTATTTTTCCACTCAATTTTACATCAAAAAATCCTTTTTCAATTTTATGGTATTATCCGGCAATACTTCTAATTGGTCGTATTGCTAGTATCTCATTGGATTCAGGAATTCAATATTGCATGTATCCTTTTTCAGATCTACCGCCAATCCATCCTTAGAATTGTCATGTCCAATTTATTGACTCTTGGGTTTTTTTGAAACTCACATTGGATGAGTTTTGCATGTAGTTGATGTTCTCTAAGGATTTGCAGCACTATGCCGCGATGTTCTTGTTGTTCTTATCCCTTTATGGGAGCATACCAGAACATCTTTTATGAAAACTCATACAAACTTGTCCAATTGTTTCGGTATAATACTGTTCATTAAGTACATGAATGTAGGACTTTAGCATGGTTTTTGTAAGTCCAAAGTTTAAGATTTCAACCTTATCATGTCCTTATCTAGTTCAGAAGATTGTCTTGTAAATGTTTTCTTCTGATTTTATAAAGTAGATCATCTATTTTTGGAAGAGGTAACCAGTTCTTGATAGTTAACTGGTTTAACTATCTAAATCTATATACATCCAGAAGGTGTCATCCTTATTTTTGGCAACCAACATTAACATTCCCCCCTGGAGACACACTTTGTTTAATATAATTCTTGTCTAACTTGTAATTAAAGTTTCAGTTCTTATTATTAGGAGTATTAATTCTATATATCCTTGAAGTTTTTCTAGAATTAAATTTCTGAATTTCTTGATTGTAGATAAGTCTTCCACAGACTCATTCTTGTTGATTTTCCCAATTCCTCATCTTGGGCATCATACTTGACAACTTTTTTTCTTGCTGTCCATTTTTGTTGTAATATAGAAATCTGTCACTAGTTTTTGTTTTCCATTAACTTTAATAGAATTTTCCTATGTCCTCAATGCAAGTACCTATTTTTCTTTCTAAGCAATTAAATATTGCTTTCTGTTGTTCCATTCATTCCCTTCCAACTAGAAGATCATACGATTCTTAGAGGGAGGATGTTTAATTGGAACTCTGTACCATTTTCATTTAAATTTTTCAGATACTTTAGTTAGTTTATGAGTGACCTTTTATTTTGTTCCTGAATTATACTGTACCAGTCAAGAGTCTTGAAATTTTTCTGTTTTTAGACTACTTTTTTCCACTATCTTAAGGCTGATATAACTTAAGTTTCCTACTAAATCAAGTAAAATAGACACAAATTGGTTATAATTTATACCTGCAATTTCAATCATTGCTGATTGATATTCAGTTTGTCTTTCTTTGATTCCTTTTTGTGCTTGCTGTCACCTTCCCATTTCGTCTGCTTCTGCTAGTTTTTAACCTGATTATTTCTACCTTTAAATTTCTGGTAGCATAGTTGTGCTTTTCGAGCCGCCGCTTTCATAATTTTAGAATTGTCAATTTCATTTTTTTAAATTTTTTTTTTTTTTTGTAGATGGTAGTTTGACAGTTCATAAATCACTGTACTTTTTCCTTTTCTTCCCTGATGTAAGGCACACAGCGAATAAATTTTGTGAATTTAATCACAATTTCATCTATAGTGAGATTTCCCACCTTAGCTCATACGTTTTTATTTGCTCTGTCGTCATAATACCTCTCACTAAGATATCGAGATTTGAATTTCTCTTGAAATTATTCTCATGACAATTTTTCGTGAAGTTAGTGTAAAATTTTGGTTTCTTTCACCAAAGTGTGGCTTTGCCTTGCCACTGGTAACCCACAAATCTTACTTTCATATTTCTTCCATATTCATATACCTGGAAGTATTTTACCATGTTTAGGAGTGAGGTTTCCACATCCCTTTCCTTCTCTTATTTATAGATTAGAAAACTATTTTAATTTCGGAATTCTCCCTGCGACTCCCTTTTCCCCTACTCTTTAAGAAGATTCTTCCCCACTCTCAGACCTCTCTGAGTTGGGTTCTGTTTCATTTTGAAAACTATACTTGGAGGTAATTTATTTATCAACCTCTCTTTCTCAATACTGTAGAAACCGTTCATTGCTAGTCTTTAGCTGAACTCTTTCTTACTGCAATAAATTTTTTAACATTTGAGCATTTGGATTTGGTAGGGCCCCTCCCCTTCCCAGTTCTACTTACATCTCTTCTCTGTCAGTCATGAAAACAAATATACTTTTTCTGCACTAAATTCTGCTATATATATATATATCAATTAGTAATCATATAAAAAAAATGACTTTGACAACAAATTTTTTTTTTTTCCCTATGTTGGGACCCATAAGCCCAAAGTTTTAACACGGGATTTGATACCATATTTAACAACTCCCACTAACCAAATTCTTTTTCTTTTCTTTTTATACTATTTTTGGTCATGATAATTGTACCCTTTCAACCTACTTAGTCGTTTTACTACCTTGGCAATGACAATCATTAATTATCATATATTCCAAGGTCTTTTAATTTATTATACATGTCCCCCAACATGTATTTTTACATTCCACAACTTTCATTAATGCTAATTTAAATTGTCCCTTCCACTTCCATATAACTTCTATTTCCATTGGAGTATTTTAATACATGTCCCTCAACATGTATTTCCTTAAAATAAAGGTAATTTATAACATACTTTTGTCATAAATACATAGCTTACTCATATGAATGAAATTAATTATGGAAAAACTTAGTCACACTTTAAGCTATATGATATTATGATTTAATTTAACAAGATTATAGTATTATTAGATACTATAGTGAAATATTGTTCCATCCTTTATAACTTACAAAGTCTTACATATATACCATTTAATTTAATGGCTGGACTTTTATAACCTTTTCAATAACTTCAAAGACCGACTTACCTATTATTATATTCAAGTTATAATTTCCTCCTTCTAACCTTTCCAACTACCATAGTTATTATTCGAATAATGGTGTTCAACCTACCCTTCTGTAGTTATAGGCATAATAACAATATATGTTATTACATGAACCATAAAATGGTTATGTATTCAATACATACAACCCACATTAATTCCATACCCCACATAATTCACATATAATTAACTTATATTGTAATCTCTGTCATATTAATTTTGGATCTATCTATCATCGTGTAATGTTTATTTTTAATTAACTTATATGACAGTGAAAATTTGTTTTATTAACATGAATATCTGTTACACAACATTTTGTCACCGTCCCTGCAATCCCTCATCCCGTACATTGGAGAACTATTCTCGTGACCAGTGAGTAGTAAAATTTCCTGAAAACACCTTGATGGCATCCTCTGCATAAGGGCAAGAATTCTCCTTGAGAAAATTTCCTCAGAAAAGCCCCAAAAACCCATGTTTTGGCATTGGCGCGAGTAGTCAGTTCATCCCTCGCGCCAATGGGGAAAATATACACTAGTGGGCGTGCCAGCTGGCGCTCTGTCACTGTGTCCAACCTGTTTTGGAATGTTTTTTAACAAATTATGGCGAAATTTTGGTTCTAACAACTTTAGAACGAATCATTAAAAAGAGGTTGGGCTGTTTGGCTACGGATCTCCCTGATTAGGAAGTGGTTTTCCACCTCTCATGGAACCTTCCTAAGAGATAGGACTCTCCCCCATGATTATAGGGATCCTAACCTCTCCCTCTCCTTCTATAAAATTCTGACCTCTCTATTTACAACCTAGCTGAACATTTGGGAAGAAAAATATAGCTGAGCGACTATTGAGAGCAGAGCTAAGGAGAACCCCGTAAGAGAGAGAGCCTTGTCTAAATTCCCGAAAAGCTTTGTGAGACACGCTCCACTGGAAGCCCTGCCAAAGGAAGAACGCGACGTCAGAACTCGGTTGTAATATTTCTTTCACATTTTAATATATGCTCGACTACGTTATTGGCTACACTGTTGTATTGCTTATCTGTGTGATGCAATTTGATTCAATATTTTCCGACTGATTGATAGTTACATGTTTGAAATATTACGTTGTATGTCGTCGTTTCTTCTCTGCATGTGTACAGGTGTCCAGATGCGGTGAGCGAAAGGATTGTGATCTGTCAAGCTAGGAACCAGAAGCAACACTTCTTCTTTGACAACAACAGCGTAGGACTTGAGGTAGGCTATCTATCGTAGCTTTGTCTTTTGTAACTAGGAATCAATATTGTAGCGTATCTTGTTTGTTGCTAGACCCACTCTTGGGCTAGTGGGATTGCCTCTGTCCGCAGAGGGGATTTACCTCTCCAACAAATTGGTGACTCCACTGGGGATCAATGTGAGTTTGTCTTTCATCCTTTAGGTCGTCTTCCTGGTCTTTGATTTCTTAGCTTGCTTTTATGATTATCTTTGCTGAAGTCTAAGACCCCTGTTCAGCCCCAGAAGATCAATTTGACCTCTGTTTTTCCAAAATTTTCCTCTTTCCAAGGTTGGCTTGATTGGCGAGGGTTCCAGCTTGACAGTCACACCAGTTGGCGCAAGTTGCCCGTTTATCACTTGCGCCATCCCCTATCTGGCGTGGATTACAGCCAGACAGTCGCGCCAACTCCTGTAGGTGCTAGGGTTTTCCCTATTTTGGAGTTTTTGGTCCATCTTGATGTCTCTGGGTGTTTTATTAGCTTGATTTGAATGCTTTGGGTTTGTTTTGACTGAGAATAGCCCTTATTCTTCGGTTGTTTGCTCTTTTCTCTCAGTTTTGTTTTTCAGCCCTAGGTTTTCTAGGTGCTTCAACCTGCTGAGCCTCCTATGGGAGTCTTGGGTTCTTGATTTCTTAGTCAACTTCGTTTTTGCTTCTCTGCATTTAGCTTCTTGGATCCATTTGAGTGATTGAGTTAATTGAGTGGTCCTCCTCTCTTTCGTTCAGTTTTGCTCTTGTCACTCCAAGCCTAGATTACACGGCTTGTTTGGGTATCTTTTGAGATCTCTCTCTGATTTGAGGGATTTCGTCATTGGTTTGAGTCTTGCTGTGCTTGTTTTGAGTTGAGGGAAATTGTTTTGTTTCAGCTCTTGCTTCACCACTCTCAAAATTGGTGTTTTGATTTATTTTTCATATTATTTAGTGCACTTGCTCTTATATATTGAAAAATACAAAAAAAATCTTTTGCATTCTTTATTGGCATAGTGAAAATTGGAAAATCTTTCGCATCTCTAGCATTATATAATTCTAGGAAGGAGATTTTCAGTTTCATTAGCTTGCATTAGATTCAGTTTGGCTGTTTTTGTATGTTCATATTGTTGCTATCACTTGGAAGTTCTTAACTCTCTCATAGATAGCCTTTCATTCAACGAAATGGTATTTTATGGCATGTAGCTTACATTTAGGGATTCATGAGATTCAACATTCCGTAGGACCTTGGAATTGAAACATAAATGCAAGATCAACTTAAAATTTATTTCAATTAACCTAATGCAACATTGAAACTTAATGCAATATTTAGTGGTCTAAGTTAGAGACGTGTTCTGGCGTCTTTAAGCTTAGCAGCTGTCGCTCACCATCTGGCTTCAGACAACGCTAGTACGGACTTGTGCTCCCTGTACTGTCGAGTATATAAAGGGAGACCCCTCTAGGTTGAAATCCTTTTATCCATGGGAAGCCGAGTCTGCCACCTTGTAACCGTGATACACCGGAGACAACATTCGGGGAGACTACCTGCATGTACGTCAAGTCCTTGGTTGATTTCTCTTTCATTTTATAACCAAGGTGTATGTGGCAGTTCATGGGAACCTGGTACACCCTTCTACCTAGATTACCTGAGTAGTCATTTTCGATCTTTACTGACTCCATAAAATTGAAAATATCATCGAGCACTTGTCCTTTCACGCTCGTTTCAAACTTAAAGAGACTAGAGTCATCTTTGACTGTTTCTCGACTCTTAAAACATGAAACAACAAATGTTTGGTTTCAATTTGGTAAAATAAATTGCCTACGATTACACGCCCTTTAAAGTTTTGATTACTTGGCATGTTTTTGTTTGCCTCGGTTTTGATCCAAGAGTCCTCTTTTTGATCTTCTTTCCTCCTTCTTTTTGTGTGCTACTATCACAGTGGCGGAACCGTCAGTTTCGTCTATTGGTAGTCCTTACACGGATGACTCATCTGAAACTTCTCAGGTCTCTGGCTCTGCCGAGCTTGGGAAACTTGTCATCCCGTCTGAGTATCCCTTCGGAGAACCAATTGAGTTTCATTAGCCTCTTTCCAACGCTTGGTTTGGGTTTGGGGTTGGGGAAAATTTCCCCCCTCTTACATCGGGATCACCGTTCTTGGCTGCTATTATACCTCCAAGCCCCCGTACTCTTTTGAAATATCTTACGATTGATTCAGACATGGATTCGTCTGATCCTAATGGAAGTGAGGGAATTCCATTTTCTGATGAAGGATACCAACTTTTCCCAGAATATGTCCAACGAGATCCTACTCAATCTTCACCATCGGTCTCTCTCCCAGTTGGATATAGGTCTTTAGGTCAGATCATGGCCGGTATTGCCTCAATGGCAACATCAACTCCGTTAAGGGGTCTGGTTCTTCCGTCATTAGAGATGTCGCCAACGACACCTGTCTCGTCGGCACCCTTTGTTACATCTGTCCCCACTAGGCCTACTGTCTGTGTGGCTGCGTCAACACCGACAGTCACTGTTCAACCATCAGGAGTTTCGACTTTGGTAGAGACTTCGATTGCCATGGAAATCCCTGATGGTATTTTTCTAGAGGAGTATCAGCAGTCTGTTCAACAGCAGAACTCCCAGGTTTCTCAGGATCCTTATCAGTCCTATTTTTCTCATTATGGGGCGGATGGTACCTCGATTTATTCACTTCCGTTCCAACATGATGAGCATGGAAACCCCATATACTTGCCTGCTCCTGAGGCTTATCAGTTCCTTCCTGGTTTTATACCTACCTTGTCTGTGCAACCCTCTAACCAACAAGGACAACCCTTGGAGGGACAACCTTCGGTTCAGCAAGGGTATGCTTTCAGCCTGCAAGGACAACCCTTTTAGGGACAACCTTTGGCCCAGCAAGGGTATGTGTATGACCCACAAGGCCAACCCTTACAGGGACAACCTACGGTCTAGCAGGGATTGTTCTACAGCCCGTAAGGGCAGCCTTACAACTCTCAAGGTCAAACTTTACAGCCTCACCCTGTGGTCCAACCAGGGAAACCTCAAGGACCTGCAGGGAAACTGGTATATAAACCCGGACCTTCATACGGTCTTGGGGGGAAAATCCATCCTTCTCAACCATTGGTGCAACCTCAATAGCCATATCTTCCGATTGGTCAAAATGTTGCACAGCCAGGGCCATCTTATGGTCTTGCCACAAGTCAACTTGGTTATCAGGCACAACTTGGCCCACCTCAACCATCAGGCCAACCCGCTCACTAGGGGAAACCTGGTGGCCCTCATTAGCCAAGTTGTAATATTTCTAATTTAATAGGAATATTCATTTTTGTATTCTTTACTTTGCATAAGGAATAAAATAGTAAGGGAGATCAATAAAATGCAAAAAATCCATGGAATAAATAAATGCCCAATATGAACAAGGCTAAATCAGGGCTGCTTTAATGAAACCCTTATGTGTGAAAGGGGTTTGTGACAATTGATTGGGTCAACAAGACCTTATCAACAATGCTGTCTAAGTGCAATGTACCTCCTTTTTGGCCAACGCAGATCTAGATGGAGGTTGCACATGTGAAAGGGGCTTAAGTTTTGAAAGTGGTTTAGGGTTGTGCCCATCCTCATCTTATAAAAGGAAGGAGAAGGCTCAAAGCAAAGGTTGTTGATGATTTTAGAAGTTGCTTGAGCAACTTGAGTTCTCTTGGCTGGTTAGTGAAAGAGAAGAGGATTTCCTGTTTAGGAATCCTCTCTCCTTCCATGGAGTAGCTTCTTGGAGGAGGATGTTCAACTTTGTCCACTATCTGGCATTTTGGCCAAGCTTCTACTTCCAATAGCAGCGCAGATAAATTGAGGGTTTGCTTGCTTTTGAAAGCTGCAGCAAGTGGAGCTTAGATCTCTTTGGATCTAAGGCATTTCAGTACTTCTTTCCAGCGGAGGAGGGTTCTACTCCATTGGAAGGACTATATTGGATGATTGGAACTTCATTTTAGATCTTGGCATCAGGCCATTACATATTTTTGAGCCTACATCGTATTTCATCTTCCTAGACTGTGTTATTTGCAAAGGAGGATTTGCAGGGTGATTCAACAATCTCTTGGGAGAGAGATCTTCGGTGTTGGGATGTTCCCTCACTGTGGTGATCCATGGTTTGGCTAACCAATCCATGTAACTTCCAGATATGATATATTCATAAGAATTTCATCTTCAGAAATTCTGCAGATCTTCTGCATAAGAAGTAAGATCTACTCCATGTATTCCATTTTCTGCTGAAAACCCCAAGGGGTATGTAAAATAGGGACAATCTAGTGTATGGATCTCATATAGATCTAAAATTTGGTACAATGATCTATTATAGATCTTATTTGTAACCTAAAACTACTGTGTGCTTTGGAAAATAATGCTGTGAGGGTTTTACAGTGAAATACAATTGTTGCAGCACCTCTTAAGGAGGGTTTTTATTCATTAAGACACTTAGTTACATGAAGCGACTAATTACGTTGATTGACACGCAGCCATTGATTGCATCTTACTGTGGATAGATATGCCATTGTGTTATGCATGGTTCGATAGAGAGAATTGTCCATTAATCAACATGATTGTCTCTTCCATATCTGGTCCATACATTAAAAGGCCATCAATTGTTCAAGCCGGCTCTGATTTTTCATATATATATATATATATATATATATATATATATATATAATTTCATGTGCACCCCTAGGCATATTTGTTGGACATCATTTACAGTGCATTATTTGAATAATGCACTGAAAAGTGTAGGCAAACTCTAGTGGATTCTGGTTCTAGCTGAAATCTCGACAGACTTTAGAGTTCTATATGTAACTAACAGCATTCACAAGTTTGCCAGAGTGGAGTTAGTTTGCCAAAGTGGAGTTACTTAAAAGTTAAACCACCTAATACAAGATTTTCCACTTGCTACATTCTCCTTCAGTGACTACCGGAGGCGAAAGGGGCATTAGCTTTCACAATTATTAGCACCACAAAGGAACAACAGAAGCAATCATCCTCAGATGCAGCAATTGAAGTGAGTTATTTGGTTCCGGATGATCAGTTTTGGGCAAGATGTTAAATTTGCTTTTGAATATGTAGTATTCAAAATCTAAGGTGGCATCCAACTTCAAGAAGCAACAAACTGAAGAGGGTTAAAGGGAATTTATCTATAGAGAATAATCTAGGCTAACATCCAATTCAACTTTGGTGTTGACTGCACGTGTAAAATTCCTAATTAGCCGTTTCGCTAATTAGAATATTAAATTTTCATAAATTTGCTATCTCTAATGTTACGCGGAAATAAGGTGGGCCGCGGACCCACAAATAATATTTGGGAAAAGCTAAAGCCAATTTCTATAGTTCCCAAACGAAAAATTGTGGCTTTAGTGGGGTCTGAGTGGCCAGCATCGAATTGGAGGCATCTCCTTAGGTGGCAGCGTGAGAGAGGCTCGAAAGAGGCAGCACTGGGATTGGCTCGATGAGGGGACTGCGCAGTCCATGGTGGGCCCAAGTGGAATGTTGACGCTTACTTGACAAAAGGAAGGAAAGGCAGCCTCAATCCTCGTTCACTCACTTACCTTTCTGATTGTCATTTTGACATAGCACGATTGTGCCGGGTGTCAAGTCTGCAGTGTTGTTTAGCACACGAGATTTGTAGGCGAAAATCTCAACCTCTACCTCGGGGGACTTCAAGTGCCTACTCAAGAAAGGAGATTCATCATTTTGGAGGAGCATTTCACAACTAGGATTGCAGGGAGAGGGTATCATTCCAAGGACTTTGTGGAGGACACAGTGACCGCGCAGTGGGGACACGGTTCAATAAGAGGGTTGTTCCAGGAGGAGAAAAGAGAGGGAATTTGCAGCTGATATTGGGTGGGGAAGCTGTGTGCTTCCTAACAGGGTGATTGCTCATTATTTCGGGCAGTTTTGGAGTGACTTCTTCAGGTGAGGAGCTTCAGCTAGCAACGCAGTGGGTCAAGCCCAACAGGGGAAATTTTCCGAACTCAAGCATTCCACAATTCCTTCACAGGTTTTTGTGGGTTTCTTGAGTAGAGTCCGGTGTCCAAATCCCTAAATTTTCTGAGCAGCATAGCAGGCCCTAACAGCATTTCAGCTGGAGTACCAGCACAGAGCAGGAGTAACAACATAGAGTCGGAGTAGCAGTGTAGAGCAGGAGTAACAGTGTAGAGTGAGAGTAGCAGCAGTATTTCTGGGCAGAGCGGTGCAGCACCAGAGCCATGCAGAGCCATTTCCAGAGAGACATTCCATCTTGATTTGAGATGTATTCCAGCTGGAATTGAGCAGGCCCAAGTGCACCCATTCCAGCACCATTATTGTACTCATTTCCAGCACTAATAAAATGGCTCAGATCATGTTTCTGGCTCCATTTTTCATGTGCTAATGGTGTGATTTATTTGTTGTAGTTTTTAGTTTGTTGTTGCTTTTTATTACTGTCATTTTCTCATTTGGGATATCACAGTGGTATCAAAGCTCATATACTTGGCTTAGCCTGTGGAGCACGCAATCTGTAGAAATTTCTGAATCTTATATCTTATGCAGAAATTATTACTGTTAATCTGATTAAGCTCCTCCTACTTAGATAAGTTATCAACTGAATAAATTCAAGTTAACATCGAAGCAAAACACATAACAGATCTCTACCAATTCAGATCTAGAATAAGCACATGCACACATTGACAAAGTGACACAGTTATTTTTGGACAAATAGTCCCCGGAAAAAACCAATGCGGGAAAACCGATCTCTGGTTGCTAGAGGGTCTTATTATTAAGAATATTTCTGAATACACAAATCTGGGTTTCAGATCTAGAAAACCGGACAAAGAAAATACTAGATCTACAGCTCATTGGTTGATCTAGGGCCAAAATAATAATTGATCCACACCCTCAAACGAAATTTGTAGAACTCAGCCAAGATTAGGGCCTAGAAACCGCAGCGCTATCCCTGAAAGGCTCTGTGTAAGCCTCTGAAGCCCCTAAAAGCCTCTGCGTCAGCCTTGGAAGTCATCCAAACCCTCAGCACTGCTCCGAAAGGGACTACGTTACCCCAAACTGGGTGATGCAGTCACTATGCTGCCCCTAAAGGGTCTCTGCATAACCCTAAAGGGTTTCCTGCTGAAAATCACGGTGTCCTTGGAGAGACTGCGTTGTCCTTGCTGTTGCTGTTGATGCCTTCCTCTGCGCTATACTTGAGTTGATCTCTGCCTCTTGTGTATTCTAGACCCCGGGATCAGATCATCCCCTTGGTCTAAATTCCCCTCTCTGTAGCTGAAACACTTCTGAGAATTCTTAGCAAACCTGCCCTAAAATCTCAGCTTAGCTTCAGTGCTCTGCCTCTGTGTATCTTTACAAATGACCCCAAGCCTTTCCTTTATACTTTTCTCATTGACAAATCAACGGCCAAGATTAAATCTTTAATCAATGGCTAAGATTAAAAGAAAGCTTGATCCCTATGACTTAAGACAATTTCATCACATTTTTAATTAAATTCATTTTAATAATTTAAGTTCCCTAAGTTTTAACTTAGGAAATATACTTAAAATAATTAATTAATTTAATATCTCCTAAATCAGATGAAATTTCCCAAATCCATTTCCGAGTCTTGTAGATCAGGTGTACTCTAGTCCTTCCTCAAAATTTGGGACTTAGAGCACAACTGATGCTACACCAAATACAAAAATCTCAACACAATCTATGACATCGGAGAGTAGACAAAACGTGACTTACCGAAGGCAGAGATACATGAGCAGAGAAAGGAGGCTCAAAATCACTCCAGATCAAGTTGACAACATTTTGGAGGTTGTAGAGAGGGCAATGGAGCACACAGAAGATGGGAGGAATGAAGAGAAGGAATTTTCTCACCTTCTCCTGAAGTCAGTACAAGACCTCCCCAAGAGGATTGAGGAGATGGGTCAGAGGCTTAGCAATGGAAACAAGGGGAAAGGAGTTCAAGGAGAATTTCAGATTGGACAAGGTTCTGGCACCTCACAGCACCAGGCAAGCCTCCATGCTACATTTCCAGTCATACCATATACTCCACCATGGTCCACTATTCCCATGTTCCTAGTTTCAAGGACAGGAGGGCAACTAGAGCCGGAAGAGGCTCACTATGGGGAGTTTTTCGTAGAGTATCAATCTTATGGGCCAGAATTTGGAAGGGCCATCACATTCAATGAATTTTTCCAGCTGAAGAATAACAACAAACCCAAAGGCCAGGCCAGATGTGGGTACACGAAGGGAAGTGACTTACAGCGTACCATGGGTAGGTTGTTCCTTTCGACATTTGATGGTTCCTCAAAGAGTTCAGCAAAGGCATGGGTGGAGAAGCTGGATATTTATTTCAAGTTAAACCCGATGACCGAGATGAAGGAAATCAAGGTTTCTACCTTGCACTTGGAAGGGGAAGCCCATGACTGGTGGTTTAATGGGTTGACTACGCCGGGGCACGAAAACGTGACAACGTATGATGAGTTCAATAGGAAGGTGTTGGAGCGGTTTGAGAGGAAGGATCCAGAGGAGTACTTTGGAGCGCTGACAAAGCTCAGGCACACATGGAACGCAGAGGCCTATATCTCAGAGTTCTCGAGGCTATCAGTGATGGTTTCGGACTTATTAGAATCTTGGATGATATACATGTTCATAGAGGGCTTGCTAGAACCACTTCCGGGGTTAGTGAGATCGAGCAGATCCACTGCCTTGCATGACGCGGTGGGGACAACGACAGATCTACAGGATGCTCTGCCTAGAGCTCGAGCACCCTAGCCAGCGAGACTAGTCTTCTAACAGAGGGGGAGAGATACGAGAGCCCCACCACCGAGGGGTAACCAGGCCCAAGGACAGTTGGATGATGAGACCAGGAGGGATCATTAGAGGAAGAAACTATGTTTCACTTGCCAAGAGCCATGGGCACCAGGCCACATGTGTGCAGGAGGGAAGGCACACTACATAGAGGTCTTTTCAGATAGTGACGGAGATGAAGATGCATTCTTTGAGATGGGAGGAGAGGACAGCGTAACACCTAGGAAGGAAGGACCTCCACCTCCACCCCCACCGGTTGCAAGAGGGTCAGCATTTGCACCTTCAGGAGGAGTCCTCGCATCATTGGGTGGGGTATCCAAGTACTTGACCTTAAGGATCCAGGGTGTTGTATAGGGACAGCGTGTTTCAGTACTTGTGGACAGTGGGGCCACACACAACTTCATTGATGCATAGATGGTGCATAGGAGGGGCATCAAGACTGAGGAGTTCGAGGGATTCTCAGTGCTTGTGCCGGGAGACAAGACCATGCAGTGCACCACCTATGTTCCAGCACTGACAGTGACCATGGGGACACTGACCACTTCTTTGTGGTTGACATTCCAGACACCAACATAGTGCTAGGAGTCCAGTGGCTCTGCGCCCTTAGCACGGTCACCATTGACTGGAAGAGACTGGAGATGGAGTTCCTAGACACAGATGGCAAACCAGTGATGCTGAGGGGCATGCACTCATACCCCACATAGACAAATTCTATGCACAGGATGGAGGTCGACTTGAGGCATGGGGATATAGAGTGGGCTATCGAGATGCGGGTCTCAAAGGATGGTGGAGTAGCAAAGCCACCTCACCCGGACATCCAGGCCATCCTTGATAGATAATCCACAGTTTTCGGGGACATACCACCAGGACAGCCACTTGATTGGGGATTCAAGCATACCATCAAGCTAGAGCAGGGTATCCAGGTTGTGATTACTAACCCATATATGCACCCCAAGGCCTACACGGATGAGATTGAGAGGGCCATACATGAGCTCCTAGCTTTGGGGCATATCTGACCGAGTTCGAGCCCTTCTGCTTCATCGGTTGTTATGGTGAAGAAGAAGGACGACACGCTGAGGATGTGTATTGATTACAGGGCCTAGAACAAGAAGACGATGAAGAAACGCTACCCCATTCTGTGGATTCATGAGTTGATGGATGAGTTGAGGGGAGCCAAGCTCTTCTCCAAGATAGATCTGAGGTTGGGGTACCATCAGATATGGGTGAGGGACAAGGATGTCTCTAAAACAGCTTTCAGGTGCCACTATGGGCACTTTGAGTTTTTGGTGATGCCCATTGGGCTAACGAACGCTCCAGCTACCTTCCAATAATGCATGAACCACATGTTTCGTGGGCAGCTGAGAAAGTTTGTGTCAGTATTCTTTGATGACATATTGATCTACAGCCGAACATGGGAGGAGCATTTACAACATGTGGAGATGGTGCTTCGCATATTGGAGGACCATTTGTGGTGTTCTTCTAATTCTTGGGTTGATGTTTCTATTCGTCTTCATCTTTTCCAGCACATGCTCACCGGAGCTGCTGCTAAGTGGCACATCGGATTGCCTCGTGGCATATTTCAAGATTTCAACACTCTTACTATGGCATTCCTGACTCATCTCTAGTTGTCGGTTCATTATGAAGTCGGGACGCATCTCCTAACATCCTTGAAACAAGATCAGGCTACCCATATCTCAGACCACATTCATGAATGGACACGACGTCGTCGCCTGATCAAGTTTGAAATTCCTGATTAGCTTCTTACTCATTGGTTCACTACCTATTTTGTCAACCAAATTGCGAAAGATATCGCCATAGGGGCATGTGTAACCGAGGAACAAGCCATCGCTCGTGCCCAGTACCTTGATTTAGTGTACTCTCAATCAGGCTCTTTGTATGATATCTTGACTGAAACTTCATGACCTGGGACCTCTAAGGCACCAGCTACCCCATCAGTCGACGTCGTTGTTCATTTCGTATCTCTGACTTCACGCAAGTCTTCCAATGGGAAGCAGAAATCGAATTATTCCAATACTTCTGCTCCTCAGGCTACCCCCGATTTTGGTAAAACCACGGAGGTCAGCGTCGTTCAGGCCAATCCTGTGGACAAGAATTCCATAGGGAAAAAGAAGGGCAAAGGTAAGGCCAAATCCAATGCCACAAAACCGAAATCGTCCAAACCCCATGCTAATGATGGTTCGCAGCGGAAACCGAAGTATCCCTGTC
Organism: Pinus albicaulis; assembly: GCA_034641835.2. Taxonomy (NCBI): domain Eukaryota; kingdom Viridiplantae; phylum Streptophyta; class Pinopsida; order Pinales; family Pinaceae; genus Pinus; species Pinus albicaulis. The sequence goes on along the minus strand of JAXQQM020084237.1, from coordinate 170,353 downwards.
TCATTTGTGAAGAATATCACTACACTAAGGATTGTCCTCGACGATCCGAGGTTAGTCAACTACTTAAAGGCATTAAGGGAACTCCGACAGTTCTTAAGGAACCTTTCCCATCTCAGCAGACACAGATGGTCGACCAATCGGCACCATCTGCGTCGTTCAGCTCTCAAGTTTTCAAGATGAACGGTTCTGCACCCATTTCCATCACTACTCGGTTGAAAGATTATGTCGGATCATGTCAGACATCCAGGAAGGAAGTCGTTGATGGTCCTCCTCCGCCCTGCCTCTGGTCCCCTTGAAATTGAGAAGCCCAGCGCTGAACCCATTATACGGCCACCTTCTAAAGGTGTTCTCCGGAAGTCTTGCTATAATCCTAATGCCCGTGCCGCTCAACATTACAGTGTTGTTGAGGATTTAGCGCAGGCTTCGTCCATGATGTCCGCGTTGGAAGTCCTCCAGAGTTGTCCGTCTCAACGAAAGGCGTTGTTATCTGCGATCGGTGGTATCTATCCTGTCGATTCTAGTCTTCTCACTTTTGACTTAGAGAATTTCATCCCCCAACTTCTGCACCAGATTGCGCTTGTTATACAAGTTGGTATTAATGGTCTCAACATCCATAGGGCACTAGTGGACGAAGGTGAATCTACCTGCGTCATGTCATCTACTTGCTGGAAGGCTATTGGCTTTCCAGCCCTTAATTCATCACCCAATGCCCTTGAGGAATTTGATGGAAGGGAATCAAAACCCTTGGGTGTTCTCGCTAGCTTACCGATTACATTGCAAGGAAAGACTGTCAACGTTGAAGTGGAAGTCGTTGGTGCAAAACTCAACTATAATCTTCTACTCGGTCGCAGTTGGACTCACACTATGTTGTGTGTTCCGTCCACCCTCTTTCGACTTCTAAAATTTCCACACGAGGGCAAAATTATTATTGTTTATCAGTTGTCATTTTTTACCTCGTCTTCTGAGAACAACGTGCCATACATGGATCAAATTCCTAATCCCCCTGACAGCATAGGGCCGGGTCCTTTCAAAGATCTTTCTCTCATGGGTATTTTTCCCTTTCCACCACCAAATACTATTCAAGTTAATATGATCTCTCGGTCAGATGACCCTTGGATCATCCCTTCACCTGAATAGGTTGATTTTTTTGGAGATTCAATGCCGCTTAGTCCCATCGAAATAAATTACTGCGAGCTAACGACTGCATCTGATTCTCCCCCTCCTGAAGCTGCTCCTTTTTAGCATGTCTCTCGACATGTATTCTCAATCCCCCTAGCTTGGAGATGCGGATTCATCGAATCCTTTAAAAGAAGTGTTTCCATCTGATGAGGCTATCATGGAAACAATGTCTCTTAAGGATCTACCATGGGGCGATGGCCATCATCGTTCCTTGTTTATGCCTTGCCTCGGGGCCATGTCTAACTCTCTTGAGTGCTTCATGTCCCAAGTTCCTTCTCTATCACTTCAGACGCCCATTTTCACTCATGAAGTCTTTTCAGAAGGTAACTTGGGGAACATTACTCAAACGATGCCTATCGACATCTCCATTAAACCAGGGGTCGTCGAGAACATCCATGTGGGAGTCACTTGTTCCTCTGAGGAAGTCCAAGTGTACACTAGTCTCTTTCGCAAATTTCGCGATGTTTTTGCGTGGTATTACGAAGAAACGCCTGGAATCGACCCTATTATTGTGGTGCACGAGATTCCCACCTACCCAGGTGCAAAGCCTGTCCGCCAGCGTCTTCGTCCCGTGCATCCTCGAAAAGCCACCGCTATCAAGGCTGAAGTTGAGAAACTTCTTAAAGCGGGTTTCATCTATTCGATTCCGATGATGGAATGGGTTTCTATTATAGTTCCTGTGGATAATAAATAGGGTGCCATTTGTGTTTGTGTTGATTATCGTGATATCAATCGGGCCTGTCCTAAGGATAATTATCCCACCCCGTTTATCAATCAGATCATTGACGATTGTGTGAGAAGTGAAATTTTCTCCCTTATGGACGGTTTCTTTGGCTATAACTAGAATAACATTCTCCCTTCGGATCAACACAAGACCTCTTTTATTTGCCCATGGGGAACGTTCGCATATAGGAAACTCCCGTTCAGCTTGAAGAATGCTGGGGCTATGTTCCAGCGCGCCATGTCCTATGATTTTCATGATATTCGGCATATTTTCCAACCATACCTGGATGACCTTCCGACTCATTCAGCTGCGCGGAAAGACCACCCGGAACATCTTCGTCAAATCTTTCTTCGTTGTAGATGCTACAATATTAGGCTCAACCCGCACAAACACGTCTTATGCGTTGACTCTGATAGAATCTTAGGGTTTATCATGTATAAATATGGAATTCGCCTTGACCCTCTTAAAGTTGAGGCTATTGTCAATCTCCCCTCCTCGTCCTCATTACATCAACTTCAGAGTCTCCAAGGGGAAGCCAATTTTCTACGTCGTTTCATCCCGAACTACGTCAAAGTAGCCAAAGGATTTACACGACTTCTAAAGCAAGACGTCCTTTTCTATTGGGATGAGATTTCCCAACAGTCTTTTGATAGACTTAAGACGTTTCTTATCAACGCTCCACTATTGCATCCTCCAAATTACCATTGTGATTTCACCCTCTACCTAGCTGCCGCCTTTAGCACGATCGCCATGGTATTGGTCCAAGATGATGATGACGGTAACGAACATGTTGTTTACTACTTGTCTCGGAACCTTCTTGACCCTGAAATACGTTACGCACATGTCGAGAAGTTAGCGTTGGCTGCAGTCCAGGCTATCCAACATTTTCGTCATTACATTCTTTTACGCACGGTGACCGTGATTTCTGACTGTAACCCCATGACTTATATTCTGTCATGACAATTTCTGGGGGGAAAATACTCGAAGTGAATTGTTATCCTCCAAGAGTTTGATTTGGAGTTCACTACGGCCAAATCGAAGAAATCACTTGTATTTGCTGATTTGATTTTTTCTCTCCTTACTGACTCTACTCCTTCTTCCTCTGAAGATCATATATCAGACAAAAATCTCTTCCTGATCAACACCCTCGACCCGTGGTACGGTGATATCATCGTGTACCTCCAAACATCTACTTTCAGGTCTGAGCTAACGAAAGATTCCCAACTCCGCATTCGACATCAATCGCAACCTTATCGTATCGTTAGAGATACCCTCTATCGTGTTGGAGTCGATTCTGTACTCCGCCAATGCCCGACCCTCGAGGAAGCGGATAAGGTTTTAAATGACTACCACAGTGGCGCTTGTGGTGGTCATATGTCTGGTTATGCCACTGCACATAAGATCCTTCATGCTGGCTACTTTTGGCCGTCTATTTTCAAAGATTGCATTGTTGCAGTACGTAAATGCCATGCGTGCCAGATTTATCAACGCAAGATGCATGCGCCGCATGATCCACTTCACCCTGTCGTTATCGTTGGCCCGTTTGCCAAATGGGGCATAGATTTTATGACGTGTAACCCTCGTTCGGCTGGGGGGCATGCCTATATCATCGTTGCCATCGATTACTTTACAAAATGGGCCAAAGAAATGCCTACACTGGCTGTAGATGGTAAGACAACGGCATAGTTCATATTCAATCACGTTATTACTCGGTTCAGTGTCCTTCAAGCCATCATCACTAATCATGGTTCCCATTTTCGGGATTATATGATGGCAGAGCTGACATCTAAGTTGGGTCTATGCCAGGACAACTCAAAGCCTTACTATCCCCAAGCTAATGGCCAAGTTGAAGCTGTAAACAAGGTCCTTGTTACAATGCTTCAACGAACAATCGGGATCCACAAATCAAACTGGCATCTCATGTTGTTCTCAGCTCTATGGGCTTACCAAACATCAATAAAAAATGCAACCGGGTTTACCCCATTTCAATTGGTATACGGTTTGAAAGCCATGCTTCCGATTGAATGTGAAATCCCTTCACTTAAGTTAGATATGGAATTACTGCCTGACACCTCTCCTGAAGAAGAATGTCTCCTCTATTTAGAGAGATTGGACCAAACTCGTCGCTTAGCTGCCTTGGTCATTGAAGCACATAAGAAGCGAGTCAAAGCCCATTTTGACCAATTGGTTTCTCCTCGTTCTTTCATTGAAGGCGATCTCGTTCTTCTATACGACTAGGATCATGATAAGCTGGGGGCAGGAAAATTCCAACCCATGTGGCATGGGCCCTACATCGTTAAATGTGTGTTGCAGAATGGGGCTTATGAGCTCATTGACTATGAAGGGTGTCCTTTATCACAACCCAAAAATGGGTTGTATCTGAAAAAATATTATTCCTGAATTATTCATGTGTGATATGTGTACATAGGCGATTGTTTTCATTTTGTGTGCATGATTTGGTGTGATGTGCTTTGTGAGCTTTTTCTGCTTATTTGGGTCTTGTTTGCTATGCAGATGTCTATTTCCCCTTATGTCGGTTTCGCGGATGGTGCCTCCTGCAATACCAGGAACTTGTCTTCGGCAGCCTGGGAAATTTATGATCCTGATGGTGAGTTGATTAACTTACAAGGTATTTGTATGGGACCAGCTACAAACAATGTCGCTGAATATAGTGTAGTTTTGGAACTATTAACAGAGGCAGTCAACCTCGGCATACGCACATTGCTTGTTAAGTTGGATTCACAACTTGTTGTTCTTCAACTGAATGGTCATTATTCAGTTCGAAACCCATACATTTTGAGATTGTATTTGCGTATTCGTTTACTTGAACGACATTTTGATTTCATTACATATCAACATATACCAAGACGGATGAATATATTAATAGATGCAATAACTAACATGGTGGTGGATATACATTTGCGCAATTTATAAAAACATCATTATATGTACATAGACCCATCAAGAATATATATATATATATATATATATCATTTGTTTACAAGCCATGTGCATCATTAAACCCACAAAAAATAATATATGTCTGTTTCAGTTACATAACGAGACAACATGTCTCTAAAAAATGTGCAGAAGTAAAGCCTAATCCCTAGTCGGCGTGGTGCTCATGATAGCACGTCACCGCTCGTACCAACCGCCTTAGAAAGTGGTGGATACGGCTGGGCACTCCCATAGTGTGCCTCTAATAGGCTCGGGGTACGTCATCGAAATGCGCATAATCAGGGACCCCACGAGTGATTCCCTCCAAGTTTTGTACTATCTCCTCATCGATGCCCTCGCCCAGAGGGTCAAAGTCGCGAGGAGTTCGCCTCGCTATGGGAGACATGCCTGCAGGACGTTCTGGGCCAACATCTGCATCCATATCAGATTAATTGTCAGAACATTCATATATACTAAAAAAATCATAAAAATCATAAAAATAAAAAAAATGAGTCTTACCAAGTTCTTCGTCCCAGTCCTCTCCCTCCGAGAGCGGAAGGTCTGGGTCTCCGGTAAAATCTATGCTAGCGTAGGGCCAATCCTCCACGATGATCAACGGTTGTCAAAGCCAGTTAAATAACTCGGGCCTCCAGGACATCTGCTGGCCGCCCCCTGCCCTCGGCGTTAGTGCTACCCATCGAGCCATCCGTGGCTCTCTCAGTGGTGGATTCGGGACTATGGCCTCCTGGCTCTGAAATATAGGTAGTCGTTACAGGAATAACGACACCAAGATTGACCCATACCCAAACTATTTTAGTTTGGTCTTCTTGCATTTTGTGAGCTGCCGTTTGATGTTCATGGTCACGGCCTCGGCCCAGTCAAAGATATTCGGGTTCATACACTCCAAAGCAAGAAGTAACTGTGTCTTTGTGGCCTCGTGCGGTGCTTGCGATCCCGTAACCCGCGTAATGGTGTGTAGCACTACTCTCAGTACTAGATCAGGGATGGTGTAAATGTCCACTTTCCCGCTCCTTGTTCCTTTGCTTGCCCCTGGGCACACCCTATTCATGACCATTGTCATACTTTCTCCTAAAGGCCTGGTACCAGTCAGAATAGGGACTGGACCCCTGCGTGACAGTCCAGTGATAAAGTATACATCTGATACTTTGAGCTCAAGCTCCTAGTCTCGAAGTTTGAATTTCTCCTCATCCTCATCCCAAATACTGATGAGATACTGCAACAATTCGGGCTGAGCTTGAAGACATGGCGTCAGAAAGAACTTTTTAAGCCTGCAATTTCTAAGAGCATTCATACATTGCTCGTTTTCCATTTCCAGTTCATCTTCTTCACTATGTTCCCTCTCTTTCCATTCGATAACCATCTTTTTCACTAAATACCTGCATCAATCAATCATAGGAACATTATAAACCTCCTTGGTATTCGAAATTACATTTCATTGGTTCAATTTTCAGAAATTTTAGATGGATTTTGAGTTGCATCGTTGGCGCGACTGTTTTGCTAATAGTTGCACCAGCTGGCGCGACCCCTGTGAAAAAGAGGGCGGATTGGCACGGGTCCGTGCCCGAAACCCGCGCCAACTGCAGAGCCCTAAAATTTGATAATCCTCCCCTAAAGGACCTCAAATAACAATTAAATGCAGTAAAATGTAACTCAAAAGATGGGAAAAGAGGTTAGCTCTTACCTAAACCAGACGGAATTCAATTTGGTCCACTGGATTGATCACACTCGTCGCCTGAATATCGAAGCAGAAATGGGTCACTGTTGCTCTGCAAAGAGGTAAAAGTGAAAGTAAATATTTTTTACCACTGTTGATCTTTTATAACTTTTCAAAGTCCTAAAACAGGTTTTAAAACATATTTGTCGATACATTTTCTTATTATTTTCGTGGAATATGTTTTACATGTGTCTTTTTGTGCAGCAACAGGTTTTTCACATGGTTTTGACGAAGAGATGAGTTGTATTTTATACGTTTTAGGACTCGGTAAAAACATGAAAAATTCACTACTGGAGTCACCTTTCAGCTCTTTTATGACTCTCTAAAACTGAAAAGATTGCCGAGTCACTTGTCATTTTGAGCTTGTTAAATTGGCTGCGAAGCGATATCTACAAAGTATACGTTTACCCCTTTTTCGGGCTAGGATAGATTTTTTACGAAAAAGGAATACCCTAGCCTATTGCGACTAGGAGGTTTTCTCAGACACAGTTTTCTACCTTTTCGGATCTGAGGGACTATTTACAAAATGGGACTACTGGAGTTTTCTTTTACGCCTTCTTTTAAAACTCTCTAAATATGAAAATATGATGAGTTATTCCTTTGTCAGACTCGTTAAAAATCTATGACATTGGAATCCGTCGTAATGACGTTACTCGAGTTTCTCCTTCCTGGGGCTCGTAAAATGTACTAGGTTGTATTTTTCCAAAGGAAAAAATTACATCGCAAGCACATGCTATCCCCTTCAAGCTTGTTTCCAAAAATAATTGGGGTACTTGCCAAAAATGGTGGGGGAAAATGGAACCAAAATCATAGTTGTACTGGCAGTATGTCGCTCTTGAACATGGCACTTGTCTGCATTCGTGTCGGGTTGGGGACATCTCATCTCATTATCTGCTTACCTCCATGGGTTTGGGTAATATCTTTTGACTGCTCATCTACTCTTTGCCATGTCACCATGACCTCAGATCCCTTGATGTCAAATACTGCCAAATCCAGTATCGTGCCGCTAATATGTTGAAGAGAAGTTTGCCTTTGAAGTTTTCAACCTCCCTCTGATTCTCTGTTTGTCTTGATTCACAAACATCATGTTCCTCTATCTCATGTCGATGATGTGGGAAACATTATGGCCCACCGTCGATCAAGGTGACTTCCTGTTGACTTTAGCTCATTATCTAGGAAGTTGATCTAGAGACTCCCTTCAGGTACCTTGGGGCCTGCATGCCTCAATGGCAGGTTCTTCGCATTCGACGCAAGGTTTTCATTATTGGCCTTTGATCGATTGATTCTGTAGGTGTTTGACGCCAGATCACTATTCACATTCCATAGATTGTACCTCTTGTACCTTGAGAGCCATTGTCATTATTGGTGGTTTCTCTTGCATCTGTTAACAATTCTCATCATTGGCTTGTAATTAGATGATGTTCTTGCATGTTCAACTTCAGCCCACATATTCGCATGCTCAAATTTGTACTATGTTCGGGTCGGGATGGAGCGCAAGACCCTGGTTTTTGTTTGATCAAATCCAGGCTGCGAGTTCTTTGTGGATTATTATGACTTATTATATGACTCTTTTGATTGGATGGCTGCGACCATACCTGAGTCTATCTATTGATCCCTACTGCTGGATGGACGTGTCCATACCTCGGATCTCATTGTTTATGCACTCTATTATGGATGGCTACGACCATACCACATGTCATATATCAGAGATATTAGTTGTATTGGTACTCACAGATCTTCCGATGGCAGTGTTTTCAGTTGAACGCGTTCTCATAAAGCATTTGACCCCTCCCTCTCTCTCGGACCTCATGCTTTAGGGGGCATCTGTTACACAACATTTTGTCACCATCCCTGCAATCCCTCATCCCGTACATTGGAGGAATATTCCCGTGACCTCTAAGCAGTAAAATGTCCTGAAAACACCTTGATGGAATCCTTCTGCATAAGTGCAAGAATTCTCCTTGAGAACGTTTCCTCATAAAAGCCCCAAAAACCCATGTTTTGGCATTGGTGTGAGTAGTCAGTTCATCGCTCGTGCCAATGGGGAAAATATACACTAGTGGGCACGCCAATTGGTGCTTAGTCCCTGTTTTGCACCTATGCCAACCTGTTTTGGAATGTTTTTTAACAAATTAAGGCATAAGTTTGGTTCTAACAACTTCAGAATGAATCATTAAAAAGAGGTTGGGCTGTTTGGCTCCGGATCTCCCTGATTAGGAAGTGGTTTTCCACCTCTCATGGAACCTTCCTAAGATATAGAACTCTCCCTCATGATTATGGGGATCCTAACCTCTCCTTCTCCTTATATAAAACCCTGCCCTCTCCATTTACAACCTAGCTGAACATTTGGGAAGAAAACTATATATGAGCGACTATTGAGAGCAGAGCTAAGGAGAACCCCGTAAGAGAGAGAGCCTTGTCTAAATTCCCGAGAAGCTTTGTGAGACACGCTCCGCTGGAAGCCCTGCCAAAAGAAGAACGCGACGTCAGAACTCAGTTGTAATCTTTCTTTCACATTTTAATATATGCTCGACTACGTTATTGGTTCCACTATTGTATTGCTTATCTGTGTAATGCAATTTGATTCAATCTTTTCCAACTGATTGATAGTTACATGTTTGAAATATTACGTTGTATGCCGTCGTTTCTTCTCTGCATGTGTACAGGTGTTCGGATGCGATGAGCGAAAGGATTGTGATCTGTCAAGCTAGGAACGGGAAGCAGTGCTTTTTCTTCGACAACATCAGCGTAGGACTTGAGGTAGGTTATCTATCATAGCTTTGTCTTTTGTAACTAGGAATCGATATCGTAGTATGTCTTGTTTGTTGCTAGACCCACTCTTGGGCTAGTGGGATCACCTCTGTCCGCAGAGGGGATTTACCTCTCCAACACTATCATACCCACTTGTCATTATTCCATATCGTATTAAATTTTCCGTCTGCAACCTTATCGTTGCGTTTATTAAGCAATTAACTGAACGTACGTCTTCACCTACACATCACATGGGCTCGATACTTTATGAAGACACCTATAGGATGGCAATGGCTTGTCATGAACTGTGAAGATTTAATCTGTAACCCTAAGCCATTGAATATCTCACGAGTTGGTTTTTCGTCATTTCATTTTATTTTTTTTTCGTTTGGCCGGAGTTTTTGCCTTGGGTAGTCAGTGCATAGAGAGCCATATTTTGCATTTTTGTAGAGAATTTCTATGAAAATTGAGGACATCTCTCTGCATCATAATTTACCCTCATGTTTTCAAATCGTGCGTGAGGTTTCTGGTCCTGAGTTATAATTAATCTATTGGGACAATGTTATGAATCCTTCTACGAAAGGTATTCCATTACACTTGCTTCTTCACCTTTTCATATTAAAATTTTAATTTACAGTAGTTCGTTTTCTTCGTTGGTTAGCTCTATTTTATTCATCTTTGTTTACTAAAAGATTATACGAATTTCGTCTAACAGGTAAATTCTATTTTAAAATTTCTTCGAACTAACTTTTTGTTCTCGTTGTATCAATTATGGCCAGCATCAATAGGTAAGACATTTACCCTCTTTGACATTTTCCAGTACTCCTTTTTCCAAAATTTCGAAAACCTAAGCTTCTATTTCTGGGTTCTAGTTTTCTTGGAAATTTTTGAATTTCATGAATTCTCCAATTCGTATTTTTCCTTGCTACACTATAACTTGTTATTGCACATTTATCTAAGGCAATTTCTATTTACATACGAGGTTTTTAACTCTTCTTTGAGGTTACAATTTCCACTAGTTTACCATTCGAAGCGTTTTCTTTTCATGCCTATGTTTCGTATCAATGGAAGAGTTTATCATTTTTACATTAAGGAATTTTCATTTTTCATTAACTAGAATGATTAGATTTTAATTTCAGTGAATTTCCATTTGTATTTAATATACATATTCTTTTCCTTGTGGAATTGGAATTTCCCCCAATTTGGGATTTTGGGTTTTTCACATAAGGTCTTTTTCGATTTTGTAGTCATATTTTAATGATCTATGATGCCCCCGATTTTTTATTCCTCTCTTATATTTACATAGGACAACTTTGTATAAATTTTCTTTGCTGTAATTGTGAATAATATCTCTCTGTTATATAAAAATTTGCCACGAACTTTATAAATTTCGTTTGTGTGTATATATTCAATTTTTTTTTGGTTTCACCTGACAATGTACTTCCTTCTCACATCGAGAAGGCTCTCTCGTGTTTTCAAAACCCAAGGATACGTTACGCTTTTTGTCATGGTATTTTTTCTACTATTACTGCTCATGCCATTGAACTCGACATCTTATTACGTAATTGTTTTTTCATAATACCTAGTATATATTTAAATTCATTCAATATCGTTATAGCATTTACCTCCAATGATTTCAAAATGATTTAAATTGGACATAGATATTCAATTAGAATTTTCTGAGAAAACAATTTTGATTTTTTTTTAACGAAATTCCATTTCGACTTGGTTTGTCGTAGACTATGTAATTAGATTAGATATTGATTCGATTTCCCCACTTCAATTCTTAATTGGGATTTTCGTTCACTTTATATACTTCTTAATATCACAATTTCCATTTAATTTTAAATGTTATATGTAACATTCCTTTTGTTTATTCCACCCTGTATTTACTCTTCTAATTCCTTTGTGTAAAAGAGAAATGATACAATTATATATTTTATTGTGTACATATACATAATTTATAATTGTTTTACTGATATTCAGATTTACTCTGTATAATAGTAATTTGATTATATTAATATAGTCCCATTTATGAAATTAATTTATCTCTAATTACATTTCAGGTCTTTATTTATATCATAATACTCTATGCATTTAGAGCAAATGAAATTGAAACTAATTCTTCCAGAATTTAATTATGAAAACTTAATTTATAATAATTTTCCTTCTTGAACTAAATTGGGAATCCTCTTCCCAGATTATCATGTTCATCCACAACTCTGTATAATACTGATCCGCTTCAGGACACCTCTTCCCTCAGGTCGAAATCGAGATTTTCCCATTTTTGTATTAATTATTGTCACATAATTAACTATGTTCTTTTTGTCCACTTATCCTTGCAGTTCCTTTTATTGTATGTACAGGAAGAAAGCTTCCAGTCTGAAGAAAATTTCACAAATATTACTATTACCCTGTATTTTCTAAATTTTTCCATTTCATTTTCGTCTTTAAGATTTCTAACTTTGATCACATTTTTTTTTTTTTTTTTTCAGGTTCGTCCTATTATTTTCGTTCTCTGATGAAATTATTTGGGATCAACAGTTAGAATATTTGACTATCAATTTCATCCTATGTCAGATCGGTCATCAGAGTAAATGGATGCTCTTCCACCAATTTTTCCACTCTGCATACTTTATCTTCCTACATTGTATATTGAATTTAGATGACGACCCTGATGAAATTGTAAATAAACTTTTGTATAATAGAATTATTGTTTAAGGTTGATAGTATTATTTCATCCTCATCTCCACAAGAGGATTTTATTGAAAGGGACAGACACATGTACAGAAGTATTATAATACAATTACTTACTTTTTTCTACATTTTATGTTCGCATATATGACTGAGAATTTATATGGATAGAAATGTATAATAACTTCTATATGACAACATATATATATTTATGTTTCTAATTTCAATCTGAATTGTATATTCATAGTTCATATATGTATTATAAAACCTGTTATATATATAGAGTCTATTCTGTTTATAATTTCATATCTATTGATAATTTTCTGCTATTACTCTTGTTGAAATATATTTATATTCATTGTACATGTACTGTAAATTTTGCAGTGAAATTTCAGATATTTATTTTGGACTTAAAAAAACAGATTTAGACCCTCAATAAGGGTTTAGAGATTTTTTCTGTTTGTCCCAAATTTCTAATAAGTCTACATAACATCACAAAAGGATTAACTGTATTCCTCTATAGTTAATCTCTGTCAAATACATATGACACTTAAATTTTCTGAAACCAGACACTGCACAATACACATAAATTCTATAATTTAATTTACATAAATTCAATTCAGAATTTATAAAATAATAGTTTTTTCTACATTCCATTCTAGAATTAGATAAAAATTTACAACTATATAAAACATAAAGCTTCACCGAATGTTTGTACTAGTGTTATAAAGACTATTTGCCTCCTAACCTTTGAGCTTATTCCACAACTCTCCCCCGAGAAGAGCCAATTATTCCTTAGTGTAGCCAACCCCTTTGTCATACTAGGAATAACTTATTTAAGCTTGCTTTCCCTCAACCTGTTTCCATAACTGCGTCTAGTTATTTTGGGATTTTGTTTCCCTTCTCCTAGGCTTTGCTTTTGTTTTTTTTATAAAAGCTTCTTTTAAAACTAGCTTTTCTTCAGCTTTGTTTTAATCTTACCTCTTCTCAGTAAATTTCCACTTTACTGAGGCTTTTATTAGATCTTTTTCTCCCATCTAATAAAATTTATTTTATTTTATTTTTCTCCAAGTATTTCTGGAGAATTTTGTGAAAGTCTTAGGAATCTAGTCCATCATCATGGATTTGAATTCCTGGTCTCAATTTACTCTGTCTTTATACAATGATATAACTTCCACATTTATATATTAATTTCCAGAATTAATATATAATTACACAATTTATTTCTTAGGTCCCCATGAAATTTATGTGTATTCCCCATTTATAGAATGCTGAAAATAGGGATATTACATCTTGGTCACTTACTTGTTTCCCTCCACCAACCATAAGATGACCAATACAATTGTCCACGCCAGGAAAACCATCCACCTGCATCAAAATAACTATAACTTCACCAATACATACTTTGGTTTGTGCCTTATTCAACTATTGTAGCTGTTGGTCTTGGTTAGGGCTCATAACTTGTTTCTCCAAAACCTAATTCTTCCATCAAAAATTCTCCTACAATTGTGACAACCCTTCTTCTTACTTATGTTTTCAAGTATTTCTTGTCTAGGAGGAACTAGATCTAGATTAGGCCTTATAGCCCTCTCCAAATTGTCCAGATCTCCTCCTAATATTTTTTTATGCCTGAAACACCCTACAAAAACCCCAAACAACCTTCAAAAAAACCTTTTGTCCTCCTGAAATAGAACAAACTCCTGCATTGTACAAAATAGAGTCTCTACACACAAGAAATAACCACAAACCATACCTAAAACCACCCACAAGAGCTTCACCCTCCTACTTCTCTAACTTGCACCTGCATAAGAGACAAACACAACCCAAAATAATCCTATTTTGTTCCATGCCTTGTCCTTAAGTGACTGTGTCTGCCTCATAGATGAATTGCTGATACATTGATGCTCTTAGATGATCAAAATGACCTCCAACTCTTCTTAATTTATATCAAATCATGTGGTGTCAATAAAAATAACTTGTGGCACTCTAACACACCAAGTTGACCTCTTTAGGTGATGTTAGTTTCAATATCTCAGTGATCAAACATACTCTTTCAGTTAATTTTCTAGTAGTCGTAGGTCAATTTTTTTGGTCTTTTCAAATAAGTTTTCAAAATAAATCATGGTCACTGAAGGAGTCTAGGTCAGAAATGCTGCTCCCCTTATCCTATCCATTTCCATCATCACCTCAAAGGTCATCTCATTCATTATCATTTATAAGTCTTAGGTCATTGACTCCATATCATCTAGGTATGCTGTCTAGGTGTCATTGTTTTGCCTTTGAAAAGTCTAATTTGTCATCAAACAAGGAAAAAAATCCTTCATTTCCATCATGTGAGTCTTCTAAAGGAAGTTAGCATACTTAGGAGAATAAGTGAGACAAGTTGTCTTATTTCAAAATTGGTTTTAATATCAAAGGATTTCAAAAGGTAAAACTATCTTCATATGTTATTGTTTTCACTAGGGGACAAACAAAAAATCATTTCAAATCTTATAAAAGAAAAAAAGAGGCTCATAAAAATTCATTATTCTCTTTTCATGTGTGGGAGAGCTCCTCTCTTACCTCCATTAGACTCCATAGTGGTCAAGGGTTTTAACAAAGGCAATAAAAATACTCCAAAACTAGTTTTTTATGCATCTGAGCCACTGTGTTATGCATCTGATCCACTGTGTTATGCATCTGAACAATTTGTTAAGCATCCAAAGCAATTTTGTTATGCATCCGCTAGCCTGTGTTATGCATCCAGAGAAATTTGTTATGCATTTGTAGTAGCTATTACGCATCTCGAAACATAGTGTTACACATCTGGAACACTGTTAGGCATCTGGAACACAGTTGTTACACATCTGGAAAGTGTTGCGTTTTGGGTATTTTGGCTCCCAAACCACTCAACAAGTTAAAGGGTCATTGGCATAAGTATTTTAAGCTCTTACAACAGTAAGTAATCATTCCATATCCTCTTTAGGTCAATTTATCAAGCATACTATTGATTTTCTTACTCACCTCCTTCTCCATTATATTTTAACTTCTTCTCATCATTGAAAGATTTCAGTGGAACAAACCCTAAAATTATCATCTAACACTATCCCACACTTCCTACATACATCATACTATCATTACCCACCATCCAACCCTTCCTAAGAACCATTTTTACCAACCCTAATTTCTAGCCAGTTTTCAAGTGTTAAACTGGGAAATTCCTGTGTTTCCCTCATTTGACAACCTTCATCACATCCACTTCACCTAATTTCACTCATATCATGGAGACAACATACAAGCCTATATCTTGAAATTTTTGCAAAATTTTCCTTGGCTTCAAAACCCTTCATCTCACCCTCTAAGCCTACCCCATCCCTATACTCGATTTTTCCAAATTACACTACACATACCAATTTCATCTATACACTAGGTTTCATATTTTCATTGATAGACATTATGGAAAGTGAGAATAAAATCCTCAAGGGAGGGTGCCACATCATATTTGAACTGTCCACCATGCAAGAAATCAATGCTTCACCCTTAGCCAACAGATGCTTTTAGAGGGCTGGATGTTTGAGGTTCTGTGAGAAGATTATGGAGCGAGAATATCATCTTCAACTTACAAGATTATTTTCCTCTAATATCAACATGGAAAAGTCCATCATTACAGGTGTGGAGTTTAACCTATCAACATATGTGATTTCTTCAGCAACTAGTATACCTAGTCATGGGAAAAAGTGGTTTAAGGTCATGGATATAGACCTTGAAGATTACAAACTATTTCTCAAACCTCATGCTAGAGAGAAACCAGAGTACATCTTCCCTTTCAGACACCTCCTTAAAAAATATGCTCCTTTGATGAGGTTAATAATGAAGTAGTTCACATGTGAAGGGAGATTTTTCAGGTTGTATATGTACCATATTAGGATGTTGATGCATTTCACCTCTACCAAATCACTTGATTTTCCACATTACTTGTACGAAAGTTTAGTTAGAATGACTGAGAAGGTTCAGAGCAGAAACCTAGATCATTACCCGAGTCTTTTCCACCATGGTCTAGTCAAAATAATTGTGTTGCATCACCTCATTCATCAACATGACTTGGGAAACATTCATGGAGAGAGTAGCAGCAACAAATACCACTAGTCCTCTTGCCATGCATAGCACACCATCACCATCACTATCAGCACAACCAATGGAGGTTGGCTCTTCTAGCATGCAAAATCAGATTTAAAAGAATCCTAGGGTTGTTGAGTTCACTCACCCATATGAGAAGGGAAAGAGACAAGTATTTTCACCCAAATCTATCTAAATTGTACCTACACTTGACACTATTGCTAAGCAAAGTGAAATAGATGAACAACCTCTCATGAATCAAGATGAAACACCTTTGCACCAACATAGTGAAACAACACCATTGGAGGTTGAGTTAGCAGAGCAGGTTGAGGTCAAAATAGCCGAGGAGATCGTTAGGGGGGATGATGAGGAAATAGCAGAGTTGAGGAAATTTTTCTCCATTGCAAATTCTCAAGTCACTTTCCTACAACAAGAGAATTGGAAATTGAAGGTCAAGTAGCTGATACAAAGAAAACCTAAGCCAGAGCTAGAGGAAGATAAAGCTAAAGGCATGAAAATAATATATGTTGATCAAATGCAGGATATGGAGACTGAAAAACAACCAAGAAGGAAAAATACAAGAGGCCTTAAGAGGGTTTCAAAGCTAGAAAGACAGTCAGCTCATCCACTTGAAGAGTTGACCTTTGATGAGCTAATAACTATGGAGATCAATAAAGAAAAAGAACTATGGTTGGTAAGGGCAAATGAACATTTGGAGAAGCTCTTTAAGAGAGCTAAGAGAGACAACAACCTCCAAAGACACATGGAAAATCACTATAGCACTAGAAACATGATTTCACAAATAAGGCTAAAACAACTGAAGAAAAGGCTAAAAGAAACTCACATGAAGGTTAAAGAGAATGATAGCTTAGAAATGCTGGTTGAAGCTTCCTTGGCT
Organism: Pinus albicaulis; assembly: GCA_034641835.2. Classification (NCBI taxonomy): domain Eukaryota; kingdom Viridiplantae; phylum Streptophyta; class Pinopsida; order Pinales; family Pinaceae; genus Pinus; species Pinus albicaulis. Next base: position 153,340 of record JAXQQM020084237.1, on the reverse strand, counting down.
ATTTATACCATAACTCACAGGTGCTACCAAACCAATTTTGAGAAGTTTTGAAGAATTTTGGTATTTTTTGTGATTTTTGCACAAATATGGAAATTCCCTCCTGACAAATGCGTAACAAGTATTTGTTAAGTTTTAGGGGCATACAAATGATGATTGGCTTATATGGTTGGATGAATTTTGATGAGTACATCACAGATTAGGAACCCTTTTTGCATAAAAAGATTTAATTTTGTAGAAAATGCCAAAAAACAACTCATTTTCTATGCTTTTGCCACTTTTTTGGAGGCCTTGTTACGCATCTAGAGTAACCTTGGGAGAATGAACTTTTGGAGGCCTTCCCATGGGTCATTTTGAAAAATTCAAGATGTTATGGAAACTAGACAGACATGGCTAGTTGAAATATCTTCTAGAATTGAATTTGGAACCCTAAAAGTGCTTCAAAAATGGCTGAAAATGTTTGTTACACATCTGTAACAATGTGTTACACATCTACATAGGATTCCTCACGACACTTGTCAAGCTCAGAAAATGTCAGAATTTCGAGGTTTTTCTATCCTATGAGTTGGAATTAGAGTAATTGAGTTGGTTTTTTCCTATTATCATGAGGGAAAATGTAATTTAATATGGGGGACACACACTCCTAGTTCATAGCTGAATTTTAGGGAATGGTTTCTAACCTCCCTAGAATCTAGGACGTGACTCATCTCATCTATTTATGATGAATTTTGGATGGGATTTCGACCCTATGAGGTGTCATGGATCATATTTTATATAAGTAGATCCTGTTTAGTATTTTATTGATTTGGATAGTCTTATTTTGCAATGGAGCGATTGTATAGCCTTTTGGAATGAAATCAAAAACAGTCTTGCAGAACTTGTGTTGAGAATCCTATGGTATGCATTGGAGCATTTTTTCTTTATCTTTATTTTTATCTAATCATGTTGAATGATATGTTTTCCTCTTTCAGATACATGCTTCCATGTGTTTATCTTCTAAGTTTATAAACAGAAATCATCTCTATTCATTCTCTGTCTTAGACAAGGTTTACATGATATGTCTATGTTATTCTAAATGAATGAATTAACCTTAGTTTTCATTCATAATTTTTATCAATTCATCCTATACTCAATGACCAATTAAACATGCTTTCAAGCTACCTACCTGGCCTCACACATTCTCTACAAATTGACCTTAAAATTCAGACCTAAATACTCTAGAACTAGCCTCCTCACTGACATTCCTATCCAACACTCAAAACATAAAACGAAAATCCTAATTACTGAGCTTACATACCTAGCCTAAGATCAATAGATATTCAGTCATTCCATTTACTGGAAAGTGACATTGAGAGAGCCTTCTCTGGTCCTGGGAGGGCTAGCTACCTGACCTAAATCCTGGTTTGTGGTTACCTTCCTTCAATCCCACTCTCAACCTTGGGAAGTTGGGGGGAGTGATAACATTATTTGTGCCGTTTTCGGGGAGCGATTGCAAAAATTTCCCTGGGAATATTTATTTAGTCCTCTGAAGGTTAGAATTGTGGGTGACAAGCTCTAGAATTCGAAACAAGCTGAACTCTTAAATTCGAGCCAAAGTCCAAAATTCCTATCTAAGCTGGCTCCTAAAAGACATACTAGGTCAAATCCATACCCAAATCCCTCACCAATTGTAAATGACCCTGAGAGTCTTTTAAGAAAGCATAAAACTAAGTCTAAGAAAGTTGGAAGGGTTATTCCTCCACTTGTCAAATTAAATTCCTTGACTATGAGATTTGCTTTAGAAGATTTGTCCTATAATTTAGAATTTGAAACGTCCTTGTTCAGGTCTGAGTCTGAAACCTTTCTTTCATAAACTATCTTTGATCCTACTGAGTTTGAGACCTTTGTACCATTTTCCGAGTCTTCTTATTCTGAGGTTGATAGTGAAGTCTAGTTTAATTTCTACAAACTTAAAGGCTTGGTGGATAAATTTCAAGAAACTTCAGAAATATATTTTTTCAAATATCAGCAGTAGGCTTTTGCTTCATCACCCACTTACACACCTTCTGATATAGTTACATCATCATATCTTCCTTTCATTCCATCATTACCTCTGTAATTTTTCACTCCATCAGCACCTCCACCACCCCCTCCATTAGTCATGGCCAGATTTTATCCGTTGATCCTACCTCAAAAAATCACTACACTACCTCAGAACTATGGTCAGAGACTTCCTCTTTTTGATGTAACATCAGAGGTTACTTCTTATCAACACATTGTCAAAGTGGTTGATTTCATAGATCTTGAAGAGATTGAAAATGACAATGCCAAGATGCGCATCATTGCACATAGTTTCCTAGGAGAGGTTAAGAAATGGTTCTGCTCTCTCACAACTGGTTCATTTGGTACTTCAAAATAGCTAATTGAATTTTCTATGGCAAAATGGGAAGAGAAGAAGGTTCCATTGCAGATTCTAGCTGAGTATAACGCCTTGAAAATGAATCCCAATGAGTCTTTCAAAGACTTTACAACTAGATTCAATAAAATTTATGATTAAATTCATGAGAATATTAAGCCTCCTCTAGGCCTTTCTTTCCTTCATTACCATGATGGTTTTGATCCTGACATGGCTTATCAGCTGAGGGAAAGAAGCCCATAAACTCTTGAAGAAATGCAGAGAAACACAATGAGCATGGAAGCTAATTTGATCATCAAAAAGTCTAAAATCAAGACAGAGAAAAGGGTCACTATTTAAGAGGAAACATCTACTTCATCACAGGGAAAATTCTACACCTTGATCAAGACCATGGAGAATATGATGGATAAAATGTCCATTTCTGATAGACAAGTTGAACCCTCCACTAGAAATCCCAATTTCAGGGGTCAAAATCAGCAGCCTCCTTGCAGGATCATGCAAAGGGAACATAGGGGTCAGGATCCACAAAGTCAGTAGTAAATTCACACTCCATTTCAGTAGAACTACACTGAAGGCCTTGATAAAGAAGATGACGAAAAAATTTCTAGCAAGAATCATTTATTTGAGGAAAATCAACAACCTATTTTACTCACTGAAGAAGATTGGTTTTCTGTAGAAATTTGTGCACCGGATGATCAACAATATGTCTTGTCAAATGACAACATGCTATTAGTACGGGCATAGTATTATCAGAGGGGATATCTGAATGCTCTTTCTCAAGTGTAGAGACACTATGGTTTGAGGAGTAGGAATGTTCCTATAACCTTTAATAAGAAAAAACAGAATGCTCAAGTAGATGCTCATCATAAACAAACCGTTGCTCCAAATCAAAGAAAAGAAAAAGGACCCACTGTTACTAATCATGCTAAAGGAAATGAAGCTTCCACCAGTGGTCAAAAAAAGGATAAAGAAGTCCAAGATGGAGGAAAGAAGAAGGAGATTTCCCACAAATATTAGATCGACAAGAAAGATGCATCATTAAAAGAGGTAGAATTTTTTTTTGCTCTTTTTAGTCTTGAAAATGAAATTGGCAAGTTGAAAGTATCCATTCCTCTGACTAAAATAGTCAAGAATGACCAGTAAAAATTTCAAGTAGCTAATTTTCATAGGGTGGATCAGATTTCCAATATGGTTAATGTGAGTGATGATCACCTGGAACTTCTATTTGGTCCTACTGTTGATGGTGATCTAGAAGATAGTGACGTCCCTCCATTTTATGTTATCCTCAAAATACACAATTTTGTCCTGCATAACACCATGCTTGATTCCAGAGCCTCTCATAACCTTATACCCAAGGCCATTATGGATAGATTAGGCTTGGATATCACAAGACCTTATCATGATCTTTATTCAATGATGCAGGTCCAACCTGCAAAACCCAGAATCTTTAATCACATGCATATAAACATGCATCTCAGCATTTTCCCAAATTAAAACCTCAATGTCCGGGCAATTCCAACAACTTAATTTGCGGAAGCTTCTCAAACATCCGTTCACAAATTTTATGGTTCATGAAAACTCAATAAAAGTAAATCACTGTATATGGAAGTTTCCTTTATCTTCATTCATATTTTAACTATCAATCCAATTAACTTCGAATGCTCCCATACTCAAACCCAATATCTCCCATTCATCATTTCCATTGAAACATCAACATTCACATATCGCTGTATTCAATCAAAAGAATTCACTCATGTTTTAAAAGCTTGACTTGGCAATTCACACTACTGCAATCCAAGTAATGTATGCTTCTTCTATTAAATGTTCATAGAATATGTGAACAAACCTTTGAATTGGTTTAAGTTTCAAGTTTCGGCTCAATACACATGCACCCCTTTAAACTTTAACAATTGGTTAGCCAGCCAACGCCTTTACACATTCATTCTCAATGATATAAATTTCATAAACCTAGACTTTGTTCAAATAACAACAATCGATCCCTGAATTATCTTACCTTTGTCATTCTTTGCGTTCTTCCAGACTGATCAACACTTCCAGGCTTCAATTTCTGCTATGGAAATTACAAACTCAAATTTATATTCAAAAGCCAATTACTAACACAACATACCTCCTATGAATTCAACAACGCTCTTTCTAACCTCGGTAGACTGCGCTTTTGCCTTAAACCCAGTTTCCATAACTCAGCTCTTTCACAAATAAATGTTTGAATCTATTTCAATACAAGTTCTGTTCTGCACATCCTCTCAACGTAGATTCTAAACTCAACGCAGCAACCAATATCTGTCACATACACATCGATTTCCAAAGCAACATGAAATTGCTTACCTTACCATTCAGCGTTATTGAATTCAGCTTTGTTTCATCTACCGGGTTGTCTTCCACCGATTTCTTCAACGCTTTCTTTGCTGGATACAGAGATTCCACGCATAAATTGGGTTTCACATTGTAAGATGGCGCTTCTTCAGCGGCATCCATCCCCTTCGATTTACCATTAAACTTCTTCAGACAAATTCTTTCGATGCTGCAATTCGTGCCTTTGCCAGATTTCAATTCTTCAATGCTTACGATTTTATCAAAAAATTCTAGGTATTAATTCACTGTATAATGCTCACAAACATAAATCGACCCAACGAATCCTGTCTCCCTTTTGTGAATTCGATTGCACAGAAATCGATTTATCAACCTCATACAACGCTGTCATTTAGTTTAATTGTGTTTTGCCCATTTCATGCAATTCAACCAGTTTCTTAAATTTCAAATTCCTTTCCTCAACATATGCAGACAAAGTCGATATGAATCGATACTCATTTACAAGCAAAGCTTACAATCTCTTAATACAAATATCGCTCATCTTCCAAGACAAAAAAAACATACTTCGATTACAAAATTTCTCTCATACACACACATCAAATTGTTACTAACATTTGAAGAGCATTCTTTACAATTCTTCTCTTATAAACCAGGCAGCATATACCAACTTAATCGACATTGAATTCTAATTACAACATAACTCAGGAAGAAGGCATAAACTTCAGAAATACAATGCTGTATTAATGCATAAAATTACTTACAAACTCTTGATTTGGCCAGATATTCGAGATCTATGGCCCTTTATAATTACCCGAAGGCTTGCAAGTAGAAACCTGCTTTCTACTCACACCCTCACTCTCTCTTCAACCATTCAAGTGTATTTTCCTCTCAAAAACCACTCATATTTATACATAGATAATGCATTTAATTCACTCAAAAGATCTCTCCACCTAATCCTCAACTAAATCTATATTTTAGGTGTGGACTCAACAAAGTCCCATACATAGAATACCTACTCTCTAATTTTGCTCCTAATCTATTTCTCTCATATCCTTTTAATTAATTAAATAATATATAAAAAATCCTCACTTCTCCAAATTATCTCCTATTTTATTTAAAAATAACAAATTAATTAATAAAATAATAAAAATGTCACACCCCCTTTTATTACATATTTACAAATGAAAAATGCCCTTGATGCTCCTGCATCATTCAATTGATTCAGGGAGGGTGAAATGTCTTGGCCTCATTAAGGACCTAGTGGTGTATTTAGAGAAAATCCTAGCCAAGAATGTCCTCATGGATGTTGTTGTGGCTGATATCCCTCCTAGATATGGAATGTTTTTCTCTCCGCTCATGGGGAGCAAAGCTTAGAGGTACCTTCTAGCTTGACTTTTCATATGCTACAATTCCCATCTTTGGGAAACTCAAAAAACTATACTGGGAAAGTAAAATGAAGTACATGATAAGTATTAGAGAAAAGCCTAATAATCATCCCATACATGTTGTCCACACGGATTTAGATTCCTTTATATTATTCAATGATGAATTTTCAACATCTTCCGAAGTTTTGATTGAAGAGAAAACATAAATTTCTAAGTTTTCAAATTCTGTTTTAGAAATTGGAAACGCAAAAATTCAAGAAAATATGCCAAGTGGTTTGGAACCAAGTGCATCATCCCAAAAAAGAGATGAAACAGTGAAAGAAACAAAAATTTTGGTACAACAAAACTCTCTCAAGCAACAAGTAAAGTTCAGTCATCCGATTTGCAACTTCCTAATGAAGAAAGTAGTTTGTGGACCATAGACTTCGATGGAGCCTTGGGAAAGGAAGGGGTTGGCATTGGAGTGTGGATTCACATCCCTATAAATCAGTCACTAAACATTCCTCCCGATGTTTAAATTTCCTCTTATAAGTTGTCTTTCGACTGTTTGAATAATGAAGCTGAGTATGAGGCTTTGATAGCTGGTTTGAAAATTCTCAAGAAGCTAGGTGCCAAGAAAATTTCTATGTATAGCGACTCCGAGCTAGTAATAAAACAAGTCAAAGGGGAATATCAGGCCAAGCATCCAAGGATGTGAGCTTACCGAAATTAAGTGTTAGATATCCTCAAGACCTTCACCGAGTATAATTTGGCGTTAATCCTAAGGGTCAACAATGTTATTGTTGATTCTCTTACTACTTCGGCCATCATGTTTAAAATTACATTGTACCCTAATAATAAGTATGAGATTAACGTCAAAAACCGCCATGTTGTTCCAGATAATGTTCAGTATTGGTAGGTATTTTAATATGATAAACATATCAACAAATTCTTACAGACAAAAGAGGAGTTTGTGAATTCACAAATGGATAACCAGTGCTATGAAGATGACCAATAATTCCATGCAACATAAATGCAAGTGCTTCAGTTGAAATAAAATTGCATTCCAAGAGGTTTAGTGCCTTTGGAGGAGCTTTTTGATCAAGATGATGTTGCACGCAAACCGACCATTCTACCAACATTAGTGGGAGTGGAAGATCTCAATCTTGGTACTCTAGAAAAGCAAAAAATGGTCAAGATTTCAAAATCCTTGAGCGCAAAAATGAAAGGTAAATACGCAGTGCTTATGTCTCAATTTTCAGATGTATTTTCTTGGGAATATTATGATTTGAAAGTGTACGATAAGAGTATAATCCAACATACAATTTCGATAAAGTCGGATCAGAAACCTTTCTGCCATAAGTTAAGGACAATGAATCCCAAGTTGCTTCCCTCCATTCAAAAAGAGGTAAATAGATTATTTACGGCTGGTATTATAGTTCCAATTCGATTTTTAAATTGGATTTCTAATTTAGTTCCAGTGAGAAAGAAGACAAGAGATATTTGTTTGTGTATAGATTTCAAAAATCTGAATAAAGTGTTGTTGAAAGACAATTACCCATTGCCAAAGATGGACCATATTCTACAAAGGGTAGTTGGATCTTCTAGACTTTCATTGTTGGATGGATACTCAGGGTATAATCAGATTTTAGTCCACCCAGATGATCAAGAAAAGATAACCTGTACAACACCATGGGGCATCTTCATGTATGCCAAAATGCCTTTCGGATTGAAGAATGCAGGGGCAACTTTTCACCGGATATCGATTTTGCCAATGAAAATGATGTCTTTTTGGTCATGTATATTGATGATATCACTGTTTTTTCCAAGATAGATGAGCAACACTTACATCACTTGAAAATAGTTTTTCAAAGATGTAGAAAGTTTGGCATATTGTTGAACCCAAATAAGAGCCTTTTCGCTATGGAGGAAGGTAAATTGTTGCGCCATATCATATAAAAAGATGGAATTAGGATAGATACTTCAAGGATTGAAGCAATTCAAACCTTGGACTATCCTAGGAGAAAAAAGGAAATTCAGTCCTTCAATGGAAAAATCAAATTTTTAAGAAGGTTTGTCCCCAATCTTGTTGAACACTTGAGGCAAATTATTGACATGTTGAAGAAAGATAGTGAAGTAAAATGGTCTGAAGAGGCAAAGAAGTCATTGAATCAAGTTAAATTGGATTTATTTCATGATCCTATTCTTATTAGTCCACATTACACACTTGATTTCATCATTTTTCGTTTGCTTCAGAGCACACTCTAGCTGTTGTCCTTATGCAAAAGAAAAATCAGAATACAGATCAACCCATCGCCTTCTTTAGTAGAAACATAAGAGATGCAACCTTGAAGTACAACATCATTAAGAAACAAGCCTTGGCATTAGTCAAAGCATTGAAGGACTTCCGGGTCTATATTCTCCACTCTCATGTCATTACGTATGTCCCAAATGCTGCTTTTAAAGAAGTGCTTACGCAAAATGACCCTGAAGGGCGGCAAGGAAAATGGATTGCTGCTATGTTGGAGTATGACTTGGAGATCAAGCCTACAAAGATGATTCAGGGACAAGGCCTGGAAAAGCTTATGGTAGATTCAAATCTACATGATTTGGACATTAATTTTATTGCTACATTATCTGAGGAGCAAGAGGCTGAAATATTACTTGAGGTATTTGAAATTTTTTCTTCATCACCTTGGTAAGATAATATAGTTAATGTTTTTCAACACTTGAATCCTACTCCCGTCTTTCCAAGTCATAAGGCTAGATATTTGAAGTTGAGAGCTCTTAAGTATTACATCCTTAACAATGTCTTGTATTGGAAAGATCCACGCGGAGTGTTGTTGAATTGTTTGGTTGAAGGAGAAGTTAAAAAAAGTGATGAGTGACTTTAATAAAGGTGACTATGGCGGTCATATTTATTGGAAGACTACATCAAACAAGATCTTTAGGGTGAGTTTTTATTGGCCAAGTCTATTTTCTGATGTCTATAAAATGGTCATGATCTGTCATGAATGTCAAATATTTTAGGGAAAGATAAAGATCTTGCCTTTGCCCTTAAAACCAATTGAAGTGCAAGCGCCATTCTAGAAATGGGAACTTGACTTCATTGGAGAGATTTATCCTCCATCATCAACCCATCATAAGTGGATACTCACTCCCACTAATTACTTCACTAAATGGATTGAAGCCATCCCCACGAGGTAAACTATTGACACTATCATTATTTAGTTTTTAGAGAACAATATTCTGTCTCGTTTTGGCTGTCCATACAAAATCATTACTAATAATGCAATTGCCTTCAAGTCCAAGAAAATGATTAGCTTTTGTGATAAGTATCACATTAGGCTTGGTAATTACAACATACTATCCTCAAGGCAACGAGTTGGTTGAATCGTCAAATAAATCTTTGGTTAACATAATCAAGAAGATGCTGCAAGAAAACAATAGAAATTGGCACAAAAAGCTCACCAATGCTCTATGGGAGGATAGAGTTTGCACGAAGAGATCAATCGAAATGTCACCTTTCGAGCTTGTCTATGGTGTTGACACAATGTTCCCTACTTCTTTTGCAGAAAAGGACAAAAAACCACTCATTTTCTATGCTTATGCCCCTTTTTTGGAGGCCTTGTTATGCATCTGGTGTAAGCTTGGGAGAATGAACTTTTGGAGGCCTTATCATGGGCCATTCTGTAAAATTCAAGATGTTATGGAAACTAGACACACAGGGCTAGTTGACATATCTTCCAGAATTGGATTTTGACTCCAAAAGTTCCTCATTATGGCTGAAAACTTCTGTTACGCATCTGTAAAATTTTGTTACACATCTATCAGAAAGTGTTACACATTTGAATAGGATTCCTCATGACACTTGTCAAGCTCAGAAAATGTCAAAATTTCGAGGTTTTTCTGCCCTATGAGTTGGAATTAGATTAATTGAGTTGGTTTTTTCCTCTTATCATGAGGGAACATGTAATTTCATATGGGGGACACACACTCCTAGTTCATAGCTAAATTTTAGGGAAAGGTTTCTAACCTCCCTAGAATCTAGGAAGTGACTCATATCATGTATATATGATGCATTTTGAATGGAATTTCGACCCTATGAGGTGTCATGGTTCATATTTTATATAAGTATACCATATTTAGTCTTTTATTGGGTTGGATAGTCTTATTTTGCAGTGGAGCTATTATACAACCTTTTGGAATGAAATCAAAGACAATCTTGCATAACTTGTGTTGAGAATCATGTGGTATGCATTGGAGCATTTGTTATTTATCTATATGTTTATCTAATCATGTTGAATGATATGTTTTCCTCTTTCAGATACATGCTTCCATGTGTTTATCTTGTAAGTTTATAAGCATAAATCATGTCTGTTCATGCTCTGTCTTATACAAGGTTTACATGATATGTCTATGTTCTTCTAACTGAATGAATTCACCCCAGTGCTCATTAAGAATTTCTATCACTTCATCATATAATCAATGAAAAATTATACATTATTTCAAGCTAGCTACCTAGCCTCACACATTCTTTGCAAATTTACCTTGAAATTCAAACCTAAAAACCCTAGACCTAGCCTCCTCACTGACATTCCTATCCAGCACTCAAAACATAAAAAAAAAATCCCATTTACTGAGCTTACATAGCTAGCCTAAGATAAATAGATATTAAGTCATTCCATTGAATGCAAATTGAAAATTAGAGAGCCCTCTCTGGTCCTGGTAGGGCTAGCTACCTGACCTAAAGCCTGGTCTGTGGTTACCTTCCTTCAATCCCACTCTCAGCCTTGGGAAGTTTGGGGGAGTGATAAAATTCCTGGCACCGTTTCCGGGGAGCGATTGAAAAAATTTCCCTTGGAATATATATTTATTCCTATGAAGTGTAGACTTGTGGGTGACAAGCTCTAGCATTCGAAACATGTTGAACTCTTAAATTCGATCCAAATTCCAAAATTCCTATCTAAGCTGTCTCCTAAAAGACATACTAGGTCAAATCCATGCCCAAATCCCTCACAAATTGTAAATGACCCAAAGAGTCTTTTAAGAAAGCATAAAACCAAGTCTCGGAAAGTTGGAAGGGCTATTCCTCCACTTGTCAAATCAAATTCCTTGCCTACGAGGTTTTCTTCAGAAGATTTTTCCTATAATTCAGAATTTGAAACGTACTTGTTCAGGTCTAAGTCTGAAACCTTTATTTCATTAACTATCTTTGATCCTATTTATTTTGAGACCTTTGTACCATTTTATGAGTCTTCTTATTCTGAGGTTGATAGTGAAGTCTAGTCTAATTTATACAAACTTAAAGACTTGGTGGATAAATTTCAAGAAACTTTAGAAAGAACTTATTTCCAATATCAACAACAGGCTTTTTATTCATCACCTTCTTACACACCTTGTCATAAAGTTACATCATCATCTCTTCCTTTCATTCCATCATTACCTCTGTAATTTTTCACTCCATCAACACCTCTAGCACCCCCTCCATTAGTCATGGCTAGATTTTCTCCGTTGATCCTACCTCAACGACTCACTACAGTACCTCAAAACTATGGTCAAAGACTTCCTCTTTTCGATGAAACATCAGAGGCTAATACTTATCATAAAATTGTCAAAGTGGTTGATTTCATAGATATTGAAGAGATTGACAATGACAATGCCAAGATGCACATCACTGCACAAAGTTTCTCAAGAGAGGTTAAGAAATGGTTCACTCTCTCACAATTGGTTTAGTAGGTACTTCACAACAACTAATTGACTTGTTTATGGTGAAATGGGAAGAGAAGAAGAATCCATTGCAGATTCTAGCTAAGTAGAACGCCTTGAAAATGAATCCCAATGAGTCTGTCCAAGACTTTACAACTAGATTCAATAAAATCTATGATTTAATTCTTGAGAATATTAAGCCTCCTCTAGCCCTTGCTTTACTTCATTACCCTGATGGTTTTGATCCCGACATGGCTTATCCGCCAAGGGAAAGAAACCCATCAACTCTTGAAGAAATGTAGAGAAACACAGTGAGTGTGCAAGCTAATTTGATCATCAAAAAGTCTAAAATCAAGACGAAGAAAAGGGTCACTATCAAAGAGGAACCATATACTTCATCAAAGGGAAAATTAGACACCTTGATCAAGACCATGGAGAAGATAATGGATAAAATTTCCATCGCTGATAGACAATATGAACCCTCCATTAGAAATCCCAATTTAAGGGGTCAAAATCAGCAACCTCAGTATAGGATCAAGCAAAGGGAACATAGGGGTCAGGATCCACAAAGTCAACAGAAAATTCACACTCCATTTCAGAAGAACTACACTGAATTCCCTGATGAAGAAGACGAAGAAGAAATTTCTCGTGAGAATCATTTATTTGAGGAAAATCAACAACCTATTTTCCTCACTGAAGAAGATTAGTTTTCTGCAGAAATTTATGCACCGAACGATCAACAATATGTCTTGTAAAATGAAGACATGCTATTAGTACGAACATAAGATTATCAGAGGGGATATCAAAATTATCTTTTTCAAGTGCAAAGACACTATGAATGGAGGAGTAGGAATGTTCCTATAACCTCCAATTAGAAAAATAATAATTCTCAAGTAGATGCTCATCATAAAGAAACCGTTGCTCCAAATCAAAGCAACAACAAAGGACCTGCTGTTCCTAATCATGCTAAAGGAAATGAAGCTTCCACCAACGGTCAGAAAAAGGATAAATAATTCCAATATGAGATACAGAAGAGGGAGATTTCCCACAAAGATCAGCTCGAGAAGAAAAATGTGTCATTAAAAGATGTAGAAAAACATTTTTCTCTTTTTAGTCTTGAAAATGAAATTGCCAAGTTGAAAGTTCCATTCCTCTGACTGAAATAGTCAAGAATGACCAGTGAAAATTTTCAGTAGCTAAGTTGCTTAGGGTGGATCAGATGTCTGATATGGTTAATGTGAGTGATGATCACTCAGATCTTCTATTTGGTCTTGATGTTGATGGTGATCTAGAAGATAGTGAGGTCCCTCCATTTTATCATAGTCTTAAAATCCAAAATTTAATCCTTCATAATGCCATGCTTGATTCTGGAGCCTCTCATAACCTTATGCCCAACGCCATTATGGACAGATTAGGCTTGGATATCACATTTTGATTTAGGGAGGGTGAAATGTCTTGGCCTCATTAAGGACCTAGTGGTGTCTTTAGAGAAAATCCCAACCAAGAATGTCCTCATGGATGTTGTTGTGGCTGATATCCCTCCCAGATATGGAATGTTTCTCTCTCGCTCATGGGGAGCAAAGCCTAGAGGTACATTGCAGCTTGAATTTTCATATGCTACAATTCTCGTCTTTGAGCAACTCATAAAACTATATCGGGAAAGTAAAATGAAATAAATGATAAACAACAGAGAAAAGCCTAATAATCATCCCATACATGTTTACCACACAGATTTAGAGTCCTTTATCTTATTCAGTGATGAAGGTTTAGCATCTTTTGAATTTTTGATTGAAGACAAAACATAAATTTTTGAATTTTCATTTCTGTTTTAGAAATTGCGAATGCAGAAATTCAATAAAAGATTCCAAGTGGTTTGGAACCAAGCACATCATCCCAAAAAAGGGATGAAACAAAGAAAGAAACATAAAATTTTGGTACAATAGAACTCTCTCAAGCAGTAAGTAAATTTTAGTCATCCGATTTGCAACTTTCCGACGAATAAAGTAGTTTGTGGACCATGGACTTCGATGGAGCCTTGGGAAAGGAAGGGGTTAACATTGGAGTGTTGATTCACAACCCTATATATCATTCACTAAAAATTCCTCCCAATGTTCGAATGCACTCTTATGAGTTGGATTTTGACTGTTCGAACAATGAAGCTGAGTATGAGGCTTTGATAGCTGGTTTGAAAATTCTCAAGAAGCTAGGTGCCAATAAAATTTCTGTGTATGGCGACTCCAAGCTAGTAATAAAACAAGTCAAAGGGGAATACTAGGCCAAGCATCCAAGGATGCGAGCTTATCTAAATGTAGTGTTAGATATCCTCAAGACCTTCACCAAGTATACCTTGTCGTTTATCCCAAGGGACAACAATGTTATTGATGATTCTCTTGCTACTTCAACCATCATGTTTAAATTTCCATTATATCCTAATAAGAAGTATGAGATTAATGTCAAACACCACCTTGTTGTTCCAGATAATGTTCATTATTGGCAGGTCTTTCAAGATGATAAATAGATCAACAACTTCTTAGAAACGGAAGAGGAATTTGTGAATTCACAAATGGATAACCAGTGCTATGAAGATGACCAAGAATTCCATGCAGCAAAAATGCAAGTGCTTAAGCTGAAAGAAAATATCATTCCAAGAGTTTTAGTGCCTTTGGAGGAGTTTTTTTGATCAAGATTATGTTGCACGCAAATCGACCATGCTACCAACATAAGTGGGAATGGAATATCTCAATCTTGGTACTCCGGAAAAGCCAGAAATGGTCAAGATTTAAAAATCCTTGAGCATAAAAATGAAAGATAATTACGCAACACTTACGTCTCAGTTTTCTGATGTATTTTCTCGGGAATATTATAATTTCAAAGTGTACGATAAGAGTATAATCTAGCACATAATTCCCTTAAATCTGGATAAAAAACCTTTCCGCCAAAAGTTAAGGAGAATGAATCCCAAGTTGTTTCCCTCCATTCAAAAAGAGGTAAATAGATTATTTACTGATCGTATTATAGTTATACTTTGATTTTCAAGTTGGATGTCTAATTTAGTGCCAGTGAGAAAGAAGATAATAGAGATTCGTTTTTGTATAGATTTCAGAAATCTGAATAAAGTGTCGCTGAAAGACAATTACCCATTGCCAAAGATGGACCATATTATGCAAAAGGTAGTTAGATCTTCTATAATTTCATTGCTGGATGGATACTCTGGGTATAATCAGATTTTAGCCCACCTAGATGATCAAGAAAAGACAACCTTTACAACACCATGGGGCACCTTCATGTATGCCAAAATGCCTTTTGGATTGAATAATGCAGAGGCAAATTTTTAGCAAGCAATGGATATCTCTTTCGCCAATGAAAAGGATGTCTTTTTGGTCATCTATCTTGATGACATCACTATTTTTTCCAAGACAAATGAGAAACACTTACAACACTTGAGAACAATTTTTCATAGATGTAGAAAGTTTGGCATGTCCTTGAACCCAAATAAGAGCCTTTTCGCTATGGAGGAAGGTAAATTGCTGGGCCATATCATATCAAAATATGGAATTAGGATAGATCCTTCAAGTATTAAAGAAATTCAGACCTTGGACTATCCTAGGAGGAAAAAGGAAATTCAGTCGTTTAATGGCAAAATCAAATTTTTAAGAAGGTTTGTCCCCAATCTTGTTGAACACTTGAGGAAAATTACTAAGATGCCGAAGAAAGATAGTGAAGTAAAATGGTCTGAAGAGGCAAAGAAGTCATTCAATCAAGTTAAATTGGCTTTATCTCATGCTCCTATTCTTATTATTCTAGATTACACACTTTATTTCATCATTTTTTTTGTTTGCTTCAGAGCACACTCTAGCTGCTATCCTTATGCAAAAGAAAAATCAGAACACGAAGCAGCCCATCTCCTTCTTCAGTAGAACCATAATAGATGCAGCCTTGAAGTACAACATCATTGAGAAACAATCCTTGGCATTATTCAAATCATTGAATGAGTTTTGGGTCTATATTCTCCACTCTCATGTCATTGCGCATGTCCCAAACGCCGTTGTTAAAGAAGTTCTTACGTAGAATGATTATGAAGGGCGATGAGGCAAATGGATCGTTGCTATGTTGGAGTATGACTTGGAGATCAAGCCTACAAAGCTGATTAAGGGACAAGGCCTGGGAAATCTTATGGTAGATTCAAATCTACATGCTTTGGAAATTAATTTTATTGATGCATTATCTAAGGAGAAAGAGGCTGAAACATTACCTGAGATATCTGAAATTTTTTCTTCATCACCTTGGTATGCGGATATAGTTAATGTTTTGCAACACTTCAATCTTCCTCCTGGCTTGCCAAGTCATAAAGCTAGATCTTTGAAGATGATAGCTCTTAAGTATTGCATCCTTAACAATGTCTTGCATTTTAAAGATTCGGGCGAAGTGTTGTTGAATTGTTTGGTTGAAGGAGAAGTTGAAAAAGTGATGAGTGACTTTCATAAAGGTGACTATGGCGGTCATGTTTATTGGAAGACTATAGCAAACAAGATCTTGAGGGCTGGTTTTTATTGGCCAAGTCTATTTTCTGATGTCTATAAAATGGTCGTGAGCTATCATGAATGCCAAATATTTTAGGGAAAGAGAAAGCTCTTGCCTTTGCCTTTAAAATCAATTGAAGTGCAAGCATCATTCCAACAATGGGGACTTGAATTCATTGGCGAGATCCATCCTCCATCATCAGCCCAAAATAAGTGGATACTCACTACCACTGATTAATTCACTAAATATATTGAAGCCATCCCCACGAGGCAAGCTATTGACACTATCATTATTGAGTTTTTAGAGAAAAATATTATATCTCGTTTTAGCTGTCCATACAAAATCATTGCTGACAATGTAACTGCCTTAAATCCAAGAAAATGATTGAATTTTGTGATAAGTATCACATTAGGCTTGGTCATTTTACAACATACTATCCTTAAGGCAACAAGATGGCTGAATCGTCAAATAAATCTTTGGTTAACATAATCAAGAAGATGCTGCAAGAAAACAAGATAAATTGGCACAAAAATCTCACCAATTCTCTATGGGCGGACAAAGATAGGACGAAGAGATCAATCAGTAAGTCAGCTTTCTAGCTTGTGTATTGTGTTGAAACAATGTTCCCTACTTCTTTAGTTATACCAATGATGAATCTTTTGCAAGAGATCGACAATGAACCAAATGATATCTAGCGAAGAATTGTTGAAGTTTGCAACAAGAAACAATGAAATTGGCATCCTGAAACAACAAGACCAGAAGTTCCAAGTAACACCTACACTAAGTGTGGGACTAGGAGGTACAAGCAGCACCTACACTGGTGTGGGATAAATTTGGTGCATGTCTATTTGAGTTATCCCTTAATTAAGATGGACAATAAAATGTAATCTAATCTCAAAATAACTTGTAATAGTTAACTAGGTGTGATAAAATCAGTTAGTTCATGAATTTTGAGTTGAGGGTAGTTGGTGAGGCATTCAGAGTAATTCTAGTTGTAATAGAGTTTGAAGTGTAGTGGGGCATTATTTAATGCAGGTTGTAATTAGTTTAACTTAGTTAAGTGAGTTAAAATCAGTTGTGCTAGTTGTAATTGTTTGATACACTAGTGAGAGATCAAGTGAATTAAATATTATTTAATTAACAATGAGTGATCTCACATGCAACTGATGACTTATTATTAATATCTACATCCATGTAAGTTCTAGTGGAGACCCAGTTGAGATCTAGGTGAAAGGGAAGTGTAACTATCAGTTGTGATATTAGCAGGCTACCCAAGTGTAGTTAAAACACCACAGGATTCCCATGATACTCATCGTAGTGTAGGAAGGTTGGAATTCCTTGTGAATAGGGATTGCGTTCCTCATGAACTGCATAAGCAAGGCAGGCTGTCTGGAGGCAATAAATTGGCTAAGTATTGGTTAGTTTTTGTATGACAGTGTGAGACAATTAGCTAAGTACCGGAGGGCTCTTGTGAGAATATTTTTGTATGTAATTATTTCATGATCCATGTTGAATATACAATAGAATATAGTGGGGTTTTTAGCTGTAAGATTTCCCCGGTAAATTATCTGTCTTGTGTGTGTTTGATTCTTCTTTACTTCATGTGATTGGCGATTGTGTTTTTAATTCCACAAAATATTTGTAGAAGCGATTCATTATTTAACTTTAGTACATTGTTAGGTCGGGTGAATCCAAGATATACATGCATGTTGTATAATTTCTACATGGTATCAGAGCTGTGTTATAAATTTTCTACATGCTATGAGAGCAAGAATTATTTGGGTGCGGAGTTTGCAGAGAATATATGAAAAATTTGATGCAAAATTTTCAAAAACAAATAGAATATTTGGATTCCTTCCAAAAAAGAACCCAAATTGAAAAAAAATCGGTCGAATCAGAGCTCAGATGAGGGAGATACCGTTGATTTAAAATCAACTCTTTTGTTAGAAAATTTTGCGATGGTGGGAAAATTACAATGTGTGCGAGTAAGAAAAGGGAAGTATGAGAAAGCCATGAAATTTTCCCTTGAGAGGGAGCTTTATTTATATGCAGGTGAGGAACTCTTGGTTCTAAAGAATGAACCTCAAGATGTGGAGCAGCCACAGGTGGAGGATCATGGAATGGCAGAAACCACTCATGCAAAGAAATTTCGAGCCAGATGGGCAGAGGGAGTGCATGCTACTATACCTCTAGGTGTGAGGTGGGGCAATGTGCAAGAATAATCCCAAGAATAAATTTGGGCAGGGTCCTAGAGATGGTGTGTCTCATGGATCGTACCTGGCTACAAGGAGCCCACAGAGAAGCAGTAGTAGGATCAGTTAGATTGATGCAGTCAGATGTAAGGAGGACGTAAATCATAGTGACTGGTGTCGGATACTGGAGCGCAGATCAAAGTTGGCAGTAGTGCAGAGTGCATGGATGCAGATGTCAACAACGCAGAGAATCTAATAGACATGTGTAGTAGCTAGCAGTAGTCAGAAGACTTTGATGATAGATGCATTATATTGATTTGGTTGTTTGGAGGCTATTCAGTTTCGAAAGTGTTTCATGCAAAGGTTGCATGTGTGAAAAGCACTAGAGAAGTGTTGCATGCAAAGGTTGTATGTGCGAGAAACACTAGAGAAGTTTTGCATGTTGCATGTCGCATGCATGAGGTTCCATGTCACATGCGTGGGGTGCATGTTGCATGCAAGGAAATTCCTTTCTTGTTGAGAGGGAGTGTTGAATTTTGCAACAAGAATCAGTGAAATTGACATCCTGAAACAAAAAGTAGCACCTACACTAAGTGTGGGATCAAGAGGTCTAAGCAGCACCTCCACTGGTGTGGGCTAAATTTGGTGCATGTCTATTTTAGTTATCCCTTAATTAACATGGACAATAAAATGTAATCTAATCTCAAAATAACTTGTAATAGTTAAATGAGTGTGATAAATTCAGTTAGCTCTTGAATTTCGAGTTGAGGGTAGTTGGTGAGGTATGCAGAGTAATTCTAGTTGTAATAGAGTTCGAAGTGCAGTGGTGCATTAGTTAATGAAGGTTATAATAAGTTTAACTCAGTTAAGTGAGTTAAAATCAGTTGTGCTAGTTGTAACTGTTTGATACACTAGTGAGAGATCAAGTGAATTAAATATTATTTAATTCACAATCATTGATCTCACATGCAACTGATGATTTACTATTAATAGCTGCATGCATGTCAGTTCTAGTGGAGACCCAGTTGAGATCTAGGTGAAAGGGAAGTGTAACTATCAGTTGTGATATTAGCAGGCTACCCAGGTGTAGTTAAAACACCACATGATGCCGATGATACTCAGCACATTATAGGAAGGCTGGAATTCATTGTGAATAGGGATTTCATTCCCCATGAACTGCATAAGCAAGGTAGGTTGTCTGCAGGCAGTAAATTGGCCAAGTATTGGTCAATTTTTGTATGATAGTGTGAGACAATTAGCTGAGTATTGGAGGGCTCTTGTGAGAAGAGTTTTGTATGTAATTGTTTCATGATCCATGCTGAATATACAATAGAAGATAGTGGTGTTTTTAGCTGTAAGATTTCCCTAGGAAATTATTTGTGTTGTGTGTGATTTGATTCTTCTTTACTTCATGTGATTGGTGATTGTGTTTTTAATTCCGCAAAAGATTTGTAGAAGTGATTCAATATTTAACTTTAGTACATTGTTAGATCGGGTGAATCCAAGATATACATGCATGTTGTATAATTTATACAAGAATTAGCCAAATGATTCATCTATAGTAGTCAAGAGATGAAGTCTTCAGTCACACTTCAAAGCTTCAAGAGAAAATAATAAATATTTATGATAAGGAGGCCAAAGCTGATAAATTTAAGCTTGGAGATGTTGTTCTTCGCTGGGATGCCTGGAATGAAGACAAAGGTAAGCACAACAAGTTTGAAAATCTATGGAAAGGTCCTTACAAGATCACTTCATTAAGAGGTAATAACACATTTTTATTAGAGGATCTTAGAGGGCAAGAAATTATGGGATGACCAATCAATGGTAGGTTCCTCAAACATTACGTTACTTGATCATTGAAGAGGAGTTCCAATTTCATTGTACTGATCATTTCAATTTGTTGTCCAAGAATAAGGAAGTTGTTGCAGAAGTTTGAAGCCCGAGGAGAAGGCCATGAGACTTCTACGTTCAGCTCATGTTTTTCTTTCAAAAAAGTTCAAAAAGTTTCAATCAGTTGTCAAGTCAGAGTAAAGTCAATTTTTTTTTTGGTAGTCAAAGTCATTTCTAGATTTATCCCATCATTCCAAGTTTGTCAAAGTTTTTTCAATTTCTAGTTTTGACTCCATTGCCCAATGGTAAGGCTACCTGATCTATGGTGTTCTTGACACCTCTTGAAGGAGTTTCCATCCCCAGCTGGAGCCAATGTTAGTGTCAATATGTCAGTGATCAAACATACTCTTTCAGTTAATTTCTAGTAGTCACAGGTCAAAATTTTTGGTCTTTTCAAATAAGTTTTCAAAATAAATTTTGGTCACTGAATAATTCTAGGTCAGAAATGCTGCTCTCCTCATCCTATCCATGGCTATCATCACCTCAAAGGTCATCTCATTCATTTCCATTTAGAAGTCTTAAGTCTTTCACTCCATGTCATCTAGGTATGTTGTCTAGGTGTCATTGTTTTGCCTTTGGAAAGTCTAATTTGTCTCAAACATGACAAACAATCCTTCATTTCCATAATATGAGTCTTCTAGAGGGAGTTATCATACTTAGGAGAATACGTGAGACAAGTTGTCTTATTTAAAAATTTGTTTTAATACCAAAGCATTTCAAAAGGCAAAACTGTCTTCATATGTTATTGTTTTCACTAGAGGACAAAAAAAAAAATCATTTCAAAGCTTATAAAAGACAAAAATAAGCTCATCCAAATTCATTATTCTCTTTTCACGTGTGGTAGAGCTCCTCTCTTACCTCCATTGGACTCCATAGTGGTCAAGGGTTTGAACAAAGGCAAGAAAACTACTCCAAAAATAGTTTGTTATGCATCTGAGCCACTGTGTTACACATCTGATCCACTGTGTTATGCATATGAGCAGGTTGTCACACATCCAGATAAAGTTTGTGATGCATCTGCTGGCCTATGTTATGCATATGAGCTATTTTTTACGCATCCATAGAAATTTTTTACGTCTTTGTTGCAGCTGTTACGCATCTGGAAACACAATGTTACGCTTTTGGAACACTGTTACGCATCTGGAACACAGTTGTTACACATGTGGAAAGTGTTGAGTTTTGGGTATTTTGGCTCCCAAACCATTCAAACAAGTTCAAGGGTCATAGGAATCAGTTCTTTAAGCTCTTACAACAGTAATTAATCATTCCATATCCTCTTTAGGTCAATTTATCAAGCATAGTGTTGATTTTCTTACTCACCTCCTTCTCCATTATATTTTCACTTCTCATCATTGAAATATTTCAGTGGACCAAACCATAACACTCTCATCTAAAATTATCCTACACCTCCTACATACATCATAATATCATTCTTCACCATCCATACCCTTCCTAAGAACCATTTTTACTAAACCCTAATTTATAGCTAGTTTTCAAGTGTTAAACTGGGAAATTCCTATGTTTCCCTCATTTGACCACCTTCATTACATCCACTTCACCTAATTTCACTCATATCATGGAGCCAACATACAAGAATATCTCTTGAAATTTTTGCAGAGTTTTCCTTGGCTTTAAAACCCTTCATATCACAGCCTACCCCATCGCTATACTCTATTTTTCCAAATTACACTACACATACCCATTTCATTTATAAATTAGGGTTTCATATTTTCATTGATATAAATTATCGAGAGTGAGAAGAAAATCCTCAAGGGAGGGTGCCACATCAGATTTGAACCCTCCACCATGCAATAAATCAATGCTTCACCCTTGGCCAAAATATGCTTTGAGAGGATTGGATGTTTAAGGTTCTGTGAGAAGATTATGGAGGGAGGATATCATATTCAAATTACAAGCTTATTTGTCTCTAATATCAACATGGGAAAGGAAATCATTGCAGGCCTGGAGTATAACCTATCAGAAGATGTGATTTCTTCAGCAACTAGTATACTTAGTCATGGGCATAAGTGGTTTAAGGGCATGGACATAGACCTTGAAGATTACAAACTATTTCTCAAACCTCATGCTAGAGAGAAACCAGAGTACATCTTCCCTTTCAGACACCTCTTTAAAAAATATGCTCCTTTGATGAGGTTAATAATGAATTATTTCACATGTGAAGCGATATTTTCCAGGTTGTATAGATACTATATTAGGCTATTGATGCATTTCACCTCTACCAAATCACTTGATTTGCCACATTACTTGTACAAAAGTTTGGTTAGAATGACTGAAATGGTTCACAGCATAAACCAGGATCATTACCCGAGTATTTTCCACCATGGTCTGGTCAAAATCATTGTGTTGCATCACCTTTCATCCATCAACATGACTTGGGAAACCTTCATGGAGAGAGTGGCAATAGTGCCTACCACTAGTCCTCTTGCCATGCATGGCACACCATCACCATCACTGTCAACAAAACTAATGGAGGTTGGATCTTACAACATGCAAACTCAAATTTGAAAGACTCCTAGGGTTGTTGAGTTCACTCACACCTATGAGAAGGGAAAGAGACAGGTATTTCCCCCAAATATATCAAAAGTGTACCTACACTTGACATTATTGATGAGAAAAGTGAAATAGAGGAGCAACCTCTCATGCATCAAGATGAAACACCTTTGTACCATAATAGTGAACGAACAGAATTGAAGGTTGAGGTAGCAGATAAGGTTGAGGTGAAATCAACTGAGGATATCATTAGGGAGAATGTTGAGGAAATATCAGATTTGAGGAAATTTTTCTTCATTGCAAATTCTCAAATCACTTTCCTACAACAAGAGAATTGGAAATTGAAGGTCAAGTAGCTGATACAAAGAAGACCTAAGCCAGACCTAGAGGCATATAAAGGTAAAGGAAAGAAAATCATAGATGTTGATCAAATGCAGGATATGGAGACTGAAACACGACCAAGAAGGCCAAAGACAAGAGGCCTTAAGAGGGCGCTGGAGCTAGAAAGACAGTCAGCTCATCCACCTGAAGAGTTGAACTTTGATTAGCTAATAGCTATGGAGATCAATCAAGACAAATAAATATGGTTTGGAATGGTAAACGAAAATTTGGAGAAGCTCTTGAAGAGGGCTAAGAGAGACAACAAACTCCAAACATACATGGAAAATCAATGTCGCACCAGAAACAAGATTTCACAAATAAGGCTAAAACAACAGAAGAAAAGGCTAAAAGGTACTCAAATGATGCTTAAAGAGAAGGATAGCCTAGATTTGTTGGCTGAAGCTTCCTTGGTAGTTTATCCCATCACTCATAGGTGCTACAAAACTGATTTTGAGAAGTTTTGAAGAATTTTGGTATTTTTTGTGATTTTTGCACAAATCTGGAAATTCCCTCCTCACAGATGCGTAACAAGAATTTGTTACTTTTGTTTTAGGGGCATCCAAATGATGATTGGATTATATGGTTGGATGCATTTTGATGAGTAAATCATAGATCAAGAACCCTTTTTGCATGAAAAGCTTTAATTTTTCAGGAAAGGCCAAAAACCATTCATTTTCTGTGCTTCTGCCACTTTTTTGGAGGCCTTGTTACCCATCTGGAGTAAGCTTGAGAGAATTAACTTTTGGAGGTCTTCCCATGGGTAATTTTACAAAATTCAAGATGTTCTGGAAACTAGACACATAGGGCTAGTTGAACTATCTTCCAGAAATTTATTTGGACTCATAAAAGTTCCTAAAAAATCGTTGTAAACTTCTGTTACGCATCTATAAAATTCTGTTACGCATCTATCAAAAAGTGTTACGCATTTGCATAGGATTCCTCAAGACACTTTTAAAGCTCAGAAAATGGTCAGAATTTCGAGGTTTTTCTTTCATATGAGTTGGAATTAGAGTAATTGAGTTGGTTTTTGCCTCTTATCGTGAGGGAACATGTAATTTAATATGGGGGACACACACTCCTAGTTCATAGCTAAATTTTAGGGAATTGTTTCTAACCTCCCTAGAATATAGGAAGTGACTCATCTCATGTATTTATGATGCATTTTGGATGGGGTTTCGGCCCTATGAGGTTTCATGGTTCATATTTTATATAATTAGACCCTCTTTAGTCTTTTATTGGGTTGGATAGTCTTATTTTGCAGTGGAGCTATTGTACAACCTTTTGGAATGAAATCAAAGATAATCTTGCATAACTTGTGTTTAGAATCCTATGGTATGAATTAGAGCATTTTTTCTTTCTCTATATGTTTATCGAATCATGTTTAATGATATTTTTTCCTCGTTCATATACATGCTTCCATGTGTTTATCTTGTAAGTTTATAAGCAGAAATCATGTCTATTCATGCTCTGTCTTAGACAAGGTTTACATGGTATGTCTATGTTCTTCTAAATGAATAAATTCACCTCAATGCTCATTCATAATTTCTATCACTACATCCTATACTCAATGACCAATTAAACATGCTTTCAAGCTACCTACAAGGCCTCACACATTATCTGCAATTTGACCTTGAAATTCAGACCTAAAAACCCTAGACCTAGCCTCCTCACTGACATTCCTATCCAGCACTCAAAACATCAAAAAAAAATCCAATTTACTGAGCTTACATAGCTAGCCTAATATCAATAGATATTTAATAATTCCATTGAATACAAAGTGACAATGAGAGAGCCCTCTCTGTCCTGCTAGGGCTAGCTACCTGACCTAAAGCCTGGTCTGTGGTTACCTTCCTTCAATCCCACTCTGAGCCTTGAAGAAATTGGGGGGACTGATAAAAGGTGATTCATTAACCCACAACTACAATAAAAAAATCATAGCTCATGATTGACAACTCATATTTGAGTGTTTCTCTCAGGATCCTATATCACCTCAAATCATCACATGTCCAAAAATCCTCATAGATTCACACCCACTAGCTTGGGTGCAAAGCCCACATCTTAGGTTCCAAGCCCAAAATTTTCTTTTGTAGTGCTGCAACCTCAAAACCCAAAAACCTAGAGCTTGGAGTACGCCCCAAGATACCAAAAATCAATGCTCCCTCTTAGCGAGGGAGGTACTTCCAAGACTAGGAAGTAATTCATCATCATCATCACCACTGCTAGCAACACTCTCCCAACTTTTGGCACCCACAATTGAAGAAATCCCTGTAGCATGGACTATGCATCTCTTCGAAGTGTCACTGTCACTGTAAGCCTCCCACTTCTTCTTCTTCTCCTAGAATGTCTTCCACTCTCTCCATGATTCCTTCTTTCCATATGTAGAATCACCCTTGATCCCCACTGACCACGCACTCTTCTTAGGATGAAAAGTCTCCCTATGAACCTAAAATATCCCTCTGGAATTTGACTCCCTATGAGCCTCTATAACCTAGACCTTCTTATCTGGAACATGTACATGTTTCTCTGAATCCTACACATGCACCTACTTCTTTGGAACCTACGCCTAATCCTCCTCTTCCTTCTTCCCATGATCTATAGGCTTGCCCATAAGACTGTACATACCATGCTCTGTAACTCCATTCACAACATCTATGGAGCTAGAGCCTCTAGGCATGAGTCTAGCCTTCCCATCCTCGAACAACATCTCAAATCCCTTCTTCTCGGTCATTGCGATAAACATCACACTATATTTGAGACCTTGTACAAACTATACATCCTGGACTTGTATCACCTATCCCGACTCCATCCTAAATGGCATAACTCCTGATACTCTGATGTCTTTTTTACTCTTGTCACCCAACGCCATGTGCGACTTTGAGTCTCAAAGAAACTAGAGTCTCGAATACATCCTATGACCTTGTCATATGCTTCAACGCAACACTATCCATGTACCATGCAGCCTCATCGATGGTACCATTCCAAAAATGAGAGATTAAGGAAAATTCCTTCTTCTACATCCTCCTAGAGAGATCATCTATCTCGGAAGAAGTGGAAACACCAATGACCTGCTTCCCTTTCTTCTTCACGTCATATCCTCTTTTCTTCTTCATCACATGTTGTTGAAAAATGACCCATCTCACCACAATTGAAACATGTGATCTTACTCAAGTAATTCTTCTACTTACCATTAAGTCATGTTGAAAGTGCCACATCATCATCTAAAGCTATCTTCTTTGAATGAATATGCTCATCTCACAACTCTTCCTGAATGAAGTCGTCCCATAGCTTATTCTAGTATGGAAACTTGTCCTTGGAAATGATCCCCTTAGTGAATGGCTTCCATTTTGGAGTGAACTCCTTCAAGAAAATCCTCACCATATTAGGATCTAAAATAGTCACACTAACAACGACAAGCTTATCTTTGACCTGAGAAAACCTTGTGAGAGATGAAGTCACTCCTTCACCCTGTATGATCTTGGTGGAATTCAACTTATCCTCCAATAACAATACCCAATTATCGTTCTTATTCTAGAACAAATTTTGAATATCCTCCCACATTTCATGGGAAGTGTTCTTCCCAGACAAATGAGGTATTAAAGGGTCCCTCACACCATCTAGGATGATCAACTTCGCCTTCATATGCAACTCCTTATACACTTCAAACTCCTTAGAGTTAGCTGAATTCTTGATTTGTTTCTTGACAAATTCCCATATCTTGTTGACCTGCAAGACCAATTTGATCCTTTCCTTCCATGGACTATAGTCGGGCAACCCTTCCAACCTGTCCTCATACCAGAGACTAACCTGCAACTTCGACATTGTAGTGAGAACTTCACCTACAATGTGACCAACTACCTCTTATGTTGTACTTAATTATGAACACTCTAATTCAATGTCCCTTCAAGTAGCTCAGACACGCTATAATACCATGTTGTTTTTCCACGATATTGGTGTTTAGGATAGAATCTCAAATCACTGACGCTACCAAACCAAGAATCGCAATGAAGATACTTTGCACAACAGAACAATATACAACAATAAATATTCTAGTGCACAAAGTATACACAAATTTTTACACAATTTTGTACAACAACCTAATCTTTAGTATGTTAATCCAACTGATATAATACAAAAATCTAGGGCTCTCATATTAGGGATAATGGCCTTCAAATATATACTAGTACAAGAATACAAATTATAAGATAATTAGATGATCTAGCTGATGTAGTGCACCTTCACAACTTCTTTGTCATATCATGTATGCCTATGGATCCTTCGCTTTTGTTCTATAATAGCTACCTCTATAAATGCATCAAATCATTTAGGAAACTGAACTTGGCTCACCAATCTACTCTCTTGTTTATCATTTTTCCATAAACCCATCAACACCTCAATACTTCATGTCGAGTTGTTCACAAATCCGTTTGTGAACAACTCACAACTTCCCATTGTTGATCCTCATCTACTTAGGGAATTATTCCCACTATAGTATTCATGTGTTTCTCCAATGAAGACTAACATAGGGTAGGAGGGCTGCCACCTATCACCATCCATTTTTTCTTCTCCAATGATGAACATGAGCTCCAACAATATGCTCCTCTAGTTGTCCAACCCTTGAGCTCCAGTTTGTCTCTTCTAGTAGCCTCCTTAGTTCATCAAGGAGCTACTTAGGCTACCAAAAATTAACCTAACTCACAATTGTCCAAAGTCCTTCTTGTCCACTGCTCTATGACTACTTTGGGCACATACTTGTTGTCATTCACCAACCATAATATCCCCAAAACAACTGTCCACACTAGGACACCATCCACCCACATCAAAATAATTATAACTTCACCAATACATACCTTGTTTTGGGTCTTGTTCAACTATTGTAGGTGTTGGTCCAAGTTAGGGCTGATAAAATTTTTCTCCAACACATAATTCTTCCATCAAAGCTTCTCCTACAATTGCAACCACCCTTGTTCTTACTTCTGCTATCAAGTATTGCTTGTATAGGGGGATACCAAACCTAGATTAGGCCTTACCCTCTCCAAACTTCCCAGCTCTCCTCCCAATATCTATTTATGCCTACGACACCCTGAGGAAACCCCAAACAAACTTCAACAAATCCTTTCGTCCTCCTGGAATAAAATAGACTCTCACATTGTACAAAACAGAGCCTCTACACACAAGAAAAGACCACAAACCATACCCAAAAACACCCTCAAGGGTTTCGACCTCCTACTTATCTAACTTAGACCTACATAAGAGACAAATATAACCCGTAACATTCCTCTTTTGCTCCATTCCTTGTCCTCAAGTGATTGTGGATACTTCAAAGATGAATTTGTTATACATTGATGCTCTTGGATGATCAAAATGACCTTCAACTCTTCTTATTTTATATCAATTAATGTGTTGTCAACAAACATAACTTATGGCACTCTAACACACCAATAAAACCTAATTTAGGTGCCACATTAACCCAAAAATACAATAAAAAAATCACATACCATGATAGACAACTCAAATTTGAGTGAATTTCATTACTCCCGATTGCTTTGGGGATCCTCTATCACCTCAAATCATCACATGTTCAAAACTCCTCATGGATCCCACATCTTAGGTTCTAAGCCCACAAAGTGATTTTTTGGCCCTCCAACCTCAAAACCTCAAACCCTAGGGCTTGAAGTACCTCCCGAGCTACCAAAAATCAACAAATACACTAAGAAGTTTGAAGACAGGGATCAGAAATTGTAAGGCAGATAATAACAAGTTAATTGAGGGACATGAAAGACTTACTAGTGCTCAATAAAAGCAAGTGGAAGTTAATTCAATCATCCTTCAAAGTCTCATAGAGGGAACATGTCCCATATAAGTAAGGACAATTGGGGATCAATCATGGACATGAGTAAAATACAAATGGGGAATATGGAAACAGGTCTCATAGAGGGCACATGTTGGACATGGATGACACAATCAGAGGTGGTATATATTTTGATACACCTAACGAGTAGGTTAACACTCATGGATTTTATTCTAGTTCCAGTTCTGAGAAATATCATCGTCACTATCGCCAATATCCTTATAGGAGGAGTGAGAAGCAGTATTTTCCAAAGAAGTTCAAGAAATCCAAGCCTCCTACTTTTGATGGGGATGTGAAGAAATATGAATATGTCGAAGCATGGCTACTTGGGATGAAGAATTTATTTGGATTGTATGAATATTCTAAGAATATGAAATCCGAGATAACTATCTTTTGTCTCAAGGGAAACTAATATATCTAGTGGAAAGATGTGAAGTGTGTCAGAGGCATCAGGGCAGAGGAGATAAGTTAGCTTGAGTTTAAAAGACTCTTTAGGAAGTACTTATCTAAGAGATATTATGACGGGAAGGATAAGGAATTCTACGAGTTGAAGATGTGTTGCATGATAGATCAAGGGTACATGACCAAGTTTATGGAGCTGTTGAGGTGTGTGCCATACCTCAAGGATGAGAAGATAATGGCCCAAAGGTACATCAATGGATTGCCTTTAGCATTCAAATATCAGATCGAGTATGATGAGCCTTGGTCACTTGAGGAAGTCATCAGGAAGTTGAAGCATCGTTATGAGCAGTTTAAGTGTAAGTTTGAGCCTAAGCGGGATAGGAAAGGTAATGAGAAGACTAAAGGAAAGTGGGATAAGAAGTGAGGAAGAATTCATGATACATGTGACAAGGAGAACGTAGCACCTTATAAAAAGTTTAATGTAGTTGATGGAGGACATATATTTCAGCCTAAGGAGGAAAATAAGGATAATGGTAGGAATCCTTTGAGGTGTTGGACTTGTGTTTGAGAGCATTCCAGGAGTGAGTTCCCATCGCACCAGGGTCGCAGAACTCATATTTACAGTGCTTAGGAGGCACAAATAGTTAGGGATGTAGGTCAGAGTATTCCTCATATTTATGAAGAAGTGGATAATAGGAAAGCTAATCATCAAACATCCATTATCGATATGGAAGAGTCTTGAATGGTGCCATTGGATAAAAGGACCAAGAGAAGAGTTCATCATTGGGTGAGATCTTGTGCATTTGAGTTGAACGGTATGCCTACATCATCACATATAAATGTGATTTTGTTGGGATCATATAATATTATTTTGGGCATGGATTGGTTGTTCATTCATAGGACCAAGGTGGAATTCTATGATAAGGCTATTGAGTTCCTGGATGATGATTGAGAAAGAAGAATTTTGCACAGAAAGAAGAATAATACATTAGTAAGAACAATTACAACTATGCAGGCAAAGCACAATTTCCAAAAGGGATGTGTATTTTTTGCAGTTCATATTTTTAGTGATAAAAGGAAGGATGTTGAGGATGAGGAATCCTTGAAGAGGTATTCCATTTTTCAGTAGTTTCAGGATGTGTTTCCTGCAAAAATATTAGAGTTTCCTCCTTATAGATAGGTGGAATTTTCTATCGAGTAGATGTCGCGAGCAACATCAATCTCTAAGGCACTTTACAGGATGAGCACTCCGTAGCTGGTGGAACCAAAGTTGCAACTTAAGGAAATGCTTGGTAATGGATACATAAAGCCAAGTGTGTCACCTTGGGGTGCCCTAGTATTGTTTGAAAAGAGGAAGGATGATACTCTCAAATTGTACATTTATTAGAGGCAGCTGAATAAAGTGACTATCAAGGATAGGTATCCATTTATGTGGATTGATGATTTGTTTGATCAATTGAAGGGAGCTTCAATCTTTTCAAAGATTGATTTGAGATTAGGATATCATCAAGTGCGCATCAAATAAGAATAAATCTAGAAGATTTCATTTCGTACAAGGTATGGACATTATGAGTTTGTGGTAGTTCCTTTTGGTCTTGCCAATGCTCTAACCACTTCCATGTGTTTGATGAACAATGTGTTGCGTCCTTACCTGGACAAGTTTGTGATAGTGTTTATTAATTATATATTGATATACTCCAAGAATGAGGAAGAGAATTCAGAGCATCTGACAAAAGTGTTGAGATTTTGAGACATCATCAGTTGCATGTCAGGCTACCCAGGATATCAAAATACTTTGAAAACTCTAAAGAAATTTTATCATTGGATGATATTGAAGAAAGAGGTGGCTGAGTTTTTTGCGATGTGCTTGGATTTTCAGTTGGTGAAAGTTGAGTGTAAACACCTAACTAGTTTGTTGCAACCTATTTCGATTCCAAAATGGAAATGGGAGGTCATTTCCATGGCCTTCATTACAAGTTTTTTGAGGACATTGAGGCAACATGATTCCATCATGGTTGTAGTTGACATGTTGAGTAAGGTAGCTCACTTCATTACAATGAAGTCTATTAATTCATCTAGTGAGGTAGCTCATATCTTCATCAGGGAGATAGTGAGGTTGCATGGTTTTCCCAAGAAGATCATATCAGACAGAGATTCAAGTTCACTCCCAAGTTTTAGAAGGAGTTGTTTGCAGGCTTAGGGATAGAGTTAACTTTAAGTAAAGCTTATCATATTGAGAAAAATGGACATACAGATAGGGTTAATATGATTTTTGAGTATATTTGAGGATGTATGTCATGCATCAGCAGAGGAAGTGAGAATCTTCCACTAGTAGAGTTTGCATATAATAATAGGTATCATAAGTCCTTGAAGATGAGTCCATTTGAGGCTTTTTATGGGCGAAGTCGCAATACTCCTATAAACTGGAGTGATTTACTAAAAAGTGTGTTGATTGGACTGAACATGTTGGCAGATATGGAAAAATAAATGCGGGTTATTAAGAGGAATTTAATGACAATACATGACATACAGAAGATTAATGTAGAACAACACAGGGTATTTAAAGAGTTTAAGGTTGGGGAGCATGTGTACATGCACATCAAGCCCAAAATGACCTCCTTGAGTATTGGATCATGTGCCAAGATGGCACCTCAGTATTGTGGGCCTTTCGAGATCCTTGAGAGGATTGGAACAGTGGCTTCCTGACTTGCACTACTGCCAAAAATGAAAGTCCATGATGTTTTCCATGTTTCATTGCTTAAGAGATATGTCCAAGATGTTGATGATGTGATTGATTGGTTTGTATTGTAGGTAGAACCATAGGGAGTGTTTCATCCATAACCTTAGTTCATTTTGCAGCGGAAACAACTCATGCACCGGAACCAAGAAATATATCAATTTAAAGTGCAGTGGAAGCACTTTGGGCCCAATGAAGCTACATGGGAGATGTTTGATCAAATGTGGGTCTTGTATCCTTTCTAATTTTCTAGTTGAGAAAACATGTTTGGTTTATATTTAAATATGCACATGTGTATTATAAATACTGTAACGAGTTATTTTATAAAGCTCCAATAAGCAATATGTTGTAAATGCAGCATCGAGTTGTGTTATAAAGCTCCATTAAGCAATATGGTGGTCATTATTTTTTCAACAGTTTGGTATGATGCGAATTCTGAATCGAGTTGTGTTATAAAGCTCCATGGACAACATGTTTTGTTGGTTATAAGCATCATAAAACACTTAGGGCGGTGTTTCCTTAAGGAGGAGGGGTTTGTAACAACACGTGCTTTATTTTCCATGTAAATAAAAATAAAACTAAGGTCCTGGGACATGTATTCTAAGGTGAATGCTGGGAAAACATTAAAGTGCACATCACTTGTGGTTTAATAATGGCTATGGAAATTGGCAAAGGCAAAGAGGCAATAAATGTAATTTAATTATGAAAATAAAGGAAAATAAGAGAAAAGGAAGGTGAAGAGACACACATTTGCATGCAAGGGAAATTAGAGGAAAAATGAAGTAAACTGAAGGAAATGAGAGATCATTGATAAAAAGGCATCAAAGAATCAGTTCACAGCTTTTGAGCTTAGCTTTTTGGTCATTTATATATTTTGTAAGTTCAATTTTGGCTCTCTCCTTTCATTTTCTCTCTTTCATACTCTATTGCACACTTAAACCATTCTTCGAGCATACTAGCAATCACTTGGATTAGATAAAGAAAGCAAAGAAAAACAAGGAAGCACAAGGAGATATTTGGATTAATAGTTACAATAGGATTAATTTGCAGAAAACATGATGCATGTGTGATTTCCTTGCTGGTTTTTTGATGCATGGTATATGCATGTGGTTCTTTGGTTATGTGTTGTCATTGGCATGTATATTCGCCCAAAGTGACAGTGGTTTCAACCTTGCCTTTCCATTTCCTGGAAAGCCATGGTGTAGTGGATTCTCCATTTGTTTTTTCTGATTGGTTCTCAGATTTCCTATGGATATAGGTTGGAACAAATTATCTGGAGCCTTGAAACAACTTAGGTTCCTTGGAGTTTGTGGGTTGAGTTACTAGTCCCTAGAGCCTGTGGGTTGGGACAAACACTCTTGAGCCCTGAAACAAATTGGGCTCCTTGGAGGCTGTGGGTTGAGTTACTAGTTCCTAGAGCCCTGGAAAACTTGTGTGGAGACTAATGTGGTTTATGTTAGTGATTTCTAGATCGTATAGGTGAGATAACTGTGTTTGAGGGTTGAGGTTGTTTGGACTTTGGAAGCACTATTTGGTTCTAGTTTGGTTTAACCCTTATGTTCCCACATTCATGCTTGGAATATGGTGCAGGTATGATCAACCGAAAGAGAGATTTGGTTAAGCCCAACCCATGGTCGGGTGGTATATGGAAGTCCCTGACTTGGTTGGAATTTTCATATGTTAATATGAGCTATTTTCCTATTATGATATATGAACACTTGTACTAGTTACTGGTGATCTTATGGTTGATTTTTCATGGTTTCTATTTTGGTTATATGCATGGTTCTATTATTTTCTCTAGCTATGGCTCTTGTTCATGATTTGATAAGTTACTAGATGGGTGATGAATTCATGGGCTAACAAGTGTTATTGCAGCTAGCTAGAGAGGGCATCAAGCCTTCTTGATGATTCTCAAATGAAGTTCAGAATTTTATGATCATATATGCATTCATGACTTGTAGCTTATATGTTTACTACCCGTTTAACAAAATTTCTATCTTGCATTAGACATTTATTAGTCAATATGTTGCTCAAGTTTTGATTGTTTAGCAATTTCATCATCTTTATCATGATTCTGGAAAGTTACATGTGGTTATGGGAAATGGTCTAGAGGATAGCCTTAAAAAGCGACATAGATCTCGCGACCACATGCACAAAAAAAGGAAATTTTGGTCATAACTGCATGCAGAAAAGCTTATGGGTGTGGTTGGAGCCTCATAGCCGCATGCATAGTGTGTCAAGGGTGTAGTTGGGAGGTAAAAATAGTAAAAAAGAGTTCCATCTAAGGGATTAATCACCTGGGGTGGTTGGTAGACTCCTGAGTGATCTATAGTCTCCGAGGGATGTCAGTTTACTTTAGATTTCTAGGCCCCACTTCCATAACTAGAACTTGGAGGTCGGGTCATATCATAGTGACACTCAACTCATGTTTACCCTGGAGAGCTTGTAAAAGTGGGTAAATTTTGGAGGGGTAGTTACAATGAATCTTTACCTTGCTTTCTTCCTTGCATTAAACGAACCAAAAAGTATTTCTTAGGACGATTTTTTTAGTTATAGGCAAAAAAATATTGTTGTGGGGTTGCACTATTGCTTATTACAGAAAATATTGTATACTTGCAGAAACCCTTCATGTAACAGGGTCACCAAAAATCCACTGTGTAAAAAGCATTGTATTATTCCTTGGGTTGCACAACCATTTCTTTCAAAGATTAAATATTTTCCTTAAATACCTTAAAATGCTTGAAAATTATTTAATGGAAACATTGATACAAACTGAGGGATGCAATACCTAGTAAAAATATAGAAAAATATGGAGGAATGGTGTGCACTCCAAGATAAATATGAATTGCGTTGTTTCTCGCAAAGGTAGGCTGTGAAGTCCTAATAAAATTGAAATTTATCAACGAAACAAGGATTGTGAAGTTCTTATAAAACATGGGAGTTCATCACCGAGTGAGTGGAGCAATACTCAATCCTTAATAAAATTAGAATTCATTATTTGTGCGAAGGAATATAAAAAATGACAACAATGGTGAAATCGGGGAAATTGTGCAGAGATTTCACTATGCAGAAGCTTCCTCCACAGAGTGAAAGCTTTGCACAAGGAAGCTTCACACATTGAAAGGTAAAAATATTAATTGGACGTTTGTTCAACACCACAACCCTCCTAGCCTATGTAAAGGTCGTCAACCACATCACTTATGGCATCTGGTATCCTTGATAACAACTAAGTATGACTAGGTTGGTCTTAGTTAAGTTAGGTTAGGTCATTAGGATGGAATAAGGTCATGAATTTCATCAAATTTTAATTTTTTTTACATATTTTAAGGGGTCTAAATAGTCATTGGTCATGTAATAGATGTATTATCAAGGTAAATTTCAAAAAGTATGATTTTCATGGGCAATGAAGGCCATTTTGTGACAGTTGGAAACTTTTTCTGAAGTTCGCAGCATATTCAGTGTAAAACAATTTGTTTTTGCTATGGAAGTGCTTGACAGTTCCGTAGCGAATTTTCCCTTCCAATAACTAAAAACACTACGAACTTTGTTTTTTCTACTAATGATAGGATAAGCGATATCTTGTCATAATTTCAGTGGTTAGTGCACACTTGGTCATCATGGTACTTTTTAGTTATGTGTCATCATGTGTCATGTGCATGTGTGTTAATCATTATGCCTTCCATCATTTCATTTTTCTCACTCATTTCCTCTTTCCTAATTTAGCCCGATCCCTAATTCGAAACGCAACACCTTTCCTTTCATCCTTGTAAGCTATTTGAACCTTTTTCCAACAGTCTTGAGTCTTGATTTTTGTCCAACGGCTGTCTTAGGCTAGGAATTACCTGTGTCAAGGAAGGTGCTTGCTGTCTCATACAATTATGCAAGTGTCAAAGTAGAAGTTGATCAGCGCTGTGTTTGAAGGTATGGCTTCACATAAAAAGCCAAACAAGGGTGGTACCATGGTCAGATATGAGCCCATGGATATGAGGCTGATTGCAGAAGACCCAATCTTCTCACAAGCCTTTACAAATGTAGGTTGCATGCAGTTTTGCCAGAAATTGCAAGGATATCATCCAGAAGTGTCCAAAGATTTTGTTGTCAAATTCATTGGTACAGGTTCGAAGGTGGGCATCCTCAATTTTACTGTGTCTCCTGAGACAAATGCATAGGAAACCGAGATCCCAAGGTATGGATAGGAGTGGTTCAAATCAACAAAGTTTAAGCTTCAAAAATATGATGAATTTATAAAGGAAGAGCACATAGGCATAGATATGAGCTCAATCATCTCCAAGAATTGCCTCAAGGACAACTATTCAAAACTGTTGATGGTGATTCAGAAATATTTTACTTGTGAAGGTAGATTTCACATGATCTATCAATACCACTTCAGATTGTTGCTTCATTTCACAGGTAAACAACCTCTGGATTTACCATCTTTTATGTTTAGGAGTTTAGGAAAAATGGTTGACAAGGTGCAAGCTAAACCTGATAGCAATGATACCTCTATTTTTCACCATGGTTTGATTAAACTGATAGTTATGGAGGAGTTAAAGAAGTTAAACATGGATTGGTCAACTTTTCTGTTCTTGAGTCGGTATGAGGTGGATGTCCTCACTCCTAGAAAGACACCTAGACCAAAAACAAATAATCCAAGGAAAGATAAAGAATCTAGGGCTGAAACAAAGCTTGAAAATGAGGTGGAGGTGCATACAGAGGTGTAGCCCATGGTGGAGCCAATGGAGGTATAAATTGATCAGTTGCAGCCTACAGGAGACCGTGGTGCCTACAAAAATCCCTAGCAATAGTAAAGTTAAAATTGATACACAAACCCATAGAAGGATCACTAGAATTAAGACATAGGGGAAAGGAAAGTTAGAATATATCTTGTAGGCAATTAACATTGAAGAGTCTCCTAATGTGAAGCTTGTAGAGGTTAAAGGAGAACAAACCAAGAAAAAAGGTGTTAAGGCTAAGAAGTTATATTTTTCCGAGGAAGACTTAGGTTTTGTATTTAAACCTAGGAAGCCACTCACTAGGTCACAGTTATCAAATGGAGACAAATTTGATAAGCTGCATAAGGAACCAAAGAAGAAACAACCAACAAGAGAAGAGATAATAGATTTATCTCTAATAGAGGCATAGGTGATCAAGACAAGGAAAGGCAAAGAAAAAGTTCAAGAAAATTCTAAAATGGAGATTTTAAAAGAAAAAATGAAGGAGTCTAGAGAAGATATTTTAGAAGCTAAGCTGGAGTCAACAAACTTTAAACAAGAGAGGCAAGAGCTCACAAACTTCAAAAAAGAAGTGAGTAAACAAATTGATTTTTATGATGAGGTTGCAGAGGGGTCAAGGAATATGTTGAAGAGGACACTACCCCTGCATAAGACGATGAAACATCTCTTTAGGATGAAAATGTGGTTGCAATCAGAAAGAAGGAAGTTACAAGGCCAAGTCAGAGAATTAGAAATGAAAATGGAGATGGTGCAAGCAGATTTGAAGAAAAAAGGTTTGAAGATGACTGTGATGGAAGATGACCCTGCTGCCCCTTAAAATATGGTAAGGCACACTTTTTTTGGCCACTTTTTGTTTTAGGATATCATATCAATTCACTTACAGGGTTGCAGACATGTTTTTGGAGTTAAAGAGAAAAAATTTCAAAATCTGGTGAAGTTAGGAAAGTTCGTAGCAGGCTCCAAGATTGAAGCTGAGTTTTCACTGCGAACTCGCTGTAGAATGTTTTGAAGCAAAAATTCCAAAAAATATCATGTCAGGATTAAATAAAGGCATGTGTTTACCTTATTATACCCAATGAAGACCCTCTCATAGGCAGAAAAGTAAAAAAAGTTGCAGAAGGTGGTGTAATGAAAATGCTATGAAAAGCTACGCTACGCTCTTGCCTAAATACTTTGTTTTTTCCAACGTGTTAAAGTTTTGGTCTTTTTGAGGCATTTAATGCATTTCGGGAAGGAGGTGAGTCATCAAAAGAGTTTGTGGAGTGTCATTGGGACATCCATGGATGAAGACAACCCAAAAATACACTTCATAAGGTTGACATGGCTAACATCACATCCCTTTTTCCACTTCACC
This sequence comes from Pinus albicaulis, assembly GCA_034641835.2. NCBI lineage: Eukaryota > Viridiplantae > Streptophyta > Pinopsida > Pinales > Pinaceae > Pinus > Pinus albicaulis. Next base: position 114,975 of record JAXQQM020084237.1, on the reverse strand, counting down.
AATAAACAACTCATTATCAAATTTGGAATATCAGGACCTAAAATCTAGCTTGACAGTTTGCCACCTGATCATGGTTGTTTTCCACCTACACAAGGTTGTTTGGTTCGATAACCATCATAAACATGGGTCATTAAAGTTCTTGTTGATGCAGTTAATAGAGATAGAGTCCTTTTAGACTACAAACTCTTTCAAACAGAATTATCTCTATTTTTCTCAATGTAATGGAATCCTTTTTGGATTAGATCTCTAGATCAGGTTCGAGAGTTTAGCCCAAGTGGTAGATCTATGTAAAAGGGATTCACTCTAGAAATATAGGGGTTTTAGAGTTAGAGAGGGTTGTTGGATGTAATGACCAAATCTACTATTGTAATCTATTTTTCACTTAGTTAATAGACATTTGCATAAAAATTTTGTTCAGATCTAAGATTCTGATTGGGCTTTTATGTGTTTGTGTCCTTTATCTTTTGAATGTTAATTCAACTTTCTCATACATAATTACTTGGAATTCATAAATATTATGCTCCAAATTCCTTTATGAATTATGTTTGCTATATGAATTATTTTGTAAGAGTTCATGTGCCTCAGTTTCCATGAATGATAGTTATTTGTAATTGAGTTTCCATGCTGACTCCATGCCCAATGGTATCTCTCACTTATCTTCCAACTGCAAAAATTCATCTAAAAGACATTTAAGAGTTAGCCATCTTCGTTATAAGCTTGTCTATTGAATATCATACCTTTTCTTGAGAGAGCCCTCTTTGGTTGGAAGGGATAACTTCCAGCCCTAAGTGGTTTGAAATAGTTACATAAAATTGACTTTTGAACAAACCAATCAGTCCCAGTTTGGTGACAAAAACATCATTGGGCAGAGCAGTAACATTTTTTAGGCACACCTCCCCTCCTGGCCTACTGTTGGTGAGGTAAATTCCCTCTGTAGATAGAGGCGATCCCACTAGCCCTAGAGTGGGTCTAGCCACAAATGACACAAGATATAATATTGATTCCTAGTTAACAAATTGACGGAGATTCAATAGATGACTTACCAAAGGTCCTACGCTGTTGTTGTCGTTGGAAAGAGTGGTTGCCTCTCGCTCCTGGTTTGACAGATCACAATCCGCTCGCTTTCACGCTCAGATACTTGCACACACACAAGAAACAATGACGATATACAACATACTATTTCACATTCATACCTATCAGTCAGTCGAAGAAGACTAAATCAATTGCATCAATAATCATCATAACAAAATGATGGAACCAACACCATAGTCGAGTATATTAATGAAATAAAGGAAGAGTACAACCAAGCTTTGACGTTGTGGTCTCCTCCAACAGGGTTCCAGCAGAGCATGTTTCACAAAGGCTCGTCGGGAATTCGGACGGGGCTCTCTCTACGGAATTCTCATTGGTTCTACCTTCTCAATAGAAATTACTCAGCTATAGTATCTCTTCTCCAAGTTCAACTTCTAGGCTATATGTTCAACTAGCTTTCATAAAGGGAGAAGGCCTGTTTATATAGAGGGAGAGGAGAGGCTAGGATCCATATAATCATGGAAGGGAGTCCTATCTTCAAGGAGTGTTCCATGGGAGGTAAAAAACCACTACCTAAAGGGAAAGATCCATGGCTCATCAACTTTAACCACTTCTAATGAGTCATCCCTGAGGTATTTAGAAGGAAACTTCTGCCTCTATTTGTTAAAAAAAATTCCAAAAAATAGCTGGCACAGGAAATACACTGAGACAGAGCACTAGGTGGCGCAGGCTCTAGTGAAAATCTTCCACATTGGCGCGAGGGATGAACTGGCCAACCGTGCCAAAGCCAAAACATAGGTTTTTGTGTGTTGTTTGAGGAAATGCTCAACAGGAGAAATGATGTCCTTATGCAGAAGGATGCAAAGAGGGTGTTTGTAGAGTATGAAATTGTTCACAAGTCATGGGAATGATCCTCCAATATGTGGGATGAGGGATTGCAGGGACGGTGACAAAATGTTGTGTAACAAATTCCCCCTAAAGCATGAGGTCCGAGAGAGAGGGAGGGGTGAAATGCTTTATGAGAATGCATTCGACCCAAACATTGCTGTCGGAAGACCTGCAAGTACAAATACAACCGATATTTCTGATACATGATACGTGGTATGGGTGCAGCCATCCATAATAGAGTACATAAAAATTGAGATCCGAGGTATGGACACAACCATCCAGTAATAGGGATCAACAAATAGACTTAGTTATGGTCGCAGACATTCAATCAGAAGAGTCATGCAATAAGTCATAGTAATCCACAAAGAACCCGCAACCTGGATTTCATTAGACAAAACCCAAGGTTTTGTGCTCTAAAGTCGAACATGCAAGAAAATCGTCTGATTACCAGCTAATAATGAGATCTGTTAACAGATGCGAGAGAAACCACCAGTAATGAAAATGGTCCTCAAGGTACAAGAGGTACAATCCACAGAATGTGTACAGTGATTTGGCATCAAACACTCGAAAAATAATCCGATCGAAGGCCAATGATGTAAACCTTGCATCAAATGCGAAGAACCTGCCATTGGGGCATGCATGCTCCAAGGTACATGAAGGGAGTCTATAGATCTGCTTCCTGGATAATGAGCTGAAGTCGATAGGAAGTGACCTGATCGAAGGTGGGCCATAATGTTTCCCACATCACCGATACGAGACAGAGGGATATAATGTTTGTGAATCAAGACCAACAGAGAATTGGAGGGAGGTTGAAAACTTCATAGGCAAACTTCTCTTGAACATATCGGCGACACGACACTGGATTTGGCAGTATTTGACATCAAGGGATCTAAGGTCATGGTGACGTGGCAAAGAGCAGATGAATGGTCAAAAGATATTTCCCAAACCCATGGAGGAAAAAAAATGAGAAGGTGAGATGTCCCCAACCCGACAGAAATGCAAACAAGTGCCATGTTCAAGAGCAACATACTGCAAACACGATTACAATCTGGTTCCATTTTCCCCCACCATTTCTGACGAGTACCTATTTATTTTTACACAAGCTTGAAGAGGATAGCATATGCTTTTCATATAAGTTTTTCCTTCAGACAAATCCAACCTAGTACATTTTACGAGCCCTAGGAAGGAGGAACTCAAGTAATTTCATAACGACAGAGTTCAATGTCATCAGTTTTTAACGAGCCTGACAAAGGGAGAACTCAACATCTTTTCATGTTTAGAGAGTTTGAAAAGAAAGAGGAAAAGAAAACTCCACCAAAGGCCCTTTTTGTAGGTAGTCTCACAGATCCGAAAAGGTAGAAAACCGTGTCTGAGAGAACCTATTAGTCGCGATAGGCTAAGGTATTCCTTTTTCGTAAATAATCTATCCCAGCCCGAAAAAGGGGTAAACGTATACTGGGTAGATATCGTTTCACAACCATTTAACGAGTTCAAAATGACAAGAGTCTCGAAAATCATTTCAATTTTTAAGAGTGAGAAAAGAGTTGAAAGTTGACACCTCCTGGAGGAACGAGTGGTATAAAGGGTAGCAACTGGTTCCGGTAATGGTGGAGCTGCTCAGAACAAGAAAAGGTTAAGAGGCTGGCTAAAAATACCACTCATTACAGCGGTTCCTCAGGAATGAGTAAAACAATCAAGTGAAGGCGTATGATCGGCCAAGCAAATGGGGATGATGAAATGAGAAAACCAAGGTTCATCTGGCAAAATAGGCTGATAAATGGCAATCAGAAGAGGTAAAATGTGAATGGTTTCATTTTTACATAAGCTTGAAGTCATGGGAAACTCTGCTTGAAGTTGGTTTCATTTTTACACAAGCTTGAAACAAAGATAAACTATGATTGAAACCAGTTTCATTTTTACACAAGCTTGAAACGGAAACAAACTATGCTTGAAAAAGTAAGCATGCCCCCAACATGGTGACTCAATTCGAGGTACATGCCCCCCAAGATTCAGTTCATATGAAAGGAAGATGGAGTGAAGGTTCAAAGTACAAGATCAAGAGAAAGACTCGACTGGGATTTTATGAGATCGTATCAAAGACTCGAATTGAACAGGAACGTGTCTCATTGTTTTAACGAGGTTGACACATTAAAAGAACTATCCTCGTGACCTAATTCATTTTTTAACGAGGTTGACATAGAAGACAAACCATCCTCATAACACCTTGTTTCATTTTTTAACGAGCTTGACACAAGAAAATGAACTATGCTCTGCGACCTTTTCATCATGATGAATAAGAAGTCATGGCTTCCAAGAGTTCCGCACCGGATGGGAGAACAACATCTCGGAAATTAGGACCCAATGCCCCCAGCACATGGTGCACAACGGCACTATCACTGAATGTGGGCATGGGATAGGTAGCCACATAATTAACTTGCGGTAGGGAAGATATAACCGGGGGATAAAGACCTAGAAGGGACGATGGTGGACCAGATGTCAGTTAGGACCAAAGAATGAAAGCTGATTAATGGTCACGATCTGAACTTTGTGTGGAAAACAGATCACACGAAAGAGGGAAGAGACAACCACGCCCATGGCATAAGCATAGTCGCGTCCCAAGAGTAAATTAAATTCCAAGGGGCCTGGAACAACCATCACGTCTATATAGACAATTTTCCTTCCCAAAGTAACAGGCAACTTCGGAAGGATCCCTAATGGTTGACTGGTTCCTCTGTTAAAAGCCAACAAATTCTGGGTAACATGCATAAGCAGTGGAGAACCAAAATATTTCCAAGTAGTGGAAGATAGAATACTAACAGATGCGCCTTCATCTATAATCATGCTAGGTATGACCGTATCCAAGGTCTATACCGTGATCTCAAAAGGCACATAAGAAGGAAGGCAGTATCCTGAAAATCGACTCCAATCGAAGGAAGAGACCAAACTACTTGGAGGGGGTACCATTGAACTGAGATGGTCATCCCCTGGTGTTACCAGAGCAAGAGGAGCATCCTCTTGGACCTCAGATATGGGAGCAGGAAGAACAACTTCTTGAGTCACATGGACGGGAGGATCTTTCTCCAAGTTCGAGGAATCTGAAGAAACAAGAGGAACATGAGGGGGATGAGATCCATTCTCGACTGAAAATACCTGATGAACCGTAGGCGGGATCAGGTTGACCGATTCCTCGACCAATGGTTGGTCGGGAATGGATTCCTAAATTTTAATTTATGGGGGAGTGGGATTGACCAAGGATGACTCTTGACCGATCATGGAATCAACTAGCGGAGGATTCAAAGAAAGTTTCTAGTAACCAGCTGGAAGGCAGGGTGCAGAAACAGTAGAGTTGTTCAACACTCCCTTGGCTTCATCCATGTACGGACAAAGGTGAATGGGATGATGCCCTTCACACAACTTACAGGGATTCGTAATCTTACCCTGTTTCTTACGAGTCTTATTAGCACTAGTCAAATATGTGCTACCAATATGACTTTCGGAAGCCAAAGGCAACGGTGGATGACCGTCGGACCATACTTCAAGTACCTTGGGAATTCCAGGGCAGTCTCGAAGAAGGTGGTCACCTTTGCACAACATGTAAGGGAATTTTACTTTCTGTGGAATATTTGATGGTTTATCGATGGATGGTTTCTTAGGTGCAATAGCCGCAGATATAGCCTCTCCTTTATCTGACTTCTTCTTCTTCTTCTTCTTCTTAGCCACCTGGTTACTAGAACAAAGACTTTCACCAGGAAAAGTAGAAGACGAAGACAAAGAAACAAGCGAAGAAGGGGAGAGGTCCACTTTAGAATCAACATGATGCTGTTCAAGTGGAGGAGATGGTTGTACAGAAGGCGGAATACTTGAGACCATAGAGGTCAAGAATAACCAAACAGGCAACCCAACTGTTAACCCAAGAAGGGACAATGTTGCTATATAAGGAGCACCAACATTCCCAAAAGCAGGAAAAGGACCAGGATTCCCTTCGGAGGGGATTCCTTGGTTGGTAAACTCCTGAAACGTTTCCATAGGAAACAAACTTAAAGCAAAATACTAAGGAAGATAACTTTAACCAGGAATATTTCGTTGGCAGTTAATTTTTTAAGACATTGAAACAAAACTCTATTGTTCCATATTTTAAGAGTCGAGCAAACAGGAAAAAGGTGACTCTATCACTTTCAGTTTGAAACGAGCATGAAAGGACAAGTGCTCGATGATATTTTCACTTTTATAGAGTCACGAAAAGACCAAAATGATTTCTCAGGTAATCTAAGCAAGAGGGTATACCAAGTTTCCGTGAACTGCCATATACACCTTGGTGATCAAATGAAATAGAAATGACTAAGGACTTGATGTACGTGCAAGTAGTCTCCTCGAATGCTGTGTTCGGTGTATCATGGTTACAAGGCGGCAGACTCGGCTTCCTATGGATAAAGGATTACAACCTATAGGGGTCTCCCTTTATATACTCAATGGTACGGGGAGCACAAGTCCGTACTTGTGCTATCTAAAGCCAGATGGCGAACGATAGCTACTAGGTTTTAAGATGCCGGAACACGTCTCTAGCCTAGACCTCTAATTGTGAGCATTAAGTTTCAATGCTTCCTTAGGTTGATTGAATAAATTTTAAAGTTGATCTTGTATTTACGTTTCAATTCCAAGGTCCTACCGAATGTTGGATCTCAAAAATCCCTAAATGCAAGCTACATGCCAGAAGATAACATTTTGTTCGATGAAGAGCTATCTACGAGAAAGTTAGTAGTTTTCAAGCGATAACAAATAATGAGAAAATGCGGAAACATCCACTACAGTGTCCGATGGAAGCTAATGAAAATGAGCAATCTTTCCTAGAATTTTCCAATGCTAGATATGCGAAAGACTTCCAATTTCATAATGCAAACAAGAATGCAAACGATTTTTTTTTTTTGATTTTTCAATGCAATAGAGCAAACCGTGCACTAAAGGACATGAAAAACAAACCAACACACTAGTTTGAGAATGTTAATGCGAGAGTTGAAGCGAAATAAGTTCAATCAACTCAAAACAAACAAATCCAAACTCAAACCAATCTTGCAATCTCTCAAATCGAAGAAAGATTTCGAAACAGACCCATACAAGCAGTGTGATCTATGCTTGGAGTGACAAGAAGAAAAACTGAATGAAAGAGGCAAGAATCATTCAAATGATGCAATCACTCAAATGGATCAAGGGAGCTGAATGCAATCAAACAAGGAATGAAGTTGATTGCGAAAAAAAAGGGCTCCAACTCCTACAGGAGGCTCAACATACCAAAGCACTTAAAACCCTAAGGCCCTGATGCTGACAGGAAACAGACAAACAAATGAAGGAAGGAGGCTGTTCATAATCACAAAAATTCCCAAGGCACTCAAAACATGCTAAAAAATAACCCAGAAGCACAAGCACTGACCAAAAAATCCAAAACCAAGAAAACCTTAACACCTATAGGAATTGGCGTGACTGTTTGGCTGTAATCAGTGCCAAACAGGGGATGGCGTGGGTGCTGAACTAGCAATAAGTGCCAGTAGGCGGGACTGTCAGACCAGAAAACGTGCCAAGCCAGTTAACCCTGGTAAAAGGAAAATTTTGAAAGACAGAGGTCAGATCTGATCCGCTGGGGCTGAATAGGGGTCTTAGACTCAACAAAAATAATCAGAAAAGGTAAAATAAGCAAGCAAAGACCAAGAATAAGACCTAATGGATGAAAGAAAAACTCGCACTGATCCCCAGTATGGTCGCCAATTTGTTGGTGAGGTAAATTCCCTCTGCGGACATAGGTGATCCCACTAGCCCTAGAGTGGGTCTAGCCACAAATGAGACAAGCTATAGTATTGATTCCTAGTTAACGAATGGACGGAGATTCGATAGATGACTTACCGAATGTCCTACGCTGTTGTTGTCATCGGAAAGAGTGGCTGCCTCTCGCTCCTGGTTTGACAGAGCACAATCCGCTCGCTTTCATGCTCGGATACCTACACACACACAAGAAACAATGACGATATACAACATACTATTTCACATTCGTAACTATCAGTCAGTCGAAGAAGACTAAATCAATTGCATCAATAATCAACATAACACAATGATGGAACCAACACCATAGTCGAGTATATTAATGAAAGAAACTAAGAGTACAACCAAGCTTCGACGTTGCGGTCTCCTCCAACAGGGTTCCAACGGAGCGCCTCTCACAAAAGCTCGTTAGGAATTCGGATGGGGTTCTCTCTACAGAATTCTCCTTGGTTCTACCTTCTCAATATCAATTACTCAGCTATAGTATCTCTTCTCCAAGTTCAGCTTCTTGGCTATATGTTCAGCTAGCTTTCATAAAGGGAGAAGGCCTGTTTATATAGAGGGAGAGGAGAGGTTAGGATCCCTATAATCATGGAATGGAGTCTTATCTTCAAGGAGTGTTCCATGGGAGCTAAAAAACCACTACCTAAAGGGAGAGATCCGTGGCTCATCAACTTTAACCACTTCTAATGAGTCATCCTTGAGGTAGTTAGAAGGAAACTTCTGCTTCTATTTGCTAAAAAAAAATCCTAAAACAGCTGGCGCGGGAAATACACTAAGACAGAGCGCCAGGTGGCGCGGGCTCTAGTGAAAATCTTCCACATCGGGGCGAGGGATGAACTGGCTAACCGTGCCAAATCCAAAACATAGGTTTTTGTGTGTTGTTTGAGGAAATTCTCAACAAGAGAAATGATGTCCTTATACAGAAGGATGCAAAGAAGGTGTTTGCAGAGTATGAAATTGTTCACAGGTCATGGGAACGATCCTCCAATATGCGGGACGAGGGATTTCAAGGACAATGAAAAAATGCTGTGTAACACCTACATAAAGGACTTGTAACTGCGTTAGTTCTGGCATCATTCGGCTGAGTAGTAGCATAACAGTGTGAGTGTTAGAGCACTCATTGACAGAATGACCACTCAGAAATTGTACTAACAAATATTGAAAATAAAATTCCCTCCTTTAGGGGAATTATGTCCCATCAGAGCTCACTCACCCAATAAAAAATTAGAAATAATATTTGTATAAAATTGGTTTTTAATTTACGGAAAAATAGAAATATTAAGCATTTTCCCAAAACTTTGGTTAAAATTGCAAAAACACAACAAATTAATGAAAATTCAATGCACTTTGACTGTGAGGTGAATGTTATAGTCCCTCACGAGGCATGGACTAATAATTTAATGTAATTATATAGTTAAGGAAGGAATGAAAGTTGATATATTTAGTAGTAATGTAGTTATATAAATTAAACAACTGATAAGGGTTTATAGACATCAAAACATTTATTTCATAAATGTCAATAGACAGCAATTTTTTTTCTCATCATGCATCCCATTTTACAAAAATTGAAATTGAAACATATAAAAATAATTAAATTATAATTTTTATTTAAATTAATATTACTATTAATTATAAAAAGAATTAATATATGAGTTAAATATATGCATTTAATAAAACATGTAACAATATTCTTAATCATGGATATTTATCCCCACTTTATCATGAATTTTTTTAATCTTTTAATTAAGGCTTTCGTGATTCATACTGTTTCAAGACAATATTTCAGTAAAAATCACATTCACAAATATTGGGTCAACGCGTTTCGAATCTCCCACTGTGGTTCATCACCGAGACTAAGATGGAGATTCTGATCTAGGCATGCAATTAAGTAGTGTAGAGATGTAGAAGATAACAATGGAAGAATCTCTACAATGTTTCAAAAATGTTATATCAAACTTCATCTTGGAAAGCTGCATGCATGTTCGTTCAAAATGATGAACCTTTATTGCAAGGACCCTCTCGTACAAGGTTGTAATATATAAATTCGACCTTTTGTGATTCATATTATTTCAAGAAAATATTTTAGTAAAAATCACATTCACAAATATTGGGTTGACGCATTTCAAACTACCCAATGTGGTTCATCATCATGACTAAGATGGAGGGCTTGATCGAAGCATGAAATTAAATAGTGTAGAGATGTAGAAGATGAATAATTAATTCCTATTCTTAATTAATTGAAGAAGAGGAGATGATTGGAATTAGTTCCTATTCTTAATCAATGTGGTTCATAATAGTATTAACACCATACTATAGGTGAGTGCATATTTTCCTTTATGGTCATAGTTTTCATATGAAAAATTCTTCACCAAACTATCAAGAACACTGCCATCTGTGTTCAAGGTCTCCTTCCCTTCTAGAACACTAGTAATACTATCATTAGGTGAATGCTTATTCCTAAAAACATTCTTGATTCCAATTATTTTTACCTAAGTTTGAAACAAAAAATTCCTCATTTTGTTCCTATTGTTAATTCTAATCATCTCCTCTAAATTTTGAAATATCTTCGACATCCATAGTATTCTCTCCCTATTATGGTTCCAAACTCAATCTTGAGGTTGAAGAGGAGGAGATGATTGGAATTATGGCTCATTTTTTTCCTATTCTTAATTCAAATTCTTGAGTTTGGAGCCTCAATATTTAACATCCTTAGTGTTATCACAAGGAGTCACTCCTTGACTAGAAAAGGGGTACGCCTTACACATCATAGTTCATTTCAAATTTTAAAGGGTTTTTTGAGTGGTGGGATGGATTCTCAAATATTTTGAAATGATTTTTATATTCTTTAAGACTTTCATACATTTGGAAAGCTATGGCAAGTATAAATTGTATGGGTGAATTCATAGTATAGGGAGCAGAGTGTAACAAATGAAGAAGATGGATAGCTGGTACCTATTCTAGGAAATATTCCTATCCTAAATCAGTTGCACAACTATAATGATGGATCTTTAAAAATATATGTTTATGCAAAGTAAAAAACATTTGGAAAGTAGATTACATGCATAAATTATTTCACAAATCCTTTATGAAATATTCACTAACATGTTCTACAACACATATATGATTTGCAGAAAGATGAAAGCAAATAATTTACTATTAAATCCTTTAACAATTTCTCACTAACACCTTACTAGTTGCTGAAACTCATAATTAGAAGAAATTAACAAAGAAAGAAGACACAAAATACATTAGATGGTTATTGAGTCACAAAATCCTCTAGCATGAAGTAAAAGACTTTTATTTATTATATTTAGTCTTCAGGTAGACCAACATCCAACCTGGAAATGGTATTTACAGATGGTATATATAGAAAGAGAGGCAACAACTCCATCTCTTCTGAAAATAAAAAAACACTACTCCTAACATTACATAGGTGTCATAGGAAATTACAACCATATCCCATCAAAATATAACTGAAAGGACAGATGTAGATGAAATAAGAGAAGAAATCTGGGCTGAACTACTGAGTATGCTGATATGCTGCCCCTTTTTCTGCTGATTTGTCTCCTCATGTCTTTGGTTCTTAAATAACCATGTATCTTCATTTAATATGACCTCCAACAAAATCATAACCACTTGTCACCATCAATTTTTATATCCATTTGATTATGAGTCTTTATATTTCCTTAACTGGCTTGGAAATTTCGCTGACAGGTGTCAAAAATCAGTTAAAACATGCACTACTAGAAATTCCGGTAAAAACCTGTAACTTTGCAAAACCTGGAATGCTACCGGAATTTCCAGTAGCGCTCTGTTTATTTTTCAAAAATGCACAAAAAATGCTAAAAAACCTGTGCAGACTTATATTCTTTGACATCTGAGCTGTTGTTCAAAATTGTAATTGATAAGAAAAAAGGTGTTTGTAACAAAAAGCCTTTTTACCTTCCTTCCTTGGGGGTTGCAGCTTCAACAAGCTTGTCCAAGTTTGTCTAGCTGTCAGCAGTTGATCTTGATATGGTTTTTCTTTTGGCTGCTTCCTTGGAAATGACCTTATTCTCCTTAGAATCCTTTTGGATATTTCTTTTTTTTGAGGGTCCTGAGTGCTGCTATGAAGGGGTTTTGTTTTTATCTTTCTTTTTAGATTCCTTTGTCTTTGAACCTTCATATTTTTCTTCTATATCAATGACCTATGTCATTAAATTTGGATTTTGTAGAGCCTTGGACTTAAGCCTGAACTTGTAGCTGTCTCTAGTATGTCTTTTTATGGTACCAACAACAGGTTTGGATTCTTCTTTCTTCTTCTTAATACTGATCTCATATCGTGAATCTTTGAGGAGTTCATCAGACTTTGTGGGCTGATAATCTTTCTATATTTTTGGTTGAATATCTGCTTCCATAATTTATGGTAGCATCTGTGCTTTATATTTCTCTGCAGTTGCAGACCTTCCTCTTCGAGCTCTAGTGTAGACATTAGGAAAAGGAGGAATGGGGGGCACCATTTTCATAGACTTGGGTTTATCAACTGAGGATCTCTCTCCTTTCTCCAACCTTCTCTCATCCTTGACTGAAGAAACCTTTCCATTCCTACTCTTGGCCTTATGGATGTTCTCATTTTTAGCCTTCCTCTTGGTTTTTTTTGTAGGATGAGGGTGTTTTTGTGAGGATGGAGGTGTAGGTGCAAGTTGGCCTACCCTATAAAACAAGAAATGGTCCCATGTATGATTTCTTTTCCTTAAATATTCTTCAACTAACACCTTGATGAGAGCTTGATGATACAAGATGTATTTTGAAGCAATAGTGTGAGTTTGGATCCTTGCTGACATATTTGTTAGAACCTTCAATAAAAATTATTGCAAATTGAGGGTCTTCATACCTGCAACATGAAAAAGTAATCTCATATTATAAAGAAACACTATTGTATACCTCCTTTCACAGGTGAGGTAAATATTGATGAGTTTAACAGCTTTTTCCCATTCATTTGTGAGGTAGCTGCTTGGAATTCCTTTGGCCCAGTTGGGATCTCTGTGTGAATCCTTGAGGAAACTGTTGAGGTCTCCTCCAGTGATAACCTGACCTTTAAACCACCTTTCTTCTTCCCATGGAAGGTTGAATTCCCCAGCAATTGAATCTGTTGAAACCTACAATGTAAGACCATATATTGTGGCTTCCTATCCATTGAATGAGTTTTCAAAATATTGAGCTACTCCTAAGTGAGATATTCCTAGTCTGGTGCACAAAGAATACCCCCTGCTTGGAAAAAAAATCTTCTCACCTTCGAATTTGCATCCACTAGGTTAACACCCTGTGGTTCAATTTGTTTTATGTTCCCTCCTCTTTCACTAGTACATTTGGGGGAAATTTCGACACTTGGTTCCGACAATTTTGACCAAATGTTGAAAATTTCCCCAAATTTTTTCAATCTTGCCCGAAACTGTCACTATACCGACGTTTAGAGAAAAGTGTCGCAATACCGACACTTGGACAAAGTGTCGCAATTGCAACGTTTGGAGGAAGACGTCGCAATTGCGACACTATGCCCCAAAGCGTCACTATTGCGATGGCTGCCTCCAAACGTCGCAAGTGCGACACAATGTCTAAGTGTCGCAATTGCGATGTTTGGAGGCATCCATCGCAGTAGTGACGCTTTGGCCGCCATCAGTATAACGACACTTATATGCCTTTGCAAAATCCATGTCACTTATGGTTTATTTTTTATTTTCTTTTGCTTGAACTAAGTCTTATTTCCATGTGGATTGTGTAATTTCACTTTTATTGCATATTATAGAATGTGTTTGTTTATAAGATTATATGATACATGTGAGATAAAGGTTTATTATTTATCATATATAAATCAATTTTATCAATATTGTACATTTACACTTTTATGAGGTGATGTTATAATTAAATTCATAAATATCTCTTTTTAATCCTCATTTTACTCCATGAATATGTTTGGAAATGAAATTTCAATAGATTAATTTTCTCCTAACCTATGTATCATCAATATTGTACATTTACATTATTAATTATGAGGTGATGTTATAGGTAAATCCATGAATATCTCCTTTTAATCTTCATTTTACTCCATGAATATGTTTGGAAATGAAATTTCAATAGATTAATTTTCTTGCTATTATATGTTTTACGAAGATATGGTAAGGAATTGTCTCTTGTTCTTCTTAGAAATAATTATATATAATTTTTTTTTCAAAATAGATTAAAAAAATTATATAAGAAAAATTATTAATTCATCAATATGTGTGTGTGTGTGTTGTGATGAATAATTTCATAGTTCAACTTAATGGTTCATTATATAATCATGTGACCATCACCAATGATATATCTTAAAAAGCAACTAAAAAGCCATGTGTACAAAATTGATGTATACTCTAGAGAGTGGTTCTCATATCACTATGTAAATTGTTGTATGCTACTTCAACAAATTATAAGATAAACTATAATACACATCATATATGCACCATAACAATTGCCATACAACTAATTTGTTTCAGGATACATGTGGCATTCTAGGGGTAAATTCCATATGATGTGTATATCAATATATTAGGTGTTGGTAAGTTGTGAGTATGTAAGAAATGATAAGGAATATCCATACATCATGATCTTGTAATGTGATTATAAATTGTGTCTATAATTTCCATAAAATGTATAAATGATTTGTTTTAAAAAAATCAACACAATCAACCCTAAACAATGCTCATGATGTGGAATGTCATTGGAGAAACCAAAATTATGGTCACATGTCCCATTTCTATGGTAATGGTGATCATATATATGTTGTAGCGACACTTGATGAGTAATTAAATAAATCTCAGAGTGTGACTCATTGTGCCATATTTTTTTAAAACATGATTTGTTTTCCTAGTTTTTACTAATTTGTTAACATATTTTATTCATTTGGAAAGCTAATTAATGATGCTTTAAGTAATTAGGACCTAATGAGAGATCATCTTCACATCTTCACTGAAATATATTTGGTAATTGTAGTCACTATATGAACTGCAGATGCATGCTACTTAAGAAAAATTGAAATATAAACTATAATACACATCTTATATCTGCCATAACAATTGTCATACAACTTATTTACTTCTAGATACATATGACATACTTTAGGTAAATGCCATATTATGTGTATACCAATATAGTAGGTGTTGGTAAGTTATGAGGATCTAAGAAATGATAGGGTATCCACACATTAGTGCCCTGGTGAATTTTTTGCATAATTTTCTATTTGTTGTAATTTTGTTGCCTGGATTTGTTATAGATTTAAAATAATACAATTATCTACCAATTGTTCTTTATAAAGAAGAAGTACAATAAGTAGTCTCCTAAAAGTGAGCCATGTGAAAATATTGGTAACATGAGTAACCTGGTAAGCTGTAAATGAAAAGTGAATAACCTCCACTCACCAACAGGTGGCAGGCAGGGTTGGAATTTGGATTTCTCTTTACCCGTCACACAATTTTTTTTGACGTTTTGGTCATTATTTTTCTAGTCATTAAATGTTACGTTTAAAATTTTGCACTTCATTAATGACGTTCTCGTAATAAATTAACCCTTCACCAATAAAAGTTTGATTAAAAAAATTGAACGCTCTTCCATTTTCTTTGGATTTTGGAGTGCGATATATCTGTGTCATGGACTTTTAATACCTAAAGTTTCAAGAGAAATAACTGATTCTTGTCAAACTAATATTTCCTCAATATATGATATGATCTACTAAAAATTACTTAAAAAAGAAAGTAACCTTCCAATATAAAGAAAAAAACATGAACGAGCTTTCCCTAAATTGCAATAAATTTATGTTTATTATTAATATTACATAATATGTCTTATAAAAATTGCATAATCGGACTAAGAACAGATCCTCAGTGCATTTTTTATTATTTTTGTGATTAAAATAATGAGCCAAAGAATGCTAAGGCACTCATAGAAATCAATCTATGTATTATTTCTCACAAAATCATGTTGAGTAGTGGAGACTAAGCGCTAGATTTTTTTTTGTCCTCAATCTCTCTATTAATTATGTCTACGTAGTTATAAGAATAACAAGCCAAAGAAATCTCAGGCTTCCAGAGAAATTAGTCTCTGTGTGTAGAAATTAATGATTACTGTTGACTAAATGTTATACCATTTGAAATTGCTGAGCGAAATTAATCAGGTCATGATGTACCATTTTTCAGTATCTATTTTCTCATGTATGAAAGTTGATGTACCATTGAATGTTTTATATATATCTATATATATATATATATATATTTTAAATTTAATGATTAATAATAATTAAATTAAAATTCTTAAAAGACAAAATAAAAGCCTAATAATCACAAACTATTATGATAATTTAAAAATATAGAACTCAGGCTGAACATAGTTACAAAGATACCAAGAAAAGAAGAGTGCATGTGCATGATAACCTCTTTCTTGAAAACCTATGAATGCCATTCTCAATGAAGACTCAAGACTCAACTGGATTGGATTGTGTATCAAAACAGTAGGAATGAATCAAAGTTCAATGAATGAATAACTTGATTGAGAAAATTTATAGGGAAAGGTAACTTGACTATCAATCTACTAAACCTCACTTCCATGATTAAAAAAACACCCCCACCTTCTCAGTGGTCCCATCATGGTCCACCTATTGAAAAACAACCAACAAATATTTTTTTTATATATTTTTGCAAGGCCATTGGACAATAATTTACTATGGTTTTCCTACTAAATTCCAATGGATGATTATTCAAAAATATTGAGAATTAGTTTAGTCTCAAGGCATAGCCAAGAGTCTTACTGGATAATTATAGATTACCTCTCCATTGAATGATTGTACATTTTTCATCTACTTTTTCACGTGAGTTTCAGTTGATGCTAGATCTTTGCCTTCTATTTCTTTAGTGAAGCTAAGAGTTAACTTTGATCTTACATTAATAACTATACTTGCATGAATATTCATGCTTTTATACTTCCCCACTGTGGTCAATGTTGATGTATGTCCTTGGCCCATTGATCTTACAATTAACTCACTATTCATATTCAATTTTCTCCAGTTCGGCCCAATAAAATAAGGAAAACAGAAAATGAAGTCTTGATTTTTCTTTCCAGTGCTCCTACATAATACAAATACTCTTAAAAACCAATTAATATATAAATTGTCATCATTCATGCTAAAATCAGTTTCAATTTTTTTAATGAATCTGCTAACAATTAATAGATTACATTGCTCACAGAATAAGAGATAATTTAGAACTATGATTTCACAATAATAAATTACCCTAGCAGTTCAAACTTCGAACATACCTTATGAAATTAAAATATGGCAGGTTAATGAGCCAATCAAGTTTCCTCGGAGCCAATCTTGAGCTCGGCCTAAGTCTGAATGCCTTGAGAGTGCAAGTGTAAGGAACTAGACGCCTAAAGATTTTATTTTGTGCTTGTGTAATTCACTGTTTTACCATGAAGCCAAGCCACCAGCTATATTAACACTACTTCATGTTGGGGCAGATTGGCATTCTAATTTTTTAGTGCTATAGCCATAATTTTTCACTGCTTCACCAATCACAACCTTGGAAGTTTGCAGGGCAACGAGCTTTATTCTTTCTTTGCTGTTTTATGTAAAAGAAAGGATTTGTGAACTTTTTGTAATAGGAATGGGAAAACTAAATTGATTCTAATTTTAAAATATCAATAATGATAAGTGGTAATTCCTTTATTAAATTTTTAATTTTGAGTGAGCCAAAAAAATAATTTTCCTTAATTTTTGAGTACAGCCTTGCAATTGTGAAGAGGACTAGTGTTGCAAAATTATTGGTAAGTGGAGATTAAAGGGCGTAAGAATGTTTTTGAAAAAATTTCAAATGTAAAAATTAAGTCTTCTATCCTTCCTAGCACGTCACGGAAAACGGGAATCCACAAATTCTAGTCGTCAAATACGTGCAAAATGCCTTATGACGGGCAAAATGGAGGACTGGTCCTATGCTGCTACATGAGTTAGGGTTTCATGTGGCAGCAGGGAACCTTGTATAGTTTTTCAAGGATAGGAAAGGAGAATATTGTCAGTTAATCATCACATGAAACTTCATCACCATTTGAAAATTGCGTCCTAATTTGAAACAATAAGACTACCCAACTATTTCATTATTTAATTTAGATTATGTAATACAAAAAAATATCCTAGATAACTTAAATAATGTAAGCACGTTTGCAAAAATTTAGTGGGGAGAACCTTCAATTACATTTATTTTGAATATCCACTTTCATTTTAAGCCATTTTAATTAGTCTTTCATGGCTATTCTAGTTAAAATTTCAACCTCTTGTAGAAATTTGTTTGTCACTTGTATTAGAAATGCAAAAATCAAATGTATATAAAAATGATTTGAAATGCAAAAATCAAATTTGCGCTACATAAAAATGATTTTATTAAAAACTACATTAACGTCTGATATCACGTGCGCATTCACCCTCAGCTCTTATAGAACAACATTCGCCCTCAGCTCTTGCAGAACAACATTCGCCCTCAACTCTTGCAGAACAATGTTCGCCCTCAGCTCTTGCAGAACAGAATTCATCCTCAACATTCACCCTCAGCTCTTGCAGAACAAAATTCTCCCTTAGCATTCGCCCTCAGCTCTTGCAGAACAACATTCGCGCTCAGCATTTGCCCTCAGCTCTTGCAGAACAACATTCATCCTCAGCTCTTGCAAAATGGTAAGTTCTCACTGCAGGCCCTTCCTCCTATAGTAGGGTTGACTCTATTTGGGTTTTTTTGGTCAATTCCATTGGATTGTGTTAGGATATAGGGTTCTCTCTAGATGTCTTCCAATTTTCTTTCGGATGAGTTTCAAAGAGGATGTGTAAGATGTGTTTGTGCTTGCATGAATTTGACTCCACCAGTTTCATGAAGTTTAAGCTATGGATTTTAGTTCGACAAACTCATCCATCTCAACACCCAGTAACGAATTTCCCTTGGTCTGATCTATATTGAAGGTGAAGTGAAAAGTGGTAGAGAATGGGAGATCGAAAGTCATCAACTTTATCACAAGGGTAGTACTCCAGATCGAAAGTGATGAGCTTTGGTTCTCCAGATTTGGGGATTTTCTGATATTTGGGGATTTTCTGATGACATACCAAAGGTCACATCCATACAACCATATCAAGGTCAATGTTGAGATCATTCTCATATAGATATAGGTCACTAATATATAGGGTTAATATCATCATCACTATCCATGGAAACCAAATGGTTACCAAATCTATGATTGTGGTTGGCTCATTTATAATTATTACCCATTTACAGTAGAGCACAGAAACACTAAATATGGCCCGAGCAGAGCCTTTACAACAAGAAATGGAATTGCAGCTGCTTCATCAATAACCAATAGCTCCACTTGAGAAAACTTTTCATAATCTTGGGGCTGGATATACTGCAGAGCAAACAATTGTAGTTATCATTTGTGCTCCAATATATTAATATAATTTTTACATTGAATTGAAGAAAGGGAAACAAGCAAATGCTAGCCATCATACAATGCTTTGACATGAGAGTTTTGAGTGACATACTTGAAAAAAAGAACTCATCCACTGATATTTATAATCATTTGAATTATTCAAGTTAAACACAATGTCAAGAATCAAGATTCAATACCCTCTATTATCTTCATCACCCAATACAAGATTTAAATTTTTCCCAAAGAAACGCTTATTAAATTGGCAGCCATTATTTCTCCCTGCTTTAAAAACCCTACATTTAAATGAAAACAAACATTGCATTTCAACTACAAAAATATATTAGTGTTCAAGTGTACATGTGTGCATCACTTGTGTAGGGTATTCCTTTTCCACTTTCACATTATCCAAGAATGTGTGCAGTATAGTTCATATTTTTTGTGATTTAGATTATCTTGAAAAAGGAAAGGTAAATTATTTCCCATGGAAAAATAAGGTTTTCCCTTTTTACTATGTAAATGGTACAACAAAGTTCCATTTCTACCCGAAACTTCTATGAAACAGGAACCAAATAAAGGCCATGTTTTCAATGGACATCATTTGGCTTTGAAAATGGCCATTGCACCGTGTTGTTTCTTATATTACATCACGATAGTTTCTTAGGTCATTTCTTGTTTCTTGAGATGAAAAGAAATCAAAGAAATCGTGAAGATCCTTTGAAGAAATAAATGACCATTTCTCAATCATATCTCAACTATTTTTTATTTTATTAAGTGGTTGCTTACTTTGAGAGAAATTTGACACTTTTATAAGGAATATAACATAAAAACACAAAATGGGAAGGAATTGATGAGGTAGATGACCTTTAGTTGTTGTCAATTAAGAATTGATAATACACGATGCATGTTCTGTACTACAAACTAGATTCCTTCTTGGAGTTAGGACATAGAGTATTGAATCAAAGTTGTAGTTTCTAACTTCTTATATTGGTTCATCAATCTTGAAATTCAGACATTGCATGTCTTCATTGCTTCATGTTTGAATAATTTGCATCATATCGTACAATAGGAAATTAGGAATTATGATTATTATTACTTTATAGATATGTTAAGTTACTTTTAAGTTTGCATGGTTTAGTGTGAAATTATTCTAGTGTGCCCCTAGGCCCAGGTGAAGGAATGCCAAGGAATGAGAACCCTAGTTTTTAAATGGTATTGTTTCTTATACCCAAAAACCCCTCAACATCACTTATTATTAGTTCTTAACAATAGTGTTGTAAACAATTTGAGAATTGATATAGCAAAATATCACACTTCTCAAGATAAATTCCTAAAGCTAAAGTGTGATACCATGTGTAATTCAATAGCCCCATTGTCACCTCACCAACCTCTTTTCACTTCGGGCTAGATCTCCTCCAACTCAAGGGGGGTTCTCCCTAGTAGATGTTGGGGATCTAATGGCCCAACCAAACCAAGTCAAGAGCCCCCTAACTCTCTATGTTTACTACTATCAATCAAAATATTGAACAATAGGGTCAGACATGCATCTTGAAGATAAAATTGCTAGGGTATTTTTGGGTAATTTCAAAGGGAAAGTCCCCAAACACATATAATCAAGGAATTATAACGTGATTTCAAACATTAAATATCAAAAAAATCATTTAAAGGATATTGAAAGGAAAAAGGTGATGGAAGATATAAAGTGCCTTACTTAAATGCTCTAAGGATTTTTCAATAGTTGCTCCAAAAGCTTCACTTCAAGGCCCTTCAAGATCGTCTCCAACAATGCTATACCATCAGCTTCAACAATGTTGCTCAAAAAATGTCCTCAAGGTCTTCACAACAAGTTTACTAGAAGTTGCTCCAACAATATATTCAATAAGGTCTTCATTGTCAACTCGTCTCTTGTTTGGGTGCCTTAATGTGCAATGACATGTTTCCAGGACTGAATTCAATGCAAGGCATATTTGAAACTCTAAATCTGTCTTCCGGTGTCTTATTAGAAACTATTTCAGTTTTCATTTTGTGTTTTCAAGTTAGATATTTTTTTCAAGTTTTTACATTTACAATTTTATTGCAATGTGGCAGACTGATCAGGGCAGTACAGGAACAACCCCGAGACGGGATGATCGCGGAAAGAGGCTAGCGGAAGAACATGTAAAGTGCTAGCATTGCTCTATCTTCAGGTATTTTAGTTATTTACATAATTGAAATAATATTAATTTTGTTCAAATATGCAGACACCTAGCCATGGTATGCCTGATGATTCCCTCTATAAGGAAGAGCTTTCTTCATCCTATCTCCAGCGCTCTTGTTGCGAAAAAAGGCACGAAATGCAAGGTCGGAATTTGATACTTTGATAGATGCGCCTTAAACACCTAAAACATAAGAGAGGATAAAACAACTTATGACCCAGCTAGAAACATATCAAGTAATAATAAAAAGTCAAAAGGATATTTTTTTTGTTCTGCATGAGATGAATTGTGATAGTTTGATTTTTAATTTTTACATTGACTAAAATAACAAAAAGTTCTTTTGTATGTAGCGTTTTCTGGCATTTGCTGAACCCGGTGTTGGTGGTAGTGGGACACAAGGGCAAGATATTGCCCAACAACCCTCTCGTACACCTTCTACTCCTTTAGGTGCTAGCCAAGAAACACACCCTGCCCAAGCTGACACCCAGCCAACTGCTGAACGTGTTGGCAATGATGAGGCTGATATGGCCAGCTACATTATTGTGTTTCCTGGAGCTACACGTGTCAGCTCCACAGGGACCATTAATGGCATGTTGTTGGTGAACGATGAGGGTGTCCCTATAAAGCATGTACAACTCCCAAGTAAATTTTAATATTTTAACTATTTCATGTACTTTATCTAAAACATATTTATCATGATTTTTATTTTTAAATTAATGATAATATCTTCTTTTTCTTTTGGTTTTATTCTGTGTAGGAAACAATGAGTTCTACAGGATTCTGGAGAGCCATGCGTTGGTAATTTTGGCCCAACCATACGTACAGGGTGGAATTCCCAGAATTCCAACCTGAAAAAAGAACTTCTAGATTATCTAGAAGCCCTTTTTGGGGTCGGCACATTTGACAGAAAAGCGGTGGCTCAGGTAGCCGGCAAATATTTTAAATATACCAGGGACACCTATAGGACGCAATTGCAATTTAACCCTAGATATGAGCGTCCTCTCGCAGTTCCATAGAGTGAGTGGAGAGCACTCATCCATGACGGAAAAGAGAAAAGGGCAAAGAAAGAAGGAAAAATGCCAACTGGACCCGCAAGGTAAATTACAACTTTAATTCAATAGCTTTAATTTTCTCTATTTCTAAAATAAAAGTGTG
This sequence comes from Pinus albicaulis, assembly GCA_034641835.2. Classification (NCBI taxonomy): domain Eukaryota; kingdom Viridiplantae; phylum Streptophyta; class Pinopsida; order Pinales; family Pinaceae; genus Pinus; species Pinus albicaulis. The sequence continues at coordinate 92,428 of JAXQQM020084237.1, read as the reverse complement.
CTACGTCATATCTGACTTCAATCTTTTGATGCTAGGTTTCCTGACACCTCAAAGGCAACCAAAGCTAGGATTGAAAAAAAGGGCCATCACAAGCTAGGCGAGGGCGGCTACTTGAAATTAGCCGCAAGAATTGTAATTAAGTAGCTAAACATCTTATAATTAATTGTATCGCCTTCCAACGTTTTTGTAATCCTATCAAATATGATTAAAAATAAAAAATCATATGTAATGTAGGGTGATGAATTCGGAACAGAAACTACAGAGGAAGATAAAAATATCGCTTTCCATTTCGGCTATCAAGCCATAGTTGAACGTCGCAGAAGCTTGGGGCAGGTCCTAAGATACAAAATGCCTGATAAGGTAAAACATTAACCTTTCAATATGTTTGTTTTCATCCATAAATTTAATGTCTAACAAATTTGTTTAAATTAGGGGAGCAGCACTATCGACGAGGCAAACAACCCAGTTTTAGAGCCAGATGTAGATGTTCCTCACGTGTAACCTGATCATTGTAGTGGGGACCAGGCCGACAATGCTACTATCAGTGAGGGCCGTGACGGTAATTAAATTCCACTTATATTTTTTTCTAATTATACCTTGATGGTTGTCCTTATAACATTTTTTGTTTAAATGACATATAATGTTTCCCTTGAGGATCTTACCACTAGAGAGGAAGACAGGGCAACAGTCCCAACGACGACAAATGGTGCACCAGGTAAATAATCGCATTGCAATTTTTTTATTAATATTACCGAACTAGTTCAATGATATTTAAAAATTGACAATTAAAATTTAATATTATCTGTTTTTGTAGGTGATGCCCCGTCATTGGATGAGACCAGACATCGTGACTACGCAACTAGGTCAGCAGTGCGGGTCGAAAGACACGAAACAGGAGCAGAGCACGATGATATTGATGATGTAATTAGGAGCTTTAGAAATAGGAAGAAGAAAAATAATTTTTGATAATGTAAAATATTGTATTATTATAAGACAAACGTTACCATACTTGGAACGTTTTTTGCGTTATATAAAAAACTCACTTATCATACTATTTTTATGTCAAGCATTAATTTCAATGTTTCCTTGCGTACTTTTTGTTGAATAGTTTTTTTATTAGTTATTGAATATTTTTTTTTATGCTCATGAAAGTAAAAAATGAAATATAGATTGGGTATTGGGGAATTGAGAGTGATGTGAGGGGGGCGGGAGGGGCCATAGGAGCTTCCACCTTCACGTGGTTGGCCCTGTTTAGTAGAGAATAATTTATTGGAGCGATTTAATCTTGGAGCAAACCTCCTTCGTTCCAACGTAGCAACAAAAAAGTCACTGTTGACTTAGTTGCTACTCTTTCAGATCGTGGGAGGCTTGTTCCAAGTTCATGCGACTCCAATAAATTGTTCTTGAAATGAAGAGGAGCTTATTCAAGTATGTTTTGACATTTTCAACATATGTTCTAACATTATCATAAGAATGCATCTTAGAGTAAAAAATACTACATCAATTACTTGTATTTGTTGTATAGATAATGATGGATTTTGATTGACTTGGCAGTGCAGGTACAAATCCTCTTGCATCATGAGCAATACAACTTGTCAACCAGGGTCATGTCTAGGATATTTTTTCTTGTGCGCTTGACCAGGTTCGTAATGTCACATTTTGTAAGTTCCTTTACAGTTCATAATTCAATATTAAGCTTGTTCACGATTATTATCTAGGTTTTTTGTATGTGTTTTTTCATATATTTGATTGTAAGAAACTATGCATGTTTCCTGTTGTTCACTATGATTTCTCCCATTACCACTCCCAGGATGAATCCGACTTTATTGTTACATAGGTTACTTTATTGTTACTATGATTTCTCCATTTACGATTTCATAGGTTACATCATGTAAAGTTGTCAATCTCGGGTTGGTGATGAGCTTTAGTTCTCCAGATTTGGGGCTTTTCTAATATTTTCTCCCTCATGTCATTCCTGCATCACCTCGTTGTTTGAGCATGCCAATTGTCTACCACTTGTACCAATTGGCACATGTCAATCTCTAAGTGGTGCCACATTTCACCTATTTTTGGCCCACTTGACCACTTGAAAAACTCAAATCCACACACCATGTGTCTTTATCATGGAGTGCCACATGTCCTAGATATTTAGGCCGATAGGCCTTCTGTTATGAAAGAGATCAATTTTTTTTCGTCAACACTTCTTATCTAGGCACGACACCTGTTACTTGTTTAATCTAACGGTCACAGTCTCTCGGGTTACCTTCTAGGTTTGACATACCACTGGTTTCTTGTATATTTCCATGGAATTGGTCTGAAAATACCAGCAACAATCCACACACCTGCAATCGTTGACAGACCTGCCATTTTAGTAGCTACATTTCCGCAACTGCCAATACACCTGCCGTTTTAGTTGCTGCATTTCGGCAACTGCCAATACACTTGCTGTTTCATTCTCCTGGACTCTGTGTATGCATATTTTTCATATAATTTTATCACGAAGTTGGCTGTAGTGCTTTGACATGCCTTTGAATATTTTTGCAGGTTAGAAGACATTTCAGGCCAGAGCTATTGAATAGACTTGATGAGATAGTTGTATTTGATCCTCTTTCTCGTGATGAGCTCAGAAAATTTGCTAGACTACATATGAAAGATGTAGCGATTTGTCTTGCAGAGAGAGGTGTTGCCTTAGGGGTTACAGATGCTGCTCTGGATCTTGTTCTTTAGGAAGCCTATGATCCTATAAGTAATCACTTTGTTTTGCTTTCTTTCTTATTCAGAGTCTATCTTTCCAGGGGATGTGCCCGTTATTGTTTTTTATGAGACCGTTGTCAATTTCATCACCGTCCCTCATAATATGTTTGATTGTGTTTATAAATAATAAACAATTATTACACCAAACAATAAACAATTAACTGTACTATGAGTAATATGATATCTTGAAATAATTCTCATTATAATTTCATAACCTTTGCTCTCACTTGGTGGTGTCTATATCACTAAGTGTGTCTTCTTTAAAATTATAGTTATAGCAGACAATGAACAATCAACTGCACTGTGAGTGATATCTTGTAATAATTCTTATTATAATTTCCTAACCTCTAATCTCACTAGGTGTCTATATCACTAGGTGTATCTATTTTAAAATTATAGTTTCAATGGTAGATAAATTGTTATCTTAAAATTATAGCTTTGATGGTGATACCTTGTGATTGATAATGCAGTTTGAAGCAACTTTGGCTTTGACTAATATAGTCTCAGGAACCTCTGAGAATACAAAGGTTGTGATTGATTATGGGGCACTGCCTATATTTGTGGAACTTCTTACCTCTGGGAATGATAATTTTCGAGAACTGGTAGCACGTTTATTTTAGAGGCATAAAATTATTCTTCCCAACTATCTTTATATGTCTGTAATTTTGGAATTTTATTTAAAAAACTAATACCCAACTTTGAGTTCAATTGGTGTTTGTGTAAGGCTGTTTGGGCTTTGGGAAATATTGCTGGAGACTCTGCAATATTTAGGGATCTTTCCCTCAGTCATGGAGCTCTGAGGTAGGTGCTTGCCCAGTTGAATGATACTGCCAGAATTTCAATGATAAGAAATGCTACATGGGCTCTGTCAAATTTTTGCCGTGGTAAACCCCAACCACTATTCAAACAGGTAAGCAGAATACATTTTCTGCCTCTTCTTCTTAGTTCGCAGATACTGTGGATTTTTTTTATAGATCTTGGTGCTTGGTAGATTTGGACGTAATATGGACCTAGGCGCTTGTTCATTACAATGACTCTGTCATCAGGTTTTAGAAAATCCTCAGAAATTTGGGTTTCACAAGGGGATTACCTTGCTTGCAATTATCGATTATCAATCACATTCAAAAAAAATCTTTCGTAGCATTGCTGAGCTCTTTGCAGGTGAATTCTCGAGGCAATTTAACAATATATGAACTAAATTTGTCTGTCCTTTTCAATACTCTGCGCTTGTAACATAACCAGACAAACAATCTAGTGGCCAATGCGAAAACAACAACACCTCCTATTGCAATGCCTGCAATTCACCCTCTCTACACGCATGAATGACTATGGCACCCTCTTTTTTGAACAGGCACTAGAGCTGAAGGTATTGGTTTCCAGTAGGATCGTGGAATTCAACATTCCAAATTAGTATCAAATTCCACTGCAATAGTATTCCCCGGCGAGGGCAACAGTTCATTGAGACCTATTGGACTCATCACCCCCAAATAGCCTCCAGGGCTACCCAAAGTGTCATCATTTGGAGCAATAAAAAATTCTGATCCATCCCCAATTGAAACAAGAACAGGACCCACATTGGTTATAGAAAACGAGAAACACGTTTTGAAAGAAGAAAAAAATTTTGTATTAGGGTCCAGAAATATAACTGCTCTATTGTACAATGCCCTACCTGCACTTCAAATTGGTACTCCCAACTCCATGCTAAGGCTCACTGTGCCATTCTTCAGATGAGCATCTTAACCTGAAGTTTGATTCCAAAAAACCCAAGTCCCCTGTTCTATGCCCAAGACCTCTGTTACAATGAGTAGAGTTCTGAGCGAAATACTTCACAATAGGAAGAAAAAGAAACATCGCAAAATTGCTCCGCTTTAGACTGATAATTTTCTGTGCGAAAATTCAACTACGGACAGTAAAAACATAATATCAAACACAACCAATCCACAATGGAATTTGAACATGAGGATTTATAACCACAGAAAACCCTCTCCAGGTTAAAAGAATTCCAGAATGGCTTTAAGATTCTACTAATGAGCGCTTACAACACCATAGCAATTACTGTCACAATGAAATCTGCTGGAAGCAAAGCCCTTGCACAGTTTCTACATTTCCACAGTGGAAGCAAGAATCTTGCTATCTCTCATGATCTGGTTCTGTGGTCAAATCCTTTATTATGGCTGTCTTGTTCTGCTAAACGTGGATTTGTCTTAGCTTTGGCTCTGGTTCTCATTTAGGATCGTGGCTATCTGATCTTGTTGTGGCTTTGACTATACAAACTTGTTCAATAGGAAAATGTTGACTCTGCTATATATAGGAGCTTCAATGGGTGCTCTCAAACTGCTCTACTACAGTAGTTGCACTCTCAATGGACTTCTACAGCAATTGGCACCATCAATCTGCTTTGTTACAATGATGGCTCACGTCAAAAAACTGTGCTACAACCATTGGCACCATGAATCTTCTCTCTGCTTCGTCAAATGGTTGGCACCATCAACTGAATTTGCACTCCTCGGGGTGATGACAGTGGCAAACACTTTTTTGGGCAGCTTTGTTTTGTCTCTGATTAAAGGCAGAACTATGTTGGCCTTGTTTTTTTAGTCCTTGGAACTTAGTTCTCTCATATTTTCCATCCTATCCCCTGTTTTCTACCGAGAAAGACATAACTTCACGATATCAAAATTTACTATTTTTGGCCATTTATCTTTAGTAATGGTACAGCTTTAATTTGGTGCATTCGTACAGTATCTGAAGAGCACTCTCAAGCTGTTATTCAGTATTTTAGCATAACTACTACATTTAATTTCCATGCTCTAATATTTATATCAACCATAAGCATTCTTAAGGTAGTTCCACATTTGTGAAGCAGAAGGAATGCTTCTGACAACTTCTTATCATAGTGGTACAATTCTGTTCGCAGTTTATCTTTTATAAACCTCCAATTTTCCAAACGTAGTAGAGACTACAGTTTGCATCTCAAATTTTGGACAAATCTGTTTAGTATTCTATAGAAAATGCATTAAGAATACAATGCTGTGTCTACTAAGCACAAATAATTGTTGTACTGAGTCATCTAAACATCTTGACATCCTCATTTTATATTCCTTTTTTGTTTTCGCAAAGTTTCCTCTACTACGGAAAATGTAATTATATTAATTTTTTTCCATCGATATACGGATTGGATCTATTAGATGTAAACCCTTGCTACAATGGTTATTCGAATGGGTTAGAGTGTGCATTGTTATTTGTTTCTTTTGAAATACATGCATTACCACTACGCGAGATATTTGCATTAATTTTGAAATGTTGAGATCTTTGCATTGATGTTGCCTCTGCTTGGTGGTGTCTCTGAGATTGAGCTGATCCAAAGGTAATGGATGTGCATCAGTGGTCAATTTATCTTTGCTAGTACTGTAATCCAAATACTCTAGCATGCAAACAGGTGCCGCAGAAATTATATCTAGGATTGATCATTTTTTTCTCACCTTCACTTTAGGCTTGGAGAACTTTGTTCCAGATTTTTTAGCATTTGACTCACCTGATAGACAGTGATCTATGTGGGAATTTAAGGCTATATTGGATTTAGATGAGAAAGATCTAAAAACAGGACAAACCTTTGGTATCATGGCCTCTGGAAGAGATCCCGGATTCCCAAATTCTTCGTTCTTCCCAGGATCTACCTTGCTCTTCTCCAAAGTTTGGATCTGCCTTGTAGGCTCCTGCCTCTTCTACACTGCTTGAATTGGAGCACCTACATTATGATATCAAATCATCCGCTACTATGAAATGAAACAGGTCGTAGATGCTTTGATAGACTTTCCTTTTGGGCACTTCATCGCGAACCAAGTTTTAAAATGTCACAACCCACTTGATATTTATCCTTAGAAAAAGTGTCACATGTGAAGATCAGGCTTTTGATGAAGCGAATAACTTGGTAAAGAGAATTTTTGATTACTTATGTATTCGGCCCAAAAATATAGATTTTGATGCATTATCATTTTTAACCATGTGCTAAAAAACATACAAAAAACTATGTTTTTAGTGAAATTTGAGTTCACAAGAATCGATGCCAGTCAAAATCTAGACCTTGCTCCCAGCTTACTGGTAAAAGGCGGTACTCATATTTCATGAAAGTAATGGAATGCCTTTTTCGTTGCTTTATCTCGTCTTATTCGAACTTCCAAGTCTAGCATCAATGATTGTCTTATGCTTCAGAAAAATGGTATTATGCTTTAGAGAAGTGTATCTACTTCTGATTATACTTCTTAACTTCCAAGTCTAGCATCAATGATTATTTTATGCTTCACACATAATCTAGTTTTCATTATACTCGAAACATTTTTTATTAGTTGAATGAGACAAAATTAAAAGGAGTAAGCTTAGCAAAAGGATTTCTGTCACAAATATAAGATTCTTATAGGAATTCAATGGAAATTTCAGGCATCACTTGAGTAATCTTCAGTGTCTGCAACTTTTGACATCTATAGAGAAGTTTTTTACAAAATTAGGCAGCTCCTACTTGAAAACATGTTGATGTTGATGCGTAGCAATCTCCTTCATTTATAGCCATGTGTTGGAATATTTGAAAATTCTAGAATAAAAATGCAGAGAGTAATACTCTCCTCTTCTAACACAGAGAAAATATTGAATTTTCTTCACTGGAAACAGAGTTCAACACTTTGAAAAATTTCTATTCCTTAAAAAAAAAACTATTACAAATTCTTCCTCATTGAGAGGGATTACAAAATGTGACTACTGCAAAATGCAGTGCACTCAAAATTCTTCTCTGTCTCTAAAACTACACACTGTTGTGCTCTTCAAAACACTTACACTGCTATTGTGTGTAATAATAAACTTTACAACTACATTCTGAAACAAGCTCACAACCCTTTTCTTTTATATGCAACGCATATATAAAAAACATAACAAAACTATGCAAATAACAAATCTATTAAAATGCTCCTGGGGTCCACAATTTATAAATGTTTTAATATATATATGGAATATATATATAAAACATATATACGTCGCATTTAAAACAAAATATTACCAAAACTAGTGTGGGACCTTAACAAACAATAAAACTTTTCCCCCGTGCGTTATATAAAACATATAACAAAACCTTTGTCAAAACTTCAAACGAACCCTTTAGCCATGGATCCTGCCGGACTTCAAACGAAGATAAACCATAATTCAAACCAAATTCGCATTCCAAAATAGCCTGCTGACGTCGGCCAATTTTGTGACGCGAAAACCAAATGAATTCCGCCCTAATCTTTTTTGGGTCCGAATTTGGGCTGGCGTACGGAGATAGAGTTGTGATGCGAATTTCTTATCAAATTCACCCTAATCTTTTTCGGGTCCAGATTTCCACTGTGCGAGCGACCCAAACAAAGATCCGCTCTAATAAATTTCTGCCGCGTGTCCTCCTCTGGCTTGCCGTGGTGCAGGACCACCAAACTTTAAACAAAACCCGTGCTTCAATAAAAAATTTCCCTGTTCCCGGATGCGGGTGCATTGGATGGCGTTTAAGGCGATGGGACATGGATGTGGTGAAGTGTGGAGACACCTTTCCACCCATGTCACGGCTGGCAGATGATATTTAAGTTCCAAGGTTTTCATATCAATCGCATTAAGGTTTAACGTTGTTCAAGATCAAACCTCCACTCTTGTTAGCGATTCCGCATGCTCCAATATGCTCCGGCCTTTGAGTCTCATCAATGAGAGATTTATGATGGGTGTTCTTCGCTGCCATTGTAGTCGGGTCGATAAAATGGCGTTTCGCTATGGTTTCTCAGACGAGCTGCAACCTTTGAATTGCAGATGCTCTCCGGTTGCTGGGTTACACTACCTACGCACTGTGACGGGAAGGAGAAGCTAGCTGAACTGGTTCTTAGACCTTGGTGAAAATATGCATTTCTCTCGGTCTGGTCTGTGTCTGTCTTCCTCGGTTTCTTGGAATCCTGCTTCTCCGTCTCGTCTTGTTCCCATTGCTGAGACTACACCCATGCCTCGCCTACGTCAAAGGATGCGCTGCCGTAGGGGTAGCACCAGAGGCCAACCCCTGCACGCTCCCTCCAGCCCCTCAACCGATTCGTCTTCCCACTCCAGTGATTATTACGCAGGCCGCTATCCAAACGCTAGAAGTGGGCGGGGTCGGGTTCTAGGATCTGGCCACCGTATGGGCTCCCCTACTCCTCATTTCCCCACCGCTTCACCTTCTCCCACAACGCGCACTGTGCTTTTTTCCTTTAATTTCTCTCTGAACCACCCATGAATCATAGCTTCAATCACCATGGTTTTCCATCAAGAGGCCCAAGTGGAGGAACAATGCACCTGTCCGACGGGTCTGAGCTCAGAAAAAGCCCAGCTTTAGGGCCTTCAGGAGGGGAGCGGTGGCGTGAATGTGCAGGAACCGAAGGCTTAGGTTTGTAGGGGTTGTGATGTGGAGATAGCACCTGGAGATCCTGGACCTTCCGTGTCTGAAGCTGCTCCCGCCATGGACAGTGACATGTTTGCCGAAGGATGGCGCCGAATTGTCGAAGAACCACCGGATGAGTAGCTGCTTCTCTTTGGTTTGGTTTTCTTGCTTCGCGACCCACTTAATTGGGCATGTTTTTGATTATATTACTGTGCTGGACCTCGGTTTTATTTTTGAATTCTGTAAACATTGTAATCGTCAAAGATATAAAATGATGGTTCCCCTGCGTGGGCAATGCAATGACCTAAAAAATGTTCAAGACTAGTTTCCCCGTATGAGGGCAGTCTTCTTTTTTGATTTTTTGAAAAATTTGCCATAAGTCTGGGCAATGTTTTTGACTTCGGTCATGCTATAATTTTATTCCCACTGTTAATAAATTAACCTTAGAAAAAAAAAAGTTTCCCTGTTTCTATTTTAAACCTGTTTTTTGAAATACAAAGCCATGTTTATATGATTGTTTATAGTCGAAGCGCTGCGGGGTGGTTTATTATATTAATATTTCACGGTCGAATTATGTTCATAACAATTGGAACACCCACAATTCATAACAAATATTGGATATTTACTATCCTGTTTTAAAGTTTCATTTTTTTTTTTTTAAAATTGAACCCGCCGTCGGTATACCGACGCTTTGTAAGCGTCGGTCTTCCGACATTTTGAAAGATTTCCATTTTCGTTGGTCTTGTGATGTCCATTGATATTGCGACAGTTCTTCCTAGTGTCGGTATTGCGATGCTTTTGGAATGTGTCGGTATTGCGACGCTTTTGGAAAGCGTCGGTCTTGTGACACTTTTGTACGTCGTCGGAATTGCGACAGCTTAAAAACGTCGGAAGAGCGACATCATAAAAACGTCAGAAGAGCGACGTTCAAAACGTCAGACCACATTTCATCGAAATTGCGACAGTTTAAAAACGTCGGAAGAGCGATGGTATAAAAACGTCGGAAGAGCGACGTTAAAAACGTCGGACCACATTTTGTCAGAATTGCGACAGTTTACAAACGTCGGAAGAGCGACAGTTTGGGAAACGTCGGAAGAGCGATGCTTATTTGGAAGCGACGAAAAAAGTGTCAGTATTGCGATACTTTGTCAAGGCGTCGGAATTGCGACGTAATGGCGAACCACGTTTTTCTCGTCCTCGAACTGTCGCTCTTGCGATGACTATGTGTCGGAATAGCGACAAAGTGGCTGTCGGAAATTGGGCCAAATTTTCTAGTGTTTTATTCATCTTCAGAAATTAATAACTTTATCTCTGAAAATTGATAGGTTGCAGAGCTAGAAGAGCTCACCTAAGAAGTGTTGCTTGTGTCTTCCTCTGAAATCCTGTCTGAAATATAGACTCCTCCTCAAACTGCAACTCTAGAAAACTTGTTCTCCAATAGCCAGGATCACAACTGATAATGCTCCTTCATTTTTGTTGGTTTTAAAATAGCAACTCTAGTTCATCCTCGCATGCAATATATTTTCATGATGGAAAATATCCTTGACCGTAGTATGTACCATGTGATGGCCATCATAATCTTCAGTTGGTTCTATAACTTTAGTTATCAGGCTACAAATGGCTTGAAGCAAGCTAATATGTGACTGGAAGTCACCTCCACTGTCTTGCTGATTATTGGCCTAAATTTTCGGCAACTTCGATGTGCGACCAACCAAATGGTCATTGCATTAATTCTGATGATCCATGATCTTCTCCATTCGAAAAATACGTACCTTGAAATGAAAATAAACTGACTCAGCTGACAGACAAGACGGGATTAACGACTAAATTTATTACTGCAGGTTGACACTTAGACACTACACATATATCATGACTTAACTTGAACATAAATGACAACATACCATTCCTATCACATGATATAAATCATTTAAAAAATATTTGAAACATATTTACCCCATAACACGTGTGTCTTGACAAAAAAGAGGATGCATTTTTTATTTTATTTTTTAAAAACAAGGGAAGTTACCGAAATTTCCAGTAGCATCGAAATAAAATAAAAATAGATAGAAACAGGAATATAACAGACTGTCTGAAAAGGCTAAAACAGGCGCTACCGGAAATTTCACTAGCGACCATTTTTTTTTTGAAAATTTCAAATTCTAATCCTAAAAAAAAAAAAATTAAAATGGAAACATGATTTAGCAAAGAACTCTGCTAACATTGTCTCCATAGGGGATAGAGCTCTCCCTGCGAGGCTCCAAGAATATTTTGTAGTTTTAGTGCCTTGTCATTGGGCTATGGAGTCTTATTATGAAACACACCGGTATTTACAGTGAAATTAGGACACCAACAACCTTAGTGAAAGAAGTTTTTGAGAAAGCGCCCATTGAATGGGCCTTCAAACAATTCTGTCCCATCAAGATGTTGCAACTCAAAAGTATTGTTCTGCAGAATATTTGAGATTCTGAAATGACCAAGCCATAAAGCATCAAATTTGGAATTCTTACCTGGACCTTGATGCTGTGCATCCCATTTCAACACTAGATCTCCAATTTGAAAATCTTCCTTTTTGGTTCCTCTATCGAAAACTTGCTTTAAAACCTTCCGATATTTTCTCACCAAATCATATTGTTGTTCTCGCTTTTGCTGCACTTCTATGATCTGATAAATTCTCCTGGTCATGTCATTTGGCTCATATTCATGATATTGCAGAAATTTAGCTACAGGAATGGCCAATTGGACTGGAAAAACAACATCAGTTCCATAAACCATTTGAAAAGGTGATGTATTAATAGAATTTTTGATGGTCACCCTTGATGAACATCCAAATCTGGTTATGATTCCCTCTAGAAAATTAATGATGACTTTATGAGTAGCATTCCTGGTAGGTTTTGCTTCAATACATTTGGTGAAGTAATCAGTTGCAATAAGAATCCAATGATGATGTCCACTTGAAGGTGGATGAATTTCTCCAATGAAATCTAAGCCCCATTGCTGAAAAGGTGCAGAAACAACTATGGGATTGAGAGGAAAATATTTCAAATGTTTCTTACTAGTGAACTTCTGACATTTTTCACATGCTCTCACCTCAACACATGCATCAGAAAATAAGCTAGGCCAAAAATAACCAGCTCTTAGTATTTTGTATGCAGTAGTTCTCCAATAGTGATGACCTCCACACACACTACTATGCACGTCAAAAATAAATTTCTTGGAATCATCTAGGTCAATGCATCTCAACAAAACTCCAGTAGGATCTTTCCAATATAAACAATTATCTTTGATGCAGAATTTAACAGTTTCACCTTCAAAGATCTCACTCTGCTTTTGTCATAATTTGTAGGAGGTTAAAATGTTGTAGAAAATATATTATATCCTTATACCAGCTACATTCAGAAATATTTACATCCATTGCCATGCTATCAATATTTGCATAAATTTTCCCTTCAAATTTTTCATCCATGAAATTCAAGCCCAAAACTTTACAATTTTCTTTAGCTAGTAGTTTGGCTAATCCTTTACCTTTGATTAGTTTAGTAGGTTTTATCTCTAAATCAAACTCAAGAACTTTAGTCACCCACTTACCTCTTTTTCCATCAATATTAGGTTGAAATAATATCTCTCTAACAACAGATGAATGTACATAGGCAATAACTTGAGCATGCAAAATATAAAATCTAAAGGATTTGAGAGCTTTCACTAATGCACAGGCTTGCTTTTCCAACATTTCATACTTCATTTCTGCATCTCTAAGAGTTCTGCTGAAAAATGCTATGGGAGCTTCCTTATTTTCTGAATCTTTTTGTAATAAAACCACAACAATAGTATCTTGAGAGGCAAATGAGAAGATCAAGAAAGGCTTTGAGTATTCAGGGCTTACCAGGTGAGGTGCTTCAATGATAGCTTTTTTTATCAGCTCAGATGAATTTCTGGATTCAATTTTCCACTTGACTTCTTTGTATTTATTTAGCATGCAAGTAATATGCTTCACCACTTCAACAAAATTTGGAACGAACCTTCTTAAGAAATTGATCTTACCAAGGAAATATTGAACCTCTTTCTTGGATCTTGGAAGTGTTAAATCCTAAATTGAAATCACTCTTTTAGGATTAATTTTAACTCCATATTTAGAAACTATGTGACCCAACATCTTACCTTCCTTGAGAGAAAAATGAGACTTCTTTGGATTCAATGATATACCATATTTTCTGCATTTAACAAATACTTGTGTCAAGTGCTAAAGGTGTTCTTGGTATGAAGCTGAAAACACAGTAATATCATCCAAATATATGACCAATAATTTGTCCTTTTCTCCAATAAATGAAAAGTCCATAGCACGCTGAAAAGTAGCTATGGCATTCATAAGCCCAAATAGAATCTTTTCATACATGAATGTTCCCCAAGGAGTAGTGAATGTTATCTTCTCCCGGTCTTCCGTCCAAACTAAAACTTGATTGTACCCAGAGAACCCATGTTGGCTCAAGGGGTCTTGACCCAGGTTCGGTGTGCAAGGTTTTTCCAACAAACCCCTATACTACTGGCCCTTTCGGCAGTGACCTGCTTGCACAGGTCAAATTCTCACCCAAAGTAGTATGGGTGGGTGCTGGAACCAGGTTTCCGCACCCTAAGAAAGGATGGGTAAAGCAAGCAGAGCTGCACTAGATCTTGTAATCCCCGATTACCTCGTTCTACGCAGGGTTAATTAAGTCTCTATTTGCATCCACGTGCACTAGATCTATAGTTATATGCTTGCTATTATATCAACACAACAGTACATAAACAAAACATAATAGATCTAGATCCAAGAACATATTATACATATCTTTCGCAGTTTAAGGATAGAAAACGCACAATACAACAATTATCAGTAATTCACGTAACAATACTCACATATTCAGTTCTCTAACAATCTTTCACATTCATTCATTCATCAATTCTTCCTTACAATTCCCTTCCCAACCTGTGCACACAACAGCAGGGTCCGCACACAGCTGGACTTGGATCTCCGCGCACACAGCTAGCAGGAGTCTGTTCTCCAAAACCCAAACAGATAGCTTAAACAAAAATTCACATCAATAGCTCATCATTCTTGTCTTTTTTCAATACAAAATGTTCTGCTATTTATAACAATCTATCCTAGACTTTCCTATGGTCCGAAAACCGTGGTTTCGGACCCCTGGTTTACCCTTTTACCCTTTAAAAATATGTTCGGGGCTTTGACCCGCCCCAAAACCCCTCCGCTAGATTAAATCTAATCAAAATTATCCAAAAATATCCAAAATTGACCAGTTTCGTAGCTTATTAGGAGACCTTGTTCCAACAGTCCCCCAACACAATCTTGTGACTCGTCCCGAGTCACTGCAGTGGTGCAACTTATATTTGTGCACGTAAGGTATCAATAGCGCGGATGAGAGGAGGAAGCACTTCCTGACTCTGGTCCACAGCTCGCTGTGCAATGTCGACAAGCGTCAGGGAGGCAGGACAATCTAGAGTCGCGGGAACTTGGTCTAGCAGCTGATGGAGGTGCATAATGGTGGACTAAGCATATTGGGCGAGCTGTAGTGCGGTATTAGCCCATGGTTTCAATCATTTTTGGACGATATTCTTGGTGTGGCAAAGGTTCTTAATATTTTCCATGATGGCTAGATGCTGTGCGGAGACGTTGAAGGGTGCGGAAGCTCTGATTTGATCCAGAGCAGCGTCCGCCTGCTGTAATTCCTTCTGAATATGCTGAAGCATTGAGTGGTGCTGGACTACCGTACATAGTTGCATAGATGTTTCGATCAACTGTGCGCCCTGCATAAGCTATTCCTAAATAATATGCATTGCGTCGGTGACCAATTCAATCCGCTGGGTCCATACTTTGGAGGCGGTTCAGACTGCTGTTTTTGGGCATGGTGGAAAACCTCTTGCAATACTTGGGTGTATAGTCCTTGTATCTTGGTGCGATATAGTTGCACCAGATCTATTTGGATATCCCCAATGGGTGAATCATGACTGTGAACTAGGGTAGCGCGAGGGAGTGAGCACACATTGCTTCTGCTGGGTGGTGCTCTGGAGTTACAGAGAAGTCACATAATGTCCCTGTATCTTAGCGTTCCTTCATGGTGTAGCACCAGTGGTGACTGGACTGTGAAGCTGCGGGTGGGGGACTACGGTCATAACGTACCCTCTTCTATTATATCATCCAAGTCCCTTTGGCTGGGTCCCGCGATTGTCCCTCGGGCGCAAAGGTCGATTATTCGTCGTTCGCAGTGATGGGGCTTCTCTGTGCATGGGTCATAGGTAAATATTTCTATAGGTGGCCATCTGTTAATTAGTTGGTCACTCTCATCAGTCCCAGACCCTCGCAAGATGATGTTTGCATTTGCTGAGTAGCTTGGAAATGAATCCGTCAGGGGATTAGGATTCGTCATAGCAACAAGAGAACAGGCATTCCAGAGACTATCAAGGAGCGCATAAAACCAGTAAGCCGATAGTAGGAACATACTATAGAACCAATAAATAGCCCGTTGTGAAGTTATTCTGTCAACCGCACACCGTCTAGAGTGCTTTGATGGTGAAGTGGATCGTACGGGAAACTTACCATCAGCAATTCGGATCCAACTTACCATAAATGGCTGCATTGATGGCTTGCCATCTAATTTGCGTAACTGTGAGGTTCCTTTCTTGTCAAAGCGGAGTGTACTGATGATCGTTATTTGTATCTGGGGACTTTTCCATGGGACGTCAGACCTCGGATGACATCTGCATGTCATTCACGTACCCTAAATTAAGGTTGATGCTAGGTGTTTTATGACGAGGGTCAAGTACCAGATCTATACGTAGGTCATGAATCTTCTTGAGCCATGTGCGTCACTCCTGATCGGATCGTCCCTGTATGATAAGGTTTCATCATGCGTCCTAGCGCCATTTGTTACTCGAAGTAAGCACAAATTCTCCCAATTGCACGTGGGTTCGGGTGGGTCCATAATCGAACGCATACTTAGGGCAGTGGTAGCCAGGCGAGCCGGGGTAGGTAGGGTTTGCTCACACCCTTGAGTGTTGTATGTCAGTCAATATCTGTGTAGGTTGATTAACTACGGAGCCCATCCGACAACCGGGTTCCCTGAGCGCAGTATCACCCTACTCCCATTCTTCCCCTTAGTGGAGAACACCGGTCCTTGTGTAGGTGCTCCGCGTAATGTTAGTGATAGTGCCCCTAGCCTGTGTTTTGTGGGAATCTTAGGTTCAACTGTCTCCTGAATATCATTTGCGTCCTCCTGGTAGGGCAGGTTCCTTTCCGTGGTAGAGATGCACCGAAAATTCCTGATGGTCTGAAGACATCAGAGTGCCGAAACTTCATGCAATCAGCCTTGCCAATTTTCCAGCTCCTCATCAAAGTTAGAAAAACATTCACTATCCTTTTCCTAGCAGAGCATTCCTTCATCTGTGGGGTTAACCCAATATTCATCCTACATAATTAATTTATAAATGTGATCTAATTGCTCCTCCTCATAGGCTGGCTCTGTATACTGCGCACCTTCTGCTGGATCTAGTGGTACTATGACACGCGTACCTTTGCTTTCAAACACCATGCTGCGCTTCTTGAGATTGATGACACCCCCCATGTCAATTTCCCAGTCTAGTACAAGGAGTGCAGGGTAGGGATCCGCATATTCCACAATTTATATGACTTCAAAGTCAGCTAGGACCCTTACCCCTGCGATGTCAAGCATGACTTTTGGTAACCTCCCTAGAGGGATGATTTTTTGTTGATTGGCCATTCGCAACTGGATGGTGGACCATTCTAGTTTAGGTTATCCCATTCATTTCCATGCCCACTTTGGTAATACATTCACATCTGACCCAGATCTAAAATAACCTTATCCATCTCGTAGTCACCAATCTGCGCAGTCAATCACATATCTCTTCCGGTGTGCTTCTTATAGCTGTATAGTTTGTGTACATCCTTTGTTTCAGGGATCAAATTGGTCTGAACTGCGCAGGTATTCAGTAGTGCTTGAGATTACCTATAGGCTGCGGATTTCACAGTAGCTTTAGACATGCCTTTAAAAAGGGCTCAACCCCTTCCTCTATCTGAGGTTGTGGTGGCAGCTGTGTGGGGACTGTCAGTGGTGTTTGTTCTTTGAAAGACACTCCTTCCCGGGAGGCAAGCTCCTCTTTTGTTCCTTGGGTGACCAACTCTCTGTGTGTCATGAATTTTACACAGGGATCCACCTTTCTTAGCTCGGATTGAACTCTTTGTACATTCTGCGTAGGGGTGGGCTGCTTTTCCTGCATCTTGGCTATTAAAATTGGGCAGTCCTCTACCTCATGGTCCATCTGCCTACAATATTTGCATGATGGCCTGGTGGGATTTGGGAATTCTCTGGAAAAGTGCCCTACTTCCCCACATTTATAACAGACTAGCTGCCCATGTCCTTGTCCTGCGCTTCCTCCCTGACCTCCCCTGCCTCGGGTCGGTGATCCTCCAAAGTACGCAGAAAGTCTTGGTGATGCAGGGTCTGTTTTTACCCTATATAAGTTCCGACGATCCATCATTAATTCATAGGTACGAAAGTTTTTCTCATCATGTCCCACTGATTGGCAGAATCGACACCATTTTTGCTTTAGTTCTAGGACATACGCACCTAGCCGAGGGAAATGGTTCGTATCAGGCAGTCTTGCTACCCGACAATCATCATACCATAGTGTAGGTCCGCTTGACCCTGGTGTTAATAGGACGGGTTCCCTACTTGCCCCTGGGTGTACTGGACTAGGTCCTCCTACTTGGATGTAATCCATCAGCAGAGGGCACTGATCCTTCATATGGCCAGACACCCGGCATCATATGCACCAGAGATCTGCGCAAAATTCCTTTCCTCTCTCTTTTCGCAGGTTCTGTATCTCCATATGCATAGCCCCAAGTTGTTCCTAGATTTGTTGTACCCCTGCAGACGTATCCTCTTGGGGGGCAACCTCCAGTTTCATAGCAACTTCCACAGCCTTCTCCTGCGACTCAAAGGTCTGATGACTCATTGGCATGTGTAGGTGAGGTAACAACATAGCGATGAACCATTCTGTATGCTGTCTATCATCATATTCAAATCCTTCTTCCCTGATTTCTTTCTTCAGTCGCTGATCAGCCTCGCATATTGACTCAGATGCACCTTGTTTGAAGTATTTTTCTTCTGCTACCAACTGGGAATAATATTTCAGCTTTCTGAACTGGTGCTTCAAAGTGTCCTTGATATCTTGAATAGGTGTGCCCCCATTCTGGGAAATATACCACATGTACCAGTCCAGGGCCCTGTCCTCGAAGGCCAACGAAAATTGCACCCTTTTTACCGTATCACTCGCCACATTCTGCGCAGTCCATACAGAGTCTACCACAAACCAAAACTAGTCCATATCCTCATCTCCTACCCTCTTGAAGGTATGTAGTTTCAGATGCACAACCATATCACTGTCTAGGGAGGGTGGCGGTATAGGTGAATTCTTACATTTGCGCGGCCTAGGTGGAAATGTGGCAGGGGGATCTTGCTCAGCTGGTTCCTGTAACTGATTGTAGGTGGATCTCCCTCCGTCAAGGTTGGTCCGATAGTATTTACCACTGCGTGTTGTGCTCCCGTCTAGATTAGAGATCATTTAGTCAGTATGACTACACAGAATACTCTTTTCGCATAGTAATTTCTTGATCAGCAATGGTATCGTCCTCAGAAATTTGCCTCGGAACCCTTTGAAGAATCGTCGTTCAGCCTTAGAGTATGATACAAACTGATCAATGGCAAATTCTGTCACAAATCCTCCCAGCACATTATCCACCCAGTGATCCACCGTACGCGTGATAGTATTATCAGTTATTTCCAGCTACTCGAGAAGCTTTGGGGTCCACTGAGTGACTCGTTCGTCCTTCCAGCACTTCTGGAATTCCACAAGTCTGGCCAGCCACTCCTGGAGTTCAATCGCAAAGGTTACAAATAATATTTCGTAGCTTTCAGTAAGAATGTACCTATTTTTCCACCTTTTCGCTGTTAACTTTTCACTATGGTTTTATTTTACTGCGAACACCTGGATCTGTCTTTCGAACCAATCTTCGATCTCTTTTCTTTCAAGCTTCCAGTATTCTCTTGTCATTACCTGATTCCTCTCTCAGACTTCTTCCGGTCCCGGCAACAAAACCATTTTTTGGCTCAAGGGGTCTTGACCCAGCTTTGGTGTGCAAGGTTTCGCAAAAAACCCCTATACTACTGGCCCTTTCAGTAGTGACCTGCTTGCGTAGGTCAAAGTCTCACCCGAAGTAGTATGGGTGGGTGCTGGAACTAGGTTTCCGCACCCTGTGAAAGGATGGGTAAAGCAAGCAGAGCTGCACTAGGTCTTGTAATCCCTGATTACCTCGTTCTATGCAGGGTTAACTAAGTCTCTATTCACATTCACGTGCACTAGATCTATAGTTATATGCTTGTTATTATATCAACACAACAATACATAAACAGAACATAACAGATCTAGATCCAAGAACACATTATACAGATCTTTCGCAGTTTAAGGATAGAAAACGCACAATACAACAATTATCAGTAATTCACGTAACAATACTCACAGATTCAGTTCTCTAACAATATTTTGCATTCATTCATTCATCAATTCTTCCTTACAATTCCCTTCCCAACTTGCGCACACAACAGCAGGGTCTGCACACAGTTGGACTTGGATCTCCGCGCACACAGCCAGTAGGAGTCTGTTCCCAAAAACCCAAACAGATAGCTTAAACAACAATTCACATCAATAGCTCATCATTCTTGTCTTTTTTCAATACAAAATTCTCCACTATTTATAACAATCTATCCTAGACTTTCCTATGGTCCGCAAACTGTGGTTTCGAACCCCTGGTTTACCCTTTTACCCTTTACAAATATGTTCAGGGCTTTGACTTGCCCCAAAACCCCTCTTTTAGATTAAATCTAATCAAAATTATCCAAAAATATCCAAAATGGACCAGTTTCGCAGCTTATTAGGAGACCCTGTTCCAACAACCCATCTAACATGGAATTCTGTTTGAACGAGTTACCATTTGAAGAATATGCTCCATATTTGGCAATGAATAACTATATTTCTTGGAGCATTTGTTAAGATTTCTGAAATCTACACATAAAATGAATTCACCACTCTTCTTTGTTACTGGAAGTAGATTAGAAACCCATTCTAAGTATCTCAATGGAATGATGATTTTGGCATCCAAAAGTTTTTTCACTTTCTTCTCCATTATTGGTAGCAATAGTGGATTAATTTGTATTAACTTCTGCCGGAAAGGCTTAGTACCATCTTTAAATGGTATCCTATGCTCAATGATAGTTGTATCATATGTCTTAAGATCCTCATATTTCCAGCCAAAAACATCAACAAATTCACAGAACAACTTATGGTATTCAACCTTTCTTTCTTCTGATAAAGATTTTGACAACTTCACATACCTCGGTTCTTTTTATGTGCCCAAATTGAAATCTTCCAATTATGCTTTTGTTTCAGTTAACTATGGTTTGACTGAGACATCATTGTGATCAAAGAGCTTCTCAAGTGGGATTAACCCATTGGGAATGTGATTGGTAGGCAGTTGAATAATAGGGTGATCAACAATCTCTTTTTGCAGATTTTTGGTGTCTTGCAAATCAACATCATCCTTCATCAGATCTTCATCTTGATCAATTTTTAGGACATCAAACTCTTTAGCAACTTCAATGAATCTTCTAATATCTTGATCATCTCTAAAAAATTTCCAATGCTTGACATTATCAGGAATGCTAGGCCTGAACCTAACTTCCACTTCATATTTCAACTTCATAGTTATTGGAATCTTGAATGAGCTTGTTGAAATAGAAAATGAATTAGCCAAAATATTACTTTCTCTTGGAACAAAAGAAATGTTAAAGGCCAAGAATGAGTCTTCTACAATACTCCATAGTGCATTATGGTAATATCTGAGTCTGGGATGCTTAGTTTGATAAAAATTCTTGATTTGCTGAATAATAAGTTCAACAGCTCCAAAAACAAAAATTTCTGAAATATTCATGTCTTTTGCTATTTTTAAACCAATCAAAAGAGCTTCATCCTCAACCACATTGTTAGTCACTTCAAATTCAAGTTTGAAAGAAAAATTGGAGCTCTCTTTCAAAGCATAAATGAGAAATATCCCTGCACCAACTCCTTCTTTAGAACATGAGCCGTCAAAATAAATTTGCCACAACTTAGAACCCTTATGACTGATCTGTTTATCAACATGCTTCAAATATGAAAATTTTCTACAGATAGGACAACCTTATCCATTTGTAAAATTCTTGAACCAAAATTAGTTGTTCTAGCATAAATTGGATGATTAGTGGGGTCTTTTCTGTCTCTAATGATATATGCCAGCTGAACTTCTCTATAAAGTCTTCTTTGTTCTTCTCCAAAAATAGGGACAGTAGCATAAGTGAAATCCATTTGAAAATTTCCTCCCAATCTTCTTATCCACGATCTAGAAAGTAACATGCAAAACCTAGGAGGAATGTCAGCTACAACAATATCCATCACCATCCCTCTCATAGGTAACTGAAATAGGCTTACTGTAAGATCTTTGATGACACCAAGGCATTGAAATTTCCGGGAATCAAAGGAGTAGAGATCTTGGTATTCTATAGTTACTTCAAGACCTAGTTCATCCATGACTACCTTGGGCATTAAATTATGTGAGGCTCCAGAGTCCATTAGGAAATTATGAGATATCTTATCATGAATATTTAGGGATAGATAGAAAGGAAGGGTAGATTCATCTCTGTCTTCTACCAATGGACCTAAAATAACAATGGGCTTGTCATCTCGAAGGTTAACAAAATTAGAAGCTACTTCGGTAGGTGGGGGTTGAAGAGCTTTCATAAAGGTCTTTTTAAAATTATTATTCTTCATGAGCTCTACAAGAGGAACAAGAATCTTTATATTTTGTATCTCATTGTCAAAATTGAAAACAAGGGGAAATTTGTGAGCATTTTTTACCTCAAGTGAAGCAGGGTTAATTGCTACCAGAATTTCTGGTCTGCTTGTTTCAACAACTTGCTTTTCTGCTAGAATTTTAACTACGTCCTTATTCTTCCTAGGCTGTGCAACAAGCTTTGGATTATCATCAATATTATTTGATCTGAGATTGTATCTGCTTTGGTGATCAGCTGCAATCATGGAATGATTATAAATCTCTTCATTATTATGAGTATATGACATGAAATCTTCATACTCTGCTTGTGTAATATGAATCAACCCTTCTTTATCTATCAAAAAATTGATTTCAACAACTTTCTCCAACCTTCCAGCTTCCTCTTCATCTTCAAATATAACATTATGCAAAGTGGGCTGTAGTTTTTGATCATCAACATATATTCTTTCTCGCTACAAAATTTGAGGAGCAATAGGTCTTCTAAATTGCTTCCTATTAGGCTGATCAAATGAAACATTTCTAGTAGTAGCTAGCCTTGCTTCCATATTGAGCTTGGACATCTTAGTATTCAATGACTTGACCATCTTGGTCAGCTCATCTAACATAGGATCTATGTCTGAAGTTTCTGAAGTTGAAACTGTTAGTGTCAGAATATGAATTCTGCCATTAGTGATCAAAATCACTCATTTCATTATCATTTTAGGTGTCTCGCTCTGAAATTTTTATATCATTCCATTAGGTCATGCTAAAAATTGTTTCAATGATGGTAACCTCCCTCAATAAAAATTCACTCTCCCTTAGAGATTCACATTGCTGACTCACTTCCATGTCTTATTGAGCATAATAACACCTATGAAAAGCTCATTTCACCATGTCTCGCCTCAGTTAAAGTCAACCATGGAAGTCAGGTTATTAAAAGTCTCATTAGGTCATTAGGGTTTTGTATTTCAAGGTCCAAAAATGCACCATTTCATTTGCATATGGTCAACAAAGTATGAGAGTGATCCTAATAATGTCTCTTTACCATGTAAATATGACCTCCAAGACGATTTCCAAAGTTGTAATTTGATTTCAAGTGCGAGTTTCATTCCAAGATGTAATTTTTATTTATTCATGTAATTTTATGTCAATTCAAATGTAATAACTATTCAGTCTCCCAAAGGCTTCCAACTCAGAGTTCCACATGCCAACACATAAAATGTCAAAGTAAAAGAGATTTTAGTTCATCAATTGATCAAATTTCAAAGGGAGTTGTCTCTTCCCAAAGGTGCCCAAGTCATCATTGTTCACAAGCACTAAAAACTAATTTCCTCTCCCACTGAGCTAGGGTTTGCTATGGAAATGAGACATTAGAGAAAATGAGCCATAAGGTAGGCCATATCAGTAAGTATGAGGTCATTTTTTTTTCTCTCATGGAAGAAAATGATGATGTATATTGTCTTGATGTACATAAAGACTTCCCACTGGAAACAATTCTTGCAGCAATACAACAAGTTGATCAACCAAAGGTTAAAGAATATATTCAACATCCTTGTGAATCTTTAAGAGAGAAAGAAGACAATTATTGTATTATCAAAAGAAAACAAAAAGTAATTTCTCCTCTGTCTGAAGATGAGATAGATCAACTCCTGAAAAGTCATATTACAGTCCAAGCTAAAGCAAGTTTTCCATGTTCACATAGTCAAGAAAGTGTTGGTAAAACTTCTTCCATTTTTGAGAATGAAAATCTAAGTTTAAATGAGGACAATCCTGAAACTAGATTTATAGATCATCATGAAGAAAGACAATCTCCTTTTTCAATGTTCATATTTGATGAAATTTCTCCTGAACTTGATTTGCCTAAGCAAGATAAATAGGAAGATAATTTAGTTGAAATTATACAGGATATTGTTGTGAGTAAACCAATTTATGATGCTGATTCCCTGCAAGGAGATGAGCTAGCAGATACTAGTGTCTTTCATGAAGATGATAGGGTTGTCATGTTTGTTAACCTTGAAGAATGTTTCTTATTTAAGGATGACATAGAATATGAATTTGAGGAGTATGAGCCTAAGACAGGAAATATGTCAGAGAAAGAATCAAAGTTTCTCATGCTTCAGGAATTTGCATCCAACAATCAGATAACAGAAATTCATATTTCCCTATGCTCTCCTATGGATCAACAACCAAGTGTTCTTTCAAATCAGAATGAAGAGTGTGCTTGTGTTTTTGTTGAGTCTCAAGACAAGGTAACATTTCGTATTTTTCAATATCCGATTACTGATTTTCTACAGTTAGCAAGGATGATGTATTTTCTTGTTTTCATGGACCAGAAGCACATGTTCAGTAGACACTTGGAGTGGCCTAGTTTTTGTTTTTCTTCCTGCTCAAGGAAAGTGAAAGTAGAATTCAAGAAAGTAACCATCTGCTGGAATGGTTACACTGGAAGGATCACTTCACATGTTTGTACATATGTCTTCAGCAGGTAGGTGGTTGTCATCGGGATTTGAAGCCCTCAAGTCTCGGTGATGTACTACAATCAATAAGTAGGGTAAGTTCATATTTTGAGTCTTGTTTCAGTCAAGTCAAGTCAAATTGATTCAGTTTCATTCAATTTGTGTCATTAAGTTGTCAAATAGTCAGTCCCACATTTCAGCTTAAGTTATTATTGACCTTATTTGGCCCAATGGAATAAATCACTAATCTACTCAACTTAGAGATCTGCGGTTCTTGACTTCTCTGTCAGAGCTGCCATCCCCAATAAGGCAAATGTTATTTTCAGAATATGCATCCTACCATCAGTGCTCAAAATCACTCATTTCAATATCATTTTAGGTGTCTCGCTCTGAAATTTTTATATCATTCCATTAGGTCATGCTAAGAATTGTTTCACTGATGGTAGCCTCCCTAAATAAAAATTCACTCCCCCTTAGAGATTCACATTGCTGACTCACTTCCATGTCTTCTTGAGCATATTAAAACCTATGAAAAGCTCATTTCACCATGTCTTGTCTCAGTTAAAGTCAACCATGGAAGTCAGGTTATTCAAACTCTCATTAGGTCATTAGGGTTTTGTCTTTCAAGGTCCAAAAACACATCGTTTCATTTTCATAAGGTTAGCAAAGTATGAGAGTGATCCCAGTAATGTGTCTTTACCATGTAAATATGACATCCAAAACAATTTCCAAAGTTGTAATTTGATTTCAAGTGTGAGTTTCATTCCAAGATGTAATTTTTATTTATTCATGTAAATTTATGTCAATTCAAATGTAATAAGTATTCACTCTCCCAAAGGCTGCCAACTTAGAGTTCCACATGCAAACACATAAAATGTCAAAGTGAAAGAGTTTTTAGTTCATCAATTGATCAAATTTCAAAGGGAGTTGTCTTTTCCCAAAGGTGCCCAAGTCATCATTGTTCACAAACACTAAACCCTAATTTCCTCTCCCATTGAGCTAGGGTTTTCTATGGAAATGAGATATTTGAGTAGATGAGCCATAAGGTCAGTCATATCAGTAATTATGAGGCCATTTCATCTCATAAACATCATTTCTCCATCATTTTTTTATAATTCATTCCAAGAGTCAAGCCATTTGCCACTCATAGGGTTGGTTTTTCTTCAAACTATGTTTTTGACCAAACATAGGTGAATTTGAAAAAAGTGAGATAGCATTTTGTCCATCATAGATCAAGGAAGAAAAACCTCTTGCAGATTTTATACAGATGTCATGGTTTTAGAGAAATGGCGAAAACACAAGTGCCACATGAGAGTTGTTGCACTTCTGGAGTGACCTTGGGAAAATCAAGTTTTATCATAGTTGGAGTGTCCAAATCAATTGTTTGATAATTAAAATGATAACTAGGCAAAGAAATATTTCAATGACCTATCATTAGCTAAATTTTGAGTTGATGAAGGCCTCCAAAAGTTTCCTGCAACAACACTCTGCATTTCTGCACCCTCATTCAATACTTTTTGACTAGTCTTGGGAAAATCAACTTTTAAAAAGGAAAATAAACTCCAATAATAAAAAAAAGGGTATATTTGGAAAGTATAATTGAGGGGATTTCCAAAGAGATATACGGGGCCCAATTTGGACACCAAGAAGGCCTCCAAATGTGGTCTTCAAAAAGGTGAAAATTCTGTGTTTTGTAGTATTTTTGCACTCAAAAAATTTTCCAAAGGCGCAACGACCTGCACGCTGCGCTCTTTTTTGGGGCCTTCAATTGACAAATGGCCATCACCATAATGTTCATAATGATGAGGAAATCAGCCATAGAAAGTTTTAGAAGATTAAAAGGAGAACTCGTACCTCAAAAATGTAAAAAACTGCCAAAATTTCATGTTTTTGCCTCCTTTTTGACTTGCTCGCTGCGTGTTTATCAGTCTTGGGAGATCAAGTTTTTGACAGGGAAAATGAGAACCATTTTGAAAACTAGAGGTATATTTGGAAATTATACTTAGATAGATTTCCAATGAGCTATCATGGAGTTGATTTGGACATCGGGAAGGCACTTGATCCAGATTTATGCAGGAATGCAACAGAATAAACACATAACCATAAATACAGAGATGCAGCGGAAATAACACTTCATTTCATTAATATCAAATAATTGAAATTTGATTATAGACAGAATGGAAATAAAACTAGCTAGGGCACTGGTAGCTATCTCTGAGAAGAGATGTGGCGGCTACAGACCTCCGAAGCTGAGTTACAATGAGGCTCGAGGGCCTATTTACTATTGAGAAACAATGGAGAACCCCTAAAACATCGAAAAACCTAACCACTAGGAGATGAAGCGCCAAAAACTATGGGCCCTGTTTGGGTAAATTGGTGTTTCAACTTCCCGGAGACGTAACTTTGGCATACTATCTCGGGTTTGACGCACATGATATCCGAGGGACTACAACTTTCAAGATGAATTTGATGATCAAATTCATTGGTAGAAACGATGCCCAAAAAAGCGTCGTTTGAGGCCTCAAAAGCGACTCGGAAGTTTAGGACCGAAAAAGCTGTAAAAAAATAGTAAGTTATGCCAGAAAGCTGAAAAGCGAAAGGGAGAATAATGGTGGGGGGCCAAGTGGAATAGGTGGGTGGCCGCACCAATATTCACTGGATCATTCCTCCCCCTTAGGAAGCAATGGTCCCCATTGCGTTAAGTTTCCCCTCCATGAGATGAGGAAATTTCCCTGTTTGAACTTGGTCAGTGAACCACTTTCCTTGGTGAAGAGTTGCGACTTTGACAACACTGATGGGTTGGATCCTCGTTGGCCCGAGTGTTCTTGAAAATTTTGCATGTCCATGATACAATCGTGGTGGCTTTGTTCCATGCGATCTAGGTTTAACTCTGTTGGTGTGAGTTGATTACTGCAACGTCCAGTATCCGAGTAGAGGTGAAGTAAGGAGAAAGCCGATCACTTTGACGGGTCGAGGTGAGAGACCAAGGAATGGTGGAATACTAAACTCGAAAGCATTGTTCCCTATAGCCTTAGTGATGGTGTACGACCCGTATCGGAGTGGGTGAAGCTTATGCGGTGAGGAGTCCGTTGAGGGCGCTCCTTCTCGCAAATGTAGCCATACTTTTTTCGCCCACTGGAAGTTGTGCGCACCGGTGTTGATCATGGAGCTTCTTGTTCTTCGCAGTGGCTGCTAGTCCAATATATCATGAACTGTTGGCGGATGTGTTGAATGCTAAGCTCAGATGAAGCTACTGCTTTGTCAACCTCTGGGACCGAGCGTCTGTTGAGTCGGCACGGCAGTTTGCAAATGGCATGACTAGCGTCCAATGGGACATAGTGGTGGAATCCCAAGCCCACTGAAAGGAGGCTATAGAGCCAATTGAAAGCTGAATGGAAAGCCCGATTATAACTATGTTTAGTACATAGGGGAGGCTCGTCTCATGTCGTGGATGCTTTTGAATTGTACATGCGCATAATGTGACAATCATGCTGGTTGGCGACCTGCTCCGGCCATTTGTTTGGGGGATGTGAAAGGCTGTGGACTTGGTGAGCTTTGTGTCCATCATTGACCGAAGAGGCGGACCAAAATGTCTTTGAGAACTTTTGCTATCTCGATTTGATATGATAGTACTGGGATCCCAAAAGTGCACCTATACTCGTTCAAAGAAGAGTTTAGCGGTAGCCTTACATTGTGATATTCTTCTTACATGCCGCCGCTAATGGCCATCTTCGAGAATCTATCAACGACCACAGCTCATGATCATTGCCATTCTTAGTAGAGGGTAGGCCCAGACATGTAATCCATGGAGATGGATTCCCAAAGGGTCGACTTTAGGGGGTAGGTAGTGGAGTATATAGGCCTTACTTCTTGATGGTGGGTTTAGCAATGGCACGCGTTGCAAGGTCCGATGTGCTTCTCGACATCCTTTCAGAAAGGTTCGACCAATAGAAATACTTAACTAGTATTGCTATTTCGTTTTCTGGACTCTCGAAATGCCCAATGACTCGACTGTAGTGTGCTTCCCATATCATCTTGGCACGCTCGTTTGAAGGAACAGAAAGGTGTCCCAGGTGACATAAAAGTGAATCTTGGAGGTGAAAATTTGGAACTTGCGTGCCCCCCAAGAGTGCCTTGTGAGTGTGGCCGAATTCTAGGTCACTCTCATAGAGAAGCGGCCAATCAGAAGTCTCGTGCCCACAAGAGTTGAGCACGGTGGTGAGCGCCACGATCGGTGGTCGACTGAGGCAGTCTGCAACATTGTTGGTGCTACCCTTCTTGTACTTGATGTTCAAATGAAACTGTTGCAGATATGTGGACCACTTTTGATGGCGATCATTCTGCAACTTCCCTTGTGTCTGTATGAACTGCAGGGGCCGGTGGTCTGTTTGGATGATTGTTTCCTTCCCCAAAATGTAATGCTTCCATTGTCGACAGGCTTGCACAATGGAATACATTTCTTTGTCATAGGTGGGATACTTGCGAACTGTCTCAGACAATGTCTCACTGTGATATGCCACTGGATGTCCCTGTTGAGTAAGAACCGCCCCAATAGCATAGTCAGAGGCATCTGTCTCGATCTCAAATGGCTGCTGCAAGTCTGGTAAGGTGAGCACTGGGGCAGAACAGAGGCGATTTTTCAATTCTTTGAACGCCTTCTATTGAGGTTCCGACCAAAAGAATTTTTCTCTCGCTCCTCCTTTGGTGACTTGACTCAAGCGCCAAGTGATATGAGAGAATCCCAACACGAATCTACGGTAGAAATTAGCAAGACCCAGAAAGCTGCGAAGCTCTGTTATAGTAGTCGGGGCTGGCCAATCCCGAATGACTTGGATCTTGGCTGGATCCACATGCACCCCCTTTCATCAATAATGTATCCCAGATATTGAACCCGGGTCATGCCAAACTTGCACTTCTCCAAATTGGCACACAACTTGTGTTGCCGCAGTGTTTGGAGGACTTGTCGGATGTGATGAAGGTGCTCTTCCCAAGTCTTGCTGAAGATCAGAATGTCATCCAAGTACACCACTACGAATGAGTTGGTGAATGGCCGCAAGATTTCATCCATCATCCTCATGAAGGTTGCGGGAGCATTCGTCAACCCGAAAGGCATGACCAGCCATTCAAAAAGGCCTTCCTTAGCTTTGAAGGCAGTCTTCCACACATCAGAGGGTTCAATTGGTACCTGGTGATACCCAGACTTCAGGTCGATCTTACTGAAATATTTTTCACCTTGAAGTTGGTCCAGAAGGTCATCAATCCGTGGGATTGGGTACCTATTCCGGACAGTGATCTTGTTCAGCGCCCGATAGTCAATACAGAGTCTCCACGTCCCATCCTTCTTCTGTACCAACACGATCGGGCTCCCACAGGGCGATGAACTTGGTCTCATGTGACCTTTCTGCAACAGCTCCTGAATCTGCCTCTTGATTTCATCATTTTCCAGAACAGAGCGTCGATAGATCGGTCCATTGGGTAGTGGCGCACCTGGGGTCAGATCAATCGGGTGCTTGACCTGGCAGTGCAGGGGAACCCCTGTGGGTGAGGTGAAGATGTCCCCGTACTCCTCCACGACCTTATCCATTTGTTGTTGTCGTGTAGAGGGGCCCTGTCTGGAGGTCGTGGCCACAGTCTTCTTCTTGCCCTGGGGGCGGATCATCAGGAAAACGAATTTCCTGGTTTGGGAAATGAGCTTACTACATTGTTTTGCAGTAACCAAAGAGATAGCGGCAGGAGGTGGTACCTCTGGTATCCCGTACAACTTATTTCCCAAAGTAACAATAACAGCACGAGGTCGAGACTCATACACAGCATGATGCTTCCACAAGTATGGTTGTCCTAATAATACATTAGAAACATCAATAGGAGCAACGTCACATAATACCTCATCCGTGAAGGGCTTGATGCTATAGGGAAGGCGACACTGCCGGCTGACGCGGAGATCTCGTCCTTGGTGAAGCCACCCGATGGTGTATGGATGTGGATGAGCTATGGTCGGCAAGCCCAACCGCTTCACGGCGTCTGCTGAAATGAGGTTCTTTTGGCTCCCATTGTCGACAATGAACTGTACCGGGGAGCCCTTTACCCACATCCGGGAGTGGAAGAGACGTTCCTCCTCCTCTGGATCTTCCGGTTCCTCCTTTTGGATCTTTGCAGTGGCAACAGTGGCATTGGGCTCCACATCAATAATCTGTTTCCCTTTTTCATTCGCCTTTTCAGGTTCTGATTCAGAGTCAGAGCATGCATCTGACTCAGAAGCCCTCATCTCGGCCACTAGCGATTGCTTGGCCCGACACTCACTTGTGTTGTGAGTGGAGCTCTTATGGAACTCACACCACTTTCCCGTGTCCTTCTTTGGCTTTGCGGTGCTGTTCTTTTCTTGTGGCTTCGATGGGTTGTCTTTAGCCGTCATGCCTTGGCTCTGTCCTTTGTTCTGCGGTTTGGAAGCACCTTTCCCTTGCTTTTGATTCGCAGATCCAAAGTCCTGCTTCTTCTGTTTGAATTTCTGCTCAATCTTGGCAGCATACCGGTATGCCGTACCAAGCGAGGAGATGTCGAGGAACTCCATTTCCTCCTGAATGTATCTGTGCAGACAGCTGCGATACTTTAGCACCAAATGTTTCTCTGAATCTTTGATACCCAATTTTGTGCGTAGGGTATGGAACAGATTCGTCAGCTCGTGCACATCTTGATCCCTCTGTTGTCGCAGCGTGGTCCATTGTATGTACTTGTCCTCATAGCTCCCCACGGGATAGTACTGTTCCTTGACGGCGTCTCGGAAAGAATTCCAAGTTGGTACGGCCAAGAACAGAGAGGGTTCTGTCTGGTCCTTGTTCTCACAGTAGGTTTCCCACCAGTCCTTAACATGGGGGATAGCTTTGAGGAGTGCAAAAATAATCTTCTCCCAGTCTGAAAAGTCATGAACAGAGAAATATCCTTCTAATAGATTCAACCATCTATCTACGGCATCTGTGTCTATTTGACCCTCAAATATGGGAATGTCAAAATTTACTTGTACCTTAAAGGGAGTCGCAACTCCAGAGTGGCTACTGGATGCAGATGCGCCGCCGGTGGGCAGCCGTTGAAGGATCCGAGCAAAGCTATCCATCATCGCGTTCCTTTGTTTTTCGAGGGCCTCCTCGAGCAATATTTTGATAGGATCTCCTGCTCCCTCATCTTTCTTTTCGTCCCCCATGGGCGTCCGTCGAGGTTTACGAGGCTGATCTTGCAAAGGTTCCACTAGATCAAGCCCTAGCTCCTTATACCCCGACCTCGTTGGGGACATGCAAAGAAGGATCGAGAAAAAGCAGACCCCTCTGATACCACTGATCCGGATTTATGCAGAAACGCAACAGAATAAACACATAACCATAAATACAGAGATGCAGCGGAAATAACACTTCATTTCATTAATATCAAAGAACTGAAATTTGCTTACAGACAGAATGGAAATAAAACTAGCTAGGGCACTGGTAGCTATCTCTGAGAAGAGATGTGGCGGCTGCAGGCCTCTGAACTGTGTTACAATGAGGCTCGAGGGCCTACTTATTATTGAGAAACAATGGAGAACCCTAAACATCCCAAAACCTAACCCTAGGAGATGAAGTGCCAAAACTATGGGCCCTGTTTGGGTAAATTGGTGTTTCAACTTCCCAGGGACGTAACTTTGGCATACTATCTCCGTTTGACGCACATGATACATCATTAGAAAGCTCTATCCGAGGACTAGAACTTTTGGTACGAATTTGATGATCAAATTCGCTTGTAAAACGATGCCCAAAAAACGTCGTTTAGGGCCTCAAAACGGCTTCGGAAGTTTAGGACCCGAAAAACTGCTAAAAATAGTAAGTTATGCCGAAACTGAAAAACTGAAAGAGACAATGGTGGGGGGCCAAGTGGAATAGGTGGGTGGCCACCAATATCCACCTAGATCAGCACTCAAAACCAACTTTGAAAACAAGCTATTTTTTTCT
Organism: Pinus albicaulis; assembly: GCA_034641835.2. Taxonomy (NCBI): domain Eukaryota; kingdom Viridiplantae; phylum Streptophyta; class Pinopsida; order Pinales; family Pinaceae; genus Pinus; species Pinus albicaulis. The sequence goes on along the minus strand of JAXQQM020084237.1, from coordinate 59,905 downwards.
GCTTCCACGCTGCGCGTTTACTAGGAAATTTTCAATTGTAACAGTCTTCAACAATTTTTCTCTAGTTTGATTTTTCACCTTGGGAAATGAGAAATGACTAATGTAAATGGTCAAGATGAAAGTAAAAGTCATATTTTTACTTTTATCTAGGGTATATACATTAGGTAAGTCAATCAGTTGAGGTATAATGAATCAGTTCCTAGAGATAGGAATGAGTCACTTTTCTCATCCTACACTCTAGTTTTAAGTTCAGATTTTCATGTAACATCTCCCTCACCTCATGGATTCGACCCCTAAGGATGAGAGGAGGTAGTTTAAGGTCTATTTAGCTTGATTTTTCAGAGGAGTCAAGGTGGGTTGGAGGTTGGCCTCAATTTCAAAAGTTAGTGTATTGATCAAGAACCAATTTGGCCTCGATATTAATGAAAAATTGTAGCTATTTCTTTGGGATTCATGTGGTATGAATATTTGACACATTTTTTTCTATGTGATCATTTGTATGAATGTTTTGTAAGCTCATAAACCTTTTCATGTCTATTATATGTTAATTTCAAGTTGAAAGGCATAATTCATGTTTTCATGCTCTGTTTTGGGAAATTTTTCATAATCTGTCTATTTTCTTCAGTTTAGGAAGAACTCATCCCCGATGATCTTCCTAGCTCCTCATCTGTCTTATTCCATCTCAACAAATCACCTCTAAGTGTTGAGCCTTCTACCTACCTTGCCCCATTGAATGGAATGCAATTCCATCTCATTGGCCCTAGTCTAGTCCCCTTGACCTAATCCTCATTCAGTGAGCCCAATCCCAATCAAAACAAAACAAACCCCTGCATTTCATACCTAGACTAAAACCCTAATTTCTCCAGCCCTCCTAGCTATGAACCTTTGGAGAGAGCCCTCTCTGGCTTGATAGGGCTAGCTATCAAGTCAAAATCTTGGTTTGTGATTACCTCTGTTGGGATTCCTTCCTCAGCCTTGGGAATCTGGTGGAGTGATAACATACTAGTGTCGTTGCCGGGGAACGAAGTGGAAAAATTTTCCCTGGGTGTATGAAAACTATCAGATCTGATTGTTGATGGTGAAAAATGATCAGGCACAAGTAGGCTGTGCATCATTCACCTGGCGACTCCAGTGTCGAAAATCCCCAAGAACCGGTAGCCTAAAGAACTTCTTGGTGACTCACTATTGTCAAAATGGATTTTATTGCTCAAAGGTATGCTCCTATGAATCAAGCTCATATTCCTCATTTTCTGAACCATATTCCCCGTATAGATTGGCAATAAGGATTGTCAAAGTTTAAGGGTCAAGATGGTGAAGATGCTAGTTTGCATTTGGTAAAATTTCATTTTCACATTCATAAACTAAATATTGAGTTTCCTGAAGATTGTCTGATGAATATGTTTATGGCTACCTTGGAGGAAAAAATGAGATCATGGTATGAGGATATACCATCTTCTAGTCTATATTCTCTAAAAGACTTTCATTCAGTTTTCTTTCAAAATTATCAAAGCTCTAATTTGTCCATGTCAATAATTGATAGTTGTTGTGAGATCTCTAATAATTTGATTAAGTTTATTGAAAATTTGTATGGGAATGAAGAGTGTCTAGATGATGAGCTCATAGAATCCCTTAATGATTTTTCCTCCCAACAAGAAATAACAGTTTCCTCCTTGGATGAAGAGATCCTTGAGATTTTGCATGACAATCCTTTTCATCACCAAAAAGAGCAAGTGTTTTCTCTCATGGAAGAAAAGGATGATGTATATTGTCTTCATGTACATAAAGAATTCCCACAGGAAACAAATCGTGCAGTAGTACAACAAGTTGATCAACCAAATGTTAAAGAAGATATTCAACATCGTTGTGAATCTTTAGCAGAGAAAGAAGAAAATATTCTTGTTATCAAAAGAAAACAAAAAGTACTTTCTCCTCTGTCTGAAGATGAGATAGATCAACTCCTGAAAAGTCATATTACAGTCCAAGCTAAAGCAGTTTTTCCGTGTTCACATAGTCAAGAAAGTGTTGGTAAAACTTCCTCCATTTTTGAAAATGTAAATCTAAGCTTAAATGAGGAAAATCCTTAAACTAGATTTATAGATCATCATGAAGAAAGAAAATCTCCTTTTTCAATGTTCATATTTGATGAAGTTTCTCCTGAACCTGATTTGCCTAAGTATGATAAATATGAAGATAATTTCAATGAGGAGTTTCATGAAATTATATAGGATATTGTTGTGAGTAAACCAATTTATGATGATGATTCCTTGCAAGGAGATGAGCTAGCAGATACTGGTGTATTTCATGAAGATGATAGGGTTGCCATGTTTGTTAATTTTGAAGAATGTTTATTATTTAAGGATGACATAGAATATGAGTTTGAGGAGTATGAGCCTAATGCAGACAGTATGCCAGAGAAAGAATTAGAGTTTTTCATGCTTCAGGAATTTGCAGCCAACACTCAGATAGCAGAAAGTCATACTTCCCTATGTTCTTTCAAATCAGAATGAAGAGTGTGCTTGTGTTTTTGATGAGTCTCAAGAAAATGTAACATTTCATATTTTTGAATATCCTTTTACTGATTTGTTAAATTTAGAAAGGAATATGTATTTTCTTGTTTTCATGGACCAGAAGCACATGTTTAGTAGACACTTGGGGTGGCCTAGTTTTTGTTTTTTTTTGCCTGCTTGAGGAAAGTGAGAGAAGAATTCAAGCAAGTAACCATCTGGTAGATTGGTTACACTGGAAGGATCAATTCGCATGATTGTAAATATGTCTTCATCAGGCAGGTGGTTGTCATCGAGATTTGAAGCCCTCAAGTCTCGGTGATGTACTGCCATCAATAAGTAAGGCAAGTTCAGTTTTTGAGTCTTGTTTCAGTCAAGTCAAGTCAAATTGATTCAGTTTCATTCAATTTGTGTCATTAAGTTGTCAAACAGTCAGTCTTGCATTTTAGCTTCAATTATTTTTGACTGTATTTGGCTCAATGGAATAAAGCACTGATCTGCTCAACTCAGAGATCTGCGGTTCTTGACACCTATTTCAGAGCTACCATCCCCAATAAGGCCAATGTTAGTGTGAGAATATGCATTCTGCCATTAGTGATCAAAATCACTCATTTCATTATCATTTTAGGTGTCGTGTTCTAAATTTTTTATATCATTCCATTAGGTCATGCTAAAAATTGTTTCACTGATGGTAGCCTCCCTCAATAAAACTTCACTCTCCCTCAGAGATTCACATTGCTGACTCACTTCCATGTCTTCTGGAGCATAATAACACCTATGAAAAGCTCATTTCACCATGTCTCATCTTAGTTAAAGTCAACCATGGAAGTCATGTTATTCAAAGTCTCATTAGGTCATTAGGGTTTTGTCTTTCAAGGTCCAAAAATGCACCTTTTCATTTGCATAAGGTTAGCAAAGTATGAGAGTGATCCCAATAATGTCTCTTTACCATGTAAAGATGACGTCCAAGATGGTTTCCAAAGTTGTAATTAGATTTCAAGTGTGAGTTTCATTCCAAGTTGTAATTTTTTTTATTCATGTAATTTTATGTCAATTAAAATGTAATAAGTATTCAGTCTCCCAAAGGCTGCCAACTCAGAGTTCCACATGCCAACACATAAAATGTCAAAGTGAAAGAGTTTTTAGTTCAACAATTGATTAAATTTCAAAGGGAGTTGTCTTTTCCCAAAGGTGCCCAAGTCATCATTGTTCACAAGCACTAAACCCTAATTTCCTCTCCCACTGAGCTAGGGTTTTCTATGGAAACGAGACATTTGAGCAGATGAGCCGTAAGGTAGGTCATATCAGTAATTATGAGGTAATTTCATCTCATAAACATCACGTCTCCATTATTTTTTTAGAAGTCATTCCAAGAGTCAAGCCATTTTCCACTCATAGAGTCGGTTTTTCTTCAAACTGTGTTTCTGACCAAACAGAGATGAATTTGACAAAAGTGGGAGAGAATTTTGTCCATCATAGGTGAAGGAAGAAACAAATCCTTCATAGTTTATACAGGTGTCATGGTTTTAGAGAAATGTCAAAAACACAAGTGCCACAGGAGAGTTGTTGCACTTCTGGAGTGACCTTGGGAAAATCGAGTTTTATCATAGATGGAGTGTCCAAATAAATTTCTTAATAAATAAAATGATAAATAGACAAGGAAATATTTCAAATGAGATATCATGAGATCAATTTTGAGTTGAGGAAGGCCTCCAAAATTTTCCTACAACAACACTCTGCATTTCTGCACCCTCATTCAACAATTTTTGACCAGTCTTGGGACAATCAACATTTTACAAGGAAAATCAACTCCAATAAGAAAAAAAAAGGCATATTTGGAAAGTATATTTGAGGGGATTTCAAACGAGATATACTGGGCCCAATTTTGACACCAGGAAGGCCTCCAAATGTGGTCTTCAAAAAGGTGCAAATTATGTGTTTTTGAGTATTTTTGCACTTAGAAAAATTTCCAAAGGCACAGTGACCTGCACGCTGCGCTCTTTTTTTGGGCCTCCAATAGACAAATGGCCATCACCATCATGTTCATAATGGTGATTAAATCAACCCTAGCAAGTTTAAGAAGATTTGAAGGAGAACTGGTCCCTAAAAAATGCAAAAAACTACTAAAAGTTCATGTTTCTGCCTCCTTTTTGACCCACTCGCTGCGCGTTTACTAGTGTTGGGAGATCAAGTTTTTGATAGGAAAAATGAGAATTATTTTGGAAATTGGAGGTATATTTGGAAATAGACTCAGAGATGTTTCCAATGAGCTATCATGGAGCTAATTTTGACATTGGGAAGGCACTCAAAAATAACTTTGAAAACAGGTTATTTTTTCTGCTTGCACGTTGTGCGTTTACCACAAAATTTCCAATTTCACAGTCTTCAATTTTTTTTCTCTAGTTTGAATTTTCACCTTGGGAAATGAGAAATGACTAATTTAAATGGTCAATATGAATGTAAAAGTCATGTTTTTACTTTTATCTAAGGTAAATACATTAGGTAAGTCAATCAGTTGAGGTGTAATGAATCAGTTCCTAGAGATAGGAATGAGTCACTTTTCTCATCCTACACTCTAGCTTTCAGTTCAAATTTTCATGTAAAATCTCTCTCACCTCATGGATTCGACCCCTGAGGATGAGAGGAGGTGGTTTGAGGTCTATTTAGCTCATGTTTTCATAGGATTCAAGGTGGGTTGGAGGTTGGCATCAGTTTGAAAGTTATTGTATTGATCAAGAACCAATTTGGCTTGGATATTAATGAAAAATTGCAGCTATTTCTTTGGGATTCATGTGGTATGAATATTTGGCATAGTTTTTTCTCTGTGATCATTTGTATGAATGTTTTTTAAGCTCATAAACCTTTTCATGTCTATTATATGTTAAATTTCAAGTTGAAAGGAAAAATTCATGTTTTCATGCTCTGTTTTGGGAATTTTTTCATAATCTGTCTATTTTCTTTAGTTTAGGAAGAACTCATCCCCTATGATCTTCCTAGCTCCTCATCTATATTATTCCATCTCACCAAATCACCTCTAAGTGTTGGAGCCTTCTAATTACCTTGCCCCATTGAATGGGCTACAATTCCATCTCATTGGTCCTAGTCTCTTCCCCTTGACCTAATCCTCATTCAGTGAGCCCAACCCCAATCAGAACAAAACAAACCACTGCATTTCATACCTAGCCTAAAACCATAATTTCTCCATACCTCCTGGCTGTGACCCTTTGGAGAGAGCCCTCTCTGGCTTGATAGGGCTAGCTATCAAGTAAAAATATTGGTTTGTGGTTACCTCTGTTGGGATTCCTTTCTCAACCTTGGGAATTTTGTGGAGTGATAACAGAAACTTCATATTTTTTCTTTCTTTTTTCTCTCTCAATCCCTCGCTTGAGTCTATCAGCTAATAACACATTAGATTCTACTTCCAGTGCATTTTCCTACAATTGTGTTAGTGTTGTAGATCTTCTTGCTCTCAATAATAGACAAAAATTGGTATCAAAAGCGCCACATAATTGATTTTGCCTTAAGCTTCAATAGACTTGATTTCAATAGGTATTTTTCTATACATCTTATTGAATCTATTAGAAAAATCAGAAACTGATTCTCCTTCTTTTATTTTTATTGCACGAAATTCAGTAATATAATACATAAAGTCTTTCTTATCACCCCATTTTATTAAAAATGTATCATCTAGGGTTTCAATTCCAGTCGATGCTACCAACTGTAAAAGATCTAAACCATTTCCTAACATCACCCTCAAGAATTTGAACAAAAAACTCTCATCCAGACATCTTCATGCTCAATATTCAGATTGTCAGCATGGGCATAAAAATCAGCAAGGTGTTCTTTACCTCTCCCTCACCACTAAACTTAGGCATGTACTTGAGATAATATTCTGTAGGTAATGCATTCATAGGTCGAGGTAAAACCAAAGGGGTATACCTTGCATCAACAATTGCATCCATTCAGTTAGGGGGTGGGTTTGGACTTGCCATGGTGTGAGTTGTTGGGATTTGTGGAAAAAAAATTGGTGGATTGTGAATAACAGAAGATGAAGCACCAACTTTTGATGTAGAGACTGTTTTTTGGTTGGAAAAAAATGGAGGTACATGATTTTCTGCAAAATCAAGGGATAAAGTTTGTGGGACTTATTTAGGGCCAGCCTTTGAGAAAACAATAGCAGAGGCAATACAATTTCGTTTACTCCTTTTCTTGATTATATTTTCAGGGTCAGGGACTGGGATTCTCAAAGGGGAATATGGTTTAGCCGTGATTCTAATCCTTTTAGGAGCCATAAATTCAACAATGGAGTCGCCAGGTGTAAAGCAATCTAAAAAGAAAACTAGAACTGTACACCTCAGAACAAGACTTATAAATTTTTCATTCACCCAGGGATAAAATTCAATTCATCTCCCCAAAAACGGTACCAAATATGTTAGTGCAAGGAGTCACTCCTTGACTACAAAAGGAGTAAGCCTTACACACCATAGTTCATTTCAAAATTTAAAGGGTTTTTTGAGTGGTGGGATGGATTCTCAAAGATTTTGAAATGATTTTTATATTATTTAAGAATTTATTGCATTTGGCAAGCTGTGGCAAGTATAAATTGTATGGGTAAATTGGTAGTATAGGGACCAGAGTGTAACAAATAAAGAATATGGATAGCTGGTACCTATTCTAGGAAATATTCATATCCTAAATCAGTCACACAATTATAATGACGACTCTTTGCACAAACTTCTTTAATTCAAAGTAAACAACATTCATAAAGTAGATTGCATGTATAAAGTATTTCACAAATCCTTTATGATATATTCACTAACATGCTCTACAACACATATATGATTTGCAGAAAGTTGAAAGCAGATAATTTAGTATTAAATCCTTTATCAATTTCTCATTCACACCTTACTAGCTGCTGCAACTCATAATTAGAATAAATTAACAAAGAAAGAAGACACACCATACATTAGATGGTTCTTGAGTCACAAAATCCTCCAACATGAAGTAAAAAGGTTTTTCTTTATTATATTCAGTCTTCACGTAGACCAACATCCAACTTGGAAATGATATTTACAAATGGTATATATAGAAAGAGAGGGACTGACTCCATCTCTTCTAAAAATAAGGAAACACTACTCCTAACATTACATAGGTTTCATAGGACATTACAACCATATCCCATCGAAATCTAACTAAAAGAACATATGTAGATAAAATAAGAGAAGAAATATGGGTTGAATTGCTGAGTATGCTGACATGCTGCCCCTTTTTCTACTAATTTGTTTCCTCATGTCTTTGGTTCTTAAATAACCATGTATCTTCATTTAATATGACATCCAACAACCTCATAACCATGTATCACCATCACTTTTTATATCCATTTGTTTATGAGTCTGTATATTTCCTTAATTGGCTCAGAAATTTTACTGACATGTGTAAAAAATCAGTTAAAATAGGCGCTACCGGAAATTCCAGTAAAAACCTGTAACTGCACAAAAAATGGAATGCTATTGGAATTTTTGGCAACACTCTATTTATTTTTAAAAATGCATAGAAAATGATGGAAAATGTGTGCAGCTTATATTATTTGACATCTTAGCTGCTGTTCAAAATTGTAATTGATAAGCAAAAATGTGTTTGTATCAAAAAACCTTTTTACCTTCCTTCCATGTGGGCTGCAGCTTCAACAAGCTTGTCCAAGTCCGTCTTGCTGTCAGTAGCTGATCTTGGTCTGGTTGTTCTTGTGGCTGCTTCCTTGACAGTGGCCTTCTTCTCCTTATAAACCTTTTGGATCTTTCTTATTTTTGAGGGTTCTTAGTGCTTCTTTGAAGGGGTTTTGTTTTTATCTTTCTTCTTAGATTCCTTTGTCTTTGACCCTTTAGTTTTTTCTTATATATCAATGACCTTTGTCATTAAATTTAAATTGTGCAGAGCCTTGGACTTAAGCCTGAAATTTTTTCTATCTCTGATATGTCTTTTTCTGGAACCAACAACAAGTTTGACTTATTCTTTCTTCTTCTTACTACTGATCTCATACCTTGCATCTTTGAGGAGTTCTTCATAAGAATTTGTGGGATGCTAATCTTTCTATATTTTATGCTGAATATATGCTTCTAGAATTTACGGTAGCATATGTGCTTTAGATTTCTCTGTAGTTGCAGACCTTCCTCTTCGAGCTCTGGAGTAGACATTAGGAAGAGGAGGAATGGGGGGCACCATTTTCATAGACTTGGGGTTTATCAACTTATGAGCTCTCTCCTTTCTCCAACTATCTCTCAGCCTTGACTGAAGAAACATTTTCATTCCTACTCTTGGCCTTATGGATGTTCTCCTTTTTAGCCTTCCTCTTGGTTATTTTTGTAGGGTGAGGGTGTTGTTGTGAAGATGGAGGTGTAGGTGTAGGTTGGCCTGCCATATAAAACACAAAATGGTCCCATGTCTGATGTCTTTTCCTTAACTCTTCTTCATCTAACACCTTGATGAGATCTTGATGATAGAAGCTGTATTCTAAAGCAGCAGTGTGAGTTTAGATCCTTGCTGACATCTTTGTCAGAATCTTCAATGAAAAGTATGGAAAATTGAGGGTCTTCATACCTGCAACATGAAAAAGTAATATCATATGATAAAGAAACACTACTGCATACTACCTTTAACAGGTGAGGTAAATCTTGATGAGTTTAATAATTTATTCCCATTTATTTTTGAGTTAGCTGCTTGTAATTCCTTTGGCCCAATTGGGATATCTGTGTGCATCTTTGAGGAAACTGCTGAGGTCTCCTCCAGTGATAAGCTGACCTTTAAACCACCTTTTTCCTTTCGTGGAAGGTTGAATTCCTCAAAAATTGAATATTTTGAAACTTTAAATGTAAGACCATAGACTGTGGCTTCCTTTCCATTGAATGAGTTTGAAAACTCTTGATATACTCCTAAGTGAGAGTTTCCTAGTCTGGTGCAAAAAGAATACCACCGTGTTTGGAAAAAAAATATTCTCACCTTCGAATTTGCATCCACTAGGTCAGCACCCTGTCGTTCAATTCATTTTATCTTCCCTCCTCTTTTAGTCATATTTAGAAATTAATAACTCTATCTCTTGAAAATTTATAGGTAGCAGAGCTAGAAGAGCTCACCTAACAAGTGTTTCTTGTGTCTTTCTCTGAAATCCTGTCTGAAATCTAGACTCCTCCTGAAATTGCAACTCTAGAAAACTCGTTATCCAACAACTAGGGTCACAATTGATAATGCTCCTCCTTTTTCGGTGGTTTTAAAACACTAACGATGGTTCATCCTCCCATGCAATGGATTTTCGTGATGGAAAATATCCTTGACCGTAGTATGTACCATGTGATGGCCATCATAATATTCAGGTTGCTACATAAATTCGGATAACATGCTACAGGTGGCTTGAAGAAATCGGATCTGTGACTGACAGTCACCTCCACTGTCTTGTTGGTTATTGGCCTAAATTTCTGGCAGCGTCGATGTGTTACCAACCAAATGGTCATTTCATTAAGTCTAATGATCCACGATCTTCTCCATTCGAAAAACACATACCTTGACATGAGTTTGAACTGACTCGGCTGACAGACAAGACGGGATTAACAAATGACTTTATTACTGCGGGTTGACACCTAGACACTACACGTATATCATGACTTAACTTGAGCATAACTGACCTCATACCACTCCTATCACATGATGTAAATCATTTAAAAAATATTTGAAACTTATTTACACCATAACACGTGGCTTGACAAAAAAACATATGTACTTTTTATTTTTATTTTTAAAAATAAGGGAAGTTACTGGAATTTATGGTAGCATCAGAATAAAAGAAAAATAGACAAAAACAAGAATATAATAGATTGTCCGAAAAGGCTAAAACAGGCGCTACCGGAAATTTCAGTAGCGACAATTTTTTTTTTTTTTTTTTTAAATTTTCAAAGTGTAATATTAAAAATAAAAAAATTAAAATGGACTCATGACTTAGCAAAGAACTGTGCTAACACTTAGTATTCTCTCCTCTAGTGAAAAACAATAGTTTCTTTAGCACCCACACATCTAGTTCAAAAAGTATTATTAGAAAAAATGTGAGTTTAGTTTGTAGGCCCTTACATCCTCATGTATCATCTAACATGTGTAAAAATAATTGACAAAGATAACTAATGTAGCCATAAAAGCTATGAGTAGTCATACAAACTTGGAAGAACTTGATAAGTCCCTTGTGATCAACTCCTTGCTACTGCCACGTGAACATATTTAATCTATAGGTATACCAAGGTGGCATTTAATATGTTTTAGGCATCTATCTATAATTTTCAGGAGTAACTCCAAGTCATCAAACATGAGGAGTATTTCCTCCTTGATTTCATTTCTATCCAGTAAGACTCGTCCCAAAAAAATTTCAGATTCTAGTAAATGTCCACAATATGCATATATTGATTTAAACTTCATTTGGTGTGCCCTATGTTGGGCACCCAGTTTGCAGCGTGTCCTACAACCTTGGAATCAACTTAACAACCCTGCTCTCATACAATATCTGCTTTTGCTACGATAATTTTATCTTGTATATTCTAGGGTTTTTGGGTGCGATATAAGCATGTTAAATATTTCACTCACTATTGGGCAGGCGAATCTCCACAACTTCCGTAGTAACCTTCCCCTCTCTTACTTTAGGTTTTTTGTTTAAGAATTGCTAACAAAAAGAAGGGAAGGGAAGGGTATTGTTGAATTTTGTAGCTATGTTCAGTCTTCATAAAATATATTTTATCCCTTGAAATGTGTAATTAATTTGTAAGACATGTTCTTCATGTCATTTTTATTATTTATCCCTTGAAATAATTAATATAAGACATGTTATTCATGTCAGATTTAAAAGAGAAAATTTCAAAATTTAAATTTTGAATTTTTGGGTCCAAATTAGTCAAGTCGCCCTTTCCTCAAGTCAAATTGGCCCCGATGAAGAGACACACCCATTCACAAGGTATAACATTATACAAATAGCATTCAACCTCCTCCACAATGCATCATTCAACTTCACACAAGATAAGTAATATTTTTGGCATCCAAGTGAAGGAGAAGGACGAAGAAGTACAAGAAGGATGAATTCATATTTAACATCTCTCTGTTTCTATTGACCCTGAACGTGTGAATTTTTTAGCACAATATTGACCGGAATCTAGATTAGGGGAAATTTTTTGCCAAAAATTCAAAGTTCTCATAATTGAACCAAACTAGAACGACTAGATCCGTCCCGTCGCCAGGAATCTGGTGCAATTCATTTCACTCAAAATGAAGTCTATTTGTGAAAGTTATAGCCTGTTGATCATCGTGTCAAATAGGCAATTAAAAAAAAATGGTCAAGCCGGGTCAAAGGCTACAAATTTGGGTTTTCCTTCATTTTGCCCAATGACACTGTGAAAAGTGTCATGCAGGATTCTCTAGTCAAGGTTTGAAGGTTAAATTTTTTTAAATGGTTGCTCCTAAGGTTGAATTCGATTTTTTTTTTTTTTAATATTTATGGATGGAGAGGCCAACTAGAGGCTGACACGTGGTGTAGCCAGGGGCCACCAAGTGCCCCCTCTGGTGGACCCTATCTAAAGTCCGAAATTCAAATTTTCATTTCAACATATGGTCGAATTGCATATTTTTATGCCAAAGGTCCACATTATATATCCTAAGGTTGGATTGGGGTCGGGTTTAATGATATTTGGTGACATATTAATTTTATAACCCAAAGTCCGAGTTATACATACATTATCTATGGCACATTTTATTAAACTCCAAAGTTGAAGGTTATATGTGTTCTAAAGTCCGGAGGATATATGATATTCAAAGCCAAAGGTGCGGATTACATATGGTAGAGCAAAATTTACAAGGGATGGGCAGAGTATAGGGTTGACCCCATGACCTCCCCCACACCAACTTACGCTCATAGCGCCTACCAAAGCTTTAGTACTTGTTGTCTATGGGCTACAACATATATTTGTATTCATTACATATGAGCGATGGGGGTTTAGAGGGGGCCATCCACCTCCCCATACAGCCATTCCACATGACCACAGTGGGAGCGAAACCAAAATGCACAGGAATCATGATTAAGAGTGGGTTAATTAACCCTTAAGCCTTGGATAAGCGCTAATGTGTATATAAATCCGGATTAATGTTTAATCCATGCTTATTGCATTAATCACACTTATCCATTTTAAAACACGCTTATCCATAGTCAATTATAGTTTAGCATTAATTACGCGGAGTTTAAACTGGCAGAAAATTCAGCGGTCGCACCAAATTCGGCAGACCTCCAACTTTGGCGGGGTTAACTGGAGTCTTCTCCAGATTTGGAGGAGATTTCCTAGGAAAATTAAATGAAGCATATCTCGAGCAATTTTCGACAAATTTTGGCTCAGAAAGAGTCATTCCTAGCAGATTGGCATGCTCTAAATCCATTGGTATAGGCTTCAGAGGAAGAGGAGAAATTCTAAAATTGTTTTTGTCACTTTGAAGAAAAATAAGCCTAGGGCCACCAGGAGGGAAGGCCATGCCTAAATCAGCTGAAGATCAAATTGAGAGCATGAAGGGTCATTATTAGATGATTTTTATGCTCTAAACACAATGGAAGAAGTTGTAGAGGCGTTGGAGCACTTCTGAAAGTGTTTTTTCCACTTTGAAGATTAAAGAAGCCAGGGCCACCAGGAGAGGAGGTCAAGCCTTGATCAGCTGGAAACCATTTTTAGAGATTGAATAGTCATTTCTGAATCCAATGGAGTAGGTTTCAAATCCATTGGAATACTGTAGGTGCATGTAATCATACATTTTACCATTAATCCCAAGAGGGCCTAACCAATTGAAGCAGGTCCATGGAGATGTAGCTCAGGAGGGGTGAATTCTGTTATCAACTATTATGTAATTTTTATGCTATGTGTTATTTATCTGCATTTCATTTTCTATACATGAGTTTTTAAAAGGTAATTAACTCATAAATTTCTCATTAAAAAACACATAACTTGACACATAAACCCTCACATCAATGGCTAACTTGAGACGATCCTAAACACATTTTTGTTTAACCGATGAGGGATCTAGCACAAAAAAATTAGTTTTCCCATATTCAGATCAAGTTGGTATCAGAGCACAGTTTAGCTGATTTTAGCCAAGGTTAGCTAGAAGAATTAGCTATTGTTTTTTGAATTTGTGCAAGGATAAATTAATTGTGTGCAAGTTTATGTGTGAAGGAGAAGGTCAAGATTGAGAGCTCAGTTCTAAAATCACAACAAAGAATATTTGTATGCATTGCAGGTGTGATGGAAGATTCATTAAGCACTATTTCTAGTCAATCGTCCTTAGCAAAACTCTTTGATAAAGAGATGTTGCATAAGCTCTACATCATGAATGATATGGTGCAAGAGATGTATAAAGATAAGAGGGAGAGAATTACACTTCAAGAGAAGTTGATTGACACGAAGGAGGAGAAGCAAGAGCTTCTTGAAAAGATGCATGAGATGGAGACTCAAATCCATATTGCAATTTAAACCCTTGAAAAGATGCATGAGATGGAGACCATATTGCAATTTAAACCCTTAGCCAAGTATGTGCATGAAAAAGAGGTATGGAAATCAATTTTATCTTATATTTCTTCTCAATATTAATGTGTAGTGCTTTTGAAATACACACTAGAGGAATAAGGTCCAAATTATTGATGAAAATGGGCTATGAAGGTAAAGGATTAAGAAAACATGCACAAGGCATAGTTGAGCCAATTGTTGTTGAGGAAAGGCCTAAGTATTTGGGTCTTGGTTATGGAAAACATTATGGAGAATGATCCAAAGCCATGAAGGCACATGAAGGTGTTCCAAGAAGGACTTTAATTTCATGTTCATTACCTCAAGCTTGTGAAGATTGTGTTCATGATGAATGCAAAATTGTTACACCCACTTTGCAAGAAGGTGCTCATAAGCATGCAGCTATTGAGAATGAAAAACAAGAGGATGTTGAAATCTCTAAAGTAATTGAATGCATTGTTGGTATTCTGAAGAGAGCCACTACCTCATCAAATTCACCTCCTCAAGAAGGCGACAAAGGTGAATGTTCAAGATATAAATCTTCTTTTAATCAAGTTGCTTTTGATTATGATAAACATGGTAAATCTTCAAATAAGATTTGGAAAAGGTTTTCATGTTCCTTTTGTGGTTTGAATAGCCATAACGTTTCAAGATGTTGTTATAAGATAGCCATGCACAGGAAAGTTTTAAAATAAAGGAGGCAACAAGCCAAAGGTCCATTGGACAAACCAAACCATGTTGAAAATAAGATGCAATTTTTTTGCACTCATTTCCATAAAGCAAGGTCATCTTGTAGACATAAAGAGATCTTGACAAGAATAAAAAAGATGATTCCATAATCAATGTGGGTCAGGAAGATTCAATTGATGAAGTGTAGCTTAAGTAAGCGCCGTTGAAATGGTTTGGTAAGAGATGGTTAGATATCTTATCCAATTGAGGCCTTGCATGTATTTTGATGTTGATGCATTTCTTTGCCAATTGAATGCATGTTGCATGTTTACACCACAAAGGTGTTTGAAAGTGGAGTATGTTGACTCACTATTATTGTAGCAAATTTTTTTTATTTCAGGTCCTTAAGTACATGTACATATGAATGGGGTTCTTGTACTTATTATTGTACTTGTGAGAGAGTTGAAGCATTTATACATGCATGAGAGTTTGTGTGTATGAAAATTCATGAGTGATCCCCTTCTGTGGGATTGATTCCTTTGTTTAACATGTATGTTGTCAACTTGAGAGTGTTGATCATTTGTGTTATTCACCTATAAAATTTTTCATATCAACTGGTGGCTAAATCACTTTTGAAAGCCTTCAAGAAACAATTTTATTGCCAAATTGTTAATTCTTTAAGTCTTAATGAAGATGACTTATCCTTGAGTTAATATTCACTACTGTTTCCCTCTCAATTCTAAAAATCTGCTGTTTTCCTAAAAAAAAAAAGATTGCTGCAAAAACCCATTTTCCCCTTCATTTTTACCCCTTATTTCATTCAAAATTAACCTCCATTTTATCCCCTTTTCCCCATGAAATTCCTCTATTTTACCTCATTTCCCTTCTTCCCTTCCTAAAAACCCCTTTGATTAGGTTTAAAACTCCTTTTAAAACCTTATCAAAACCCCCAAAATCCTTTAAAAATCCCTGAAAAATCATAAAAAACCCATTTTTACATTATAGGCCTAAGCCCCTTTTGGCTAAGCCCTAAACCACTTCCCCACCATGCGACCTGGTGCCGAAACCAAGCGTTAAGGCACTAGGCGCTTATCGCAATCAGGGCGTTCTATGTTCCTTTTCCGCTTTTACATTCAAAAATTTCCGATGCGATTGGCCACTCTTCTTTATATCCCCCGATTCCTTCGTTTATTCACATAACCCGGAGCTCGAAATCGGGCAGTAAAACATATAAATAAACCCTCCCCGAAGCCAATTTCCCTTTGTATTTTATAAAAAACCCACTTTCCTATGTTTTTATTAAAACCCACCGGTTAATTGTTTTAAACGAAAGCCAACCGTTGATCAAAAAACCAATCGACGATCAATAAAATCTCGCATCGCGCATTTTCATTGGGCGCATTTGAAAGGCCCCCTCCTTTGTTTCGATTCTGATGAGCCCCTTTTGTGTTAAACCCCTCAACCACTTCCCCACCATATAACCCGCACCCAGGACCAAACGATTAAGTCTTGAGTGCTAATCGCATCTGAGTTTTTCATTGGGAATATTTTAATAGTTATTTGCCCCCTCAGATTGGTCATCTCCTGATGGCTTCCCAGCCGTTGATCTTCCCCACTAGGCCCAGATCTGATGGCCCTTATTGCTCTGTTCAATAGCCCTCATATCCGCCTTTGGCATTTACAAACCAATCTCTTCCGTAAATCTAGTGCTAATATCGATGGTCCTTTTTCAATCGCATCGGCGCTTTGTTCCCTTTGCCCCCGCCGATCACGATCTTTCGATTGCATCTGGGCCGTCCATACACTAAGATCCGATGGTCCAGATCAATCCTCATTTTCCTTTGATTTTTCTCAAACCCCGTTGTATAATTTTTTTGGCGAATCTCCGCCGTTGATCTCTGCAAATCAACGGCCCACATTGATCCATTCTCCGCTCGACGCCTCACCTCATATTTTATTCATTTGACCCCAAGATTGGATTTGGACCATTCATTCCTCTCATCCAACAGTCTAGAATAATCCTGATAGGCCTAAATCCTTTGGGTCCTACCCTTTCCCCAGATCAAATCTCCACCGTCCATCCCTGATATGACGATCAAGATTGAAACCACCTTGACCCTACCCCACATCTTATCACCCAAGCATCTATTCTCCATTGCGCTCTCTCCACGACCGTCCGATCTAAGGCCCCAGATCTGATGGTCAGTGCGCGGTTTCGCGTGATTTTAAGACCGAAGGTCAATGATTTAAAATTACACAATGAGGGTGGTTTTAAAAGGCCACATGTCGGCTAGTAACGCATATCATGTTAAAAAAGTTAAAACCGCCTATCTCACTTTTTGTTGCGCGAAACCGGTGGTTTCTTCAGCCGAAACCACTTTTCCCTTTCCCGTTTCATTTTCCCGAAATAGATCTCCGCCGTTGATCTCTGAGATCTAATGACTCACGTTCAATATCGCTTTTTTTTTATTGCCGTCCACCCATCCTCCAAGGGACTTCATAAACAAATCCCCGCCGTTGATCTCTGTGGCCAATCTAATCCGACAACCCAGAATTCTTCAGAAACCCCAATTTTCACTTTAGCCCTTTGTTAACTCCGCTAAAGGTTTTCACCCATTTTTCTTCACATTTTTCGTGTATTTCATTATAACATAGCCCCTCTGCATTATATATCCATGATTGATCTCGACCGTTGATCTTTTCATATCAATGGCCCGGACTTAATCTCTTGCACCATTCATCCAACTGCCTCTCCTTTTGACCTCGGCAAAGTAATCCTCGCCATTGGATGCTTTCATCCAACGGCTGCGCTCTAAAACTAAATCTCTGAAGCAGTTTTAACCTTCCCCACAAGATTTTTCTAATTTTTCTTTCATTGTGCAGGTTTTAATAATTTTTCAATTTTTGTAAAAGAAAATTGAAGGTCGGGGATGATGATCCCCCAGGCCTTTATTCATCAAGAATATCATTCTACAGGGTTCAATACCATTTTTCATCAGTCCCTCATGAGAAATGATGCCATTTTAAAACCCTCTGCGTGCCTGCACATCAACAAGACACAACAAAACTAAATCAATCAAAGAGTATCAGTGTTAAAGGATTTAGTCACAGTAGAGATGAAGAATTGAAGATTGTTTACACAATTTTTAGGGATTACGGCCCAAATCGACTATCTAAACACCTAATCCATTCAATTGAACACAGTTTGAAGAAAAGAGATAGAAATTAGGCCTAATTAAGCCTAACACACATAATCAAAGCAAATTAACAGTGTTTTAAGAAAAACAATAATATCTATTAGTCCGAGAACCTCCACTGCCACATCAGAGGCTAATTGAATCCTATCAGCTACCAAGAGCCACCTGCAGCCTCAAAGCAATCAAAGGAGGCATAGTTATTGCAGAAAAAAGGATATTTGCCTTAAATACAGCTGAACAGTTATTTCAAGCCAAAGGAACTTATTGTAAACTGTCAGCTTAGTTATTACAAAGATAACAATGAGCCTTAAAGTCAACAAAATCTTCCCAGCAAGCTTAATACTTAATGTAAACCAATTAATGCAGAGGAAATATCAGAGAGTTTCTTCATTGAGCCCCTCAAAGGCCGAGAAACATTAAACTGTATTAATTGAACCTAGAAGATCTTTTATCCCATCCCACCTCCTCATTTCTTCTATAAATACTTCCATAGAAGATGAGACAATGTTGGTCATTGCATATCTGTTTCCTGTAAATAGTCTACTGAAGCTGCTGTAAGCTCTGTTTGTAATTGAAGATACCTAAGTTGAGATGAAAAGTTTGAAGTTGTAGAGACCCACCGGACTTGAAGATTGTAATTGGTTTGAAGCATCAAATACAAGTTGATTTATGGGATCCTGGTCTATGTCAACGGTGATGTTTTTATTATTGTAAATTGTTATTTTATTTCTATTTCTATTTTGTCCATATTCTCTGATAAAGAACAACAATTATAGAATTAGGATTTACTATCAAAGGTACCCTGCTCTTACTGATAAGCTTTATCTACATGTTTTCTTCCAAATTTGTGTTGTTTAATAATTATTTAATATGGTCCAACCAGTGAGGAATGCTGGCGTTCCCTCATCCTACTGTCTAAACTAAACATTGTTCTTGAATGTTATTTTCAGTGTCTGATAAGTAAATTTGAACTAGGGAAGTCTATGGTTGGCCCTGTCCTCTACTTTTATCTCCAAAGGTTGTCTGAAAGTTTCCCTAAGAGTATGTTGAAAGCAGGATAGGTTCAAAGTCCTTACCTGATCTTAGACTATTATTTGTTATCTTATGTGTTGTCTTGATAAGTCTGCCAAGTAAATTTGAACTAGAGAAGTCTATGGTGAGCCCTGTCTTCTAGTTTCTTCTCCAACAGTTGCTTTGAAAAGTTTCCCTTAGAATATGCTGAAAGCAGGATAGGTTCAAATTCCTTACTTGATCTTAAGCTATTCTTTTTCATGTTTTAAATGTCTTTTATTGAGAGTGCATCAAAAGCAGGCTAGTTTTGAAGTACTTACATGATCTTAGATTACTTTTATGTCTTTCTCAAGTGTATTCCAAAAGCAGGATAGTTTCAAAGTACTTAATTCATCTTAGGCTACTCTTTGTTCTTCATTTTTTTAATTCCCCTTCTTATTGTTTCATTTCATTCCATAAAATCAACTTTAAAGAGATCCTTAGACATAGATGACTTGCCCCATGGACCACTCTTGAACCTTGTTGTTTCATTTAAATCCTACTATGACTCCATAGTCCAATGGTTTGAAGCTGTTTCTTGCCTATCTTATTAGCTGAATCAATATTTCACTTTCATTCACCTTCACCCTTCATTTATACTTCCTTCACCTTCACATATCTTTGCCCAACCAAAAAAAACAAAAACCTCGTTCTTCATAACTAGCCTAATATCACATTTCAAGCCTCAAAGATAAATCAATCTTTGCACTTATAGAGAGATCCCTCTCTGGATTTAGGAGGGCTAGATCCTAGAATCCCAAAGTGGTTCAAGTGTTGTCTCTGCAATTTTAGTCTCACTAATCTGCTAAAATTACTGATTCCTAACATTTTTGGTGACTCCACTGGGGATCTGAGTCAAATTTCATCTTAGGTACCCTTAAGACTTCATAAAACCCCTTGAGTACAAGTAGTCCTTTTCAAGCACTACCAAGCAAATGGTAATCATGATGAAACTTATTTGAATTAGTGAAAAACTAAGGAGATCTTAGGATTCTCATAAGAACTTATCAAACCTTGAAGGATCAACTAGTTTAGCCATAAGAGTAGACTTTCTTTGTCTCATCACCATAGATAAGTGTTGAAACAGATTTAGGACACTCTTAGAACCTATAGGACTGAAAAAACTCAGAAAACCCAAAAATATTTCAGATTGGTATTCAAATAAACATGGTGGTGGACCATAAAACCTTTTACCTCCAAAAGAGCTAAAAATTTCCACCTGGTGACTCCACAATCCTAAACAGACCTTAAAGACTCCACTGGGAAGAGCCTTTATCATCATAACATCGTTTAAACTCAGTTAGAGGACTCTAGGATTAAATTTTTCTTGTTTGAAGATCAGTTAGCCTCTTAAATATTGTCATATTTGGTTAAAATTTTCTTGTTTAGTTGGGTCTAAAAAACACAACATAGTGGCTCCTAGAAAGATTTATACTAGAGCCTATCTGACCCAAACCCTCCTGAGATAGTTGATAACCCTAAAAAAATCCTTAGGAAGTCTCCTGAGGTTAAATCTTCAACTTTTTTCAGATCACCCCTTAGAGCTAATTCTGTTCCTGAAAACCTTGCACCTCTACAAGAATCACAATTTGACTTAAGAAATCCTTTTAGAACTAGGTTGCTTGATGATTTAGATCAGCTAGATTCAGAGTCTTCACTTTCATCCCCAGAAAGAAGTGAACATCCTGGCAGTAGAGAAACTACACCACCTGATTTACATTTCCTTTACAATTTAGGTGTCTCTCATCCAAGATCAGCTCAACAATCTATTGCTGGTCCATCCACATATGTTCTTCATACATCCACTATCCAAACCACTCCATTCCAGCCCACTTTCCCTCTTGTCATCCCACCACTTGTAAACCCCCCACTTTTTCCACAACCTCCTATCATGGAAACATGGTATGCCCCCCTAGTCCTTCCTTTACCCTTAGTCAATCTTCCACAGGACTATCAGTCCAAAATACCATTGTATGATGCCAGTAATGCTACTATTGCTTCACAACATGTGGACAAGATGAATGACTACTTTGATAGAAACGAGATTGATGATGAAACTGTCAAACTTAGATTATTTGATCAAAGTTTAGGGGGAGAAGTAAGAAAATGGTTTAAAGGCTTAACCCCTCACAGTATTAATGATCTCCAAGCCTTCCATCAATTATTCCTAAACAAATGGGAAGTCAGAAAGAACCCTCTCCAAATACTTTTTGATTATAAGAATCTCCAAAGAAATGTGGGGGAAAGTGTTCAAGCCTATTGCACTAGGTTTAACAACATTTATAATGCCCTTCCCCCAGATTTAAAACCTCCACAAGGCTCAGCTTTAAACAAATTTCCAGAAGGATTCGATCCTGAAATGGCTTATCAACTTAGAGAAAGAGACCCTCTGACTCTAGAAGATATGCAAAAAGGAGCTCTTGCTGTGGAGGTTAATTTAATGGAGAAAAGAGCAAGAATGAGGAATGAGAAGAAAGTAAAATTTAGAGAGGAATCCACACCTTCCACATCTAGCTCAAAGATGGAGATAATGATGGAGGAGATGATGAAAAAGATGATCATACTTGAGAGAGCACAAGCTAGTCAAAACCAAACTGCTCCTCAAAACAAAAATCAAAACCAAAATCAAAATTTCAGAAGAAACCAGCCTCAAAACAGACCAAGGGAGGATGATCAACATATCACTCCTCCTTTTCATCAAAATTATGTGAGTGAGGTTGAAGAAACATTAGAACAGACAGAGGAAGATGACATAAACATGTTAGGAGTAGACATTGATGATTTTGAAGTTCATTACAATAGAAAACAAGGTCTATACACACCCTATGATGATAAAAGAGCTGAGGATGAAAGTTATTATCAAGAAATGGAGAATGTCATCATAGAAACCACAAAGAAATATGACCTTAGGAGTAAAAGCAATCAAGAAACTCCCAAAACTAAAACCTCTGAAAAATCTGCAAAAAACAACACTGTAAATAAACCCAAAATTGCAAAAAAAAAGGAAAAAAGAGTGGCTGTAAATTCTGATAAAAATAAAGAGAAAGGCACTCAAAACAATAAAAAAAAGAGTGCAGACCTTAGCAGCGTTAGCACCTCAGCTAATGCTCCTATTAAAACAATTTTGACAAATGTAAATAGAGGAAATCAGCAAACTGATTTTGTTGATAGAATGGCAGTTAATAAGGCTGAAACAAGCACTTCAAAGAATTAGATGCCTTGTAGTCTGGAGAAAGAAATTTCCAGAATAAAAATCTCTGTTCCTCTCACTGAATTAGCTGCCCAAGATGTATATAGGCCTCAAATTTTGAAGGCTTTAAACATAGAAGAAAATAGTGACACTGTCAATCTTAACGATGACCAACCAGAGCTCGTTTTTGGTCCTAATATTGAAGGTAGATATCAAGAGGGAACAATTCCTCCTTTTTATGTTAGTTTAAATGTTCATGAAAAATTTTTGCACAATGCCATGCATGACTCAGGGGCCTCCCACAATTTAATGCCCAAAGCTGTAATGGAGAGCCTAGGCCTTGAAATCACTAGGCCATACAAAGATCTTTACTCCTTTGACTCGAGGAGAGTGAAATGTTTAGGTTTAATCAAAGACCTATGTGTAAACTTAGCACAAATTCCAACCAAATGTTTAGTAATGGATATTGTTGTGGCTGATGTACCCCCAAAATATGGTATGCTGTTATCAAGATCTTGGGGAGCTAAGTTACAAGGAACTATGCAGATGGATATGACATATGCAACTATCCCTGTTTTTAATCAAACAAGAAGACTTTACAGGGAGTCTCATATGCAATACATGGTTACTAGCCAAGAGAGACCGCAAAACTCTCCCCTTTATTCTGTAAATACAGGCCTTGACTCATTTATCCTTTTCAATGATGAAACATTCACTGAAAAAGTGACCTTAATTGAATTAATGGCAGGTAGAGAGGAGGAGGAAGATGATACAGAACTGTCGAAACAATTTGCTAAACTAGAAAAATACAGCAAACAAAACACGGGTCTAGAGCTATAAATCATTCATCCTTTGCTTTTAAACCCGGAGAGTCAATAAAGCAGTCCTCAACGCAATGAAAAACCTGAGGAATTAAAACAAATTCAACGTAATGCTAGTCCTCAAGAACAATCCGAAAGCATGCTAGTTGAAGGGGATAGTAACCAAATTGACAAAAGCGAAACTAGTCCTCTCTGTAGTATGCACTTTGATAGATCTTGTACTAAGAGTGATGTAGGTGTGGGGGTGTGGCTTCACAATACAATGAAAAATCATACTGAAGGGCATTCCTGCAAATTAAACTTTCAGTGCACCAATAACATAGCCGAGTATGAAGCCCTTATTTTAGGCCTGCATTTATTGAAGAAATTAGGGGCCAAAAGAATAAAGGTTCATGGTGATTCCGAACTTATAATTAGGCAAGTGAATGGGGAATATACCGCAAAACATCCCAGACTTAGAGCCTATCGAAACGATGTCATGGATTTATTAAAAATATTCGAGGAATGTAAACTAATTTTTGTCCCAAGAAACCAAAATATCCAAGCTAATGGTTTAGCTTTTGCTGCTAGAACGTGCCTAACTCCTTATGAAACCAAAAATTGCACAACTCAAATTAAATTCAGATCAGTTGTCCCTGATAACGAAAAATATTGGCAAGTGTTTGATGGAGACAAACAAATAGAGGACTTCCTGCAGTCTAGAAATGAATTTGAACTACCAAGTTCGGATTTAGACTATGAAAAAGACTGTCCTAGTGAAGAAAATCTACTTGATAAAGAAGAAGAGTCTCTAGAGATGGATGATGTAAATCTGCTGTCTAACAAACTTGAAAACATAACGGAAATTGTTGCAGAGTCAGAAAAATAAGACTTAGAAACTCTGCAGTCTAACAATCAAAGTTTGCCAAAGGGTCTGGTCCCTTTAGAAGAGTTGTTTGATTTCAATGATGTGGCCAAGAAGCCAAAACTAGAGCCTGTTGAATCTGAAGTCGAAGAGTGTAATATAGGCAGTGAATTAAAAGAAAAGATGATCAAACTATCTAAAACTTTACCAGCTCACATCAAACTCAAATACATAGAGCTTTTTAAAGAATTTTCTGATGTTTTTGACTGGAGTTATGAGGATCTGAAATCCTATGAAACTGAAATAATTCAGCACAAGATACCTCTCAAGGAAAACCAAAAGCCATTTAAAAAAAACTGTGCAGGATAAACCCTGTTCAGTTAACTTTGGTTGAGAAGGAAATCAAGAAAATGTATGAAGCTGGTATTATTGTTCCTATTAGATATTCAGAATGGGTGTCTAATTTAGTTTCAGTTAGGAAGAAAACAGGAGAGATTAGGCTTTGTATTGATTTTAGAGACTTAAACATAGCCTCATTGAAGGACAACTACCCTCTACCCAAAATGGATCATATTTTACAAAGGGTAGTTGGTTCCAAAAGAATTTATTTGCTAGATGGCTACTTAGGATACAATCAGATTTTATTACATCCTGATGATCAAATAAAGACAAATTTTACTACACCTTGGGGCACTTTCATGTATGTGAAAATTCCCTTTTGTTTAATGAATGCTGGTGCTACTTTTCAGAGAGCCATGGATATTGCATTCTCGGAAGAATTGGGCTACTTCATCATTATTTACCTTGATGATGTCATTGTTTTTTCCAAGACAGATGAAGAGCACTTAGAACACTTGAGAAAAGTATTCGAGAAATGCAAAAAGTTTGGGATATCTTTAAATCCAAAGAAAACACTGTTTGGTCTCCAAGAAGGTAAACTTCTTGGGCACATCATATTAGAAGAGGGGATACATATATACCCAAAGTGGATTGAGGCTATATTGCAAATCACTCATCCTAGAAACATCAAGGAACTTCAATATTTCATTGGGAAGATTAATTTCTTGAGAAGGTTCATACCCAACTTAGCTGAGCTCCTTAGAAAGATTACAAACATGCTGAAAATGGAACAAGGGGTTAAGTGGACCTTAGAAGCAAATAAGTCCTTTGAACTGGTCAAACATGCATTAACCAAAACACCAGTTCTAATAAGTCATGATTTTTCAAAGGATTTTTACATTTTTTCATTTGCATCAGAACATACAATAGCTGCTATCCTATTACAGAAAAATCCACAGGGACAAGAGCAGCCTATTGTATTCTTTAGCAAGGCATTGAGAGATGCTCTTCTGAAGTATAACATTATGGAAAAACAAGCCTTTGCCTTAGTCAAAGCCTTAAAAGACTTCAGAGTTTACATTTTTCACTCCCACATCATTGCCTTTGTCCCAAATTCAGTTGTGAAAGACATTCTAACACAGGATCCAGATGGTAAGACAGGTAAGTGGATAGCCGTGATACTTGAATATGATTTAGAAATCAAGCCCACTAAGCTCATTAAAGGCCAAGGACTAGCCAGATTAATGGCTGAATCAAATTTTGAAGTTCTTGATATAAATATGATAAATTCTTTAGATGAACAAGAGGAATTATCAACTCCCATTGTTGAAGACCATTTTATGAATTCCTTTTGGTATGCTGATATTCTATATGTTTTGCTTAATTTGAATACACCTCTTGGTTTATTAAAAACAAAGGCAAGGTTTTTAAAGTTAAAAGCTGTAAACTACTGCATTGTAGATAAATGTCTTTGTTGGAAAAATGCAAGTGGGATATTGCTTAAGTGTTTGCTTGAGAATGATGTAGAGAAGGTTAAGCACGAGTTCCATGAAGGAGAATGTAGAGGCCACCTCTACTGGAAGACTACAACCAACAAAATCCTTAGAGCTGGTTACTATTGGCCCACACTCTTTCTAGATGTCCATAAGATGATAATTGCCTGTCATAAATGCCAACTTTTTGAAGGCAAAAGAAGGTTGCTGCCCTTACCTCTGCATCCAATCACTGTTGAAGCTTTTTTTCAACATTGGGGTTTGGACTTCATAGGAGAAATCCATCCACCCTCATCTGCCCACCATAGATGGATTCTCACTGCAACAGACTACTTTACCAAATGGATAGAAGCCATCCCTTCTAGACAAGCCAATGACTCTGTCATAATAAAATTCATGGAGACTCATATCCTCTCTAGATTTTGCTATCCTAGGAAGATCATTACTGATAATGTTGCTGCATTTGGATCCAAGAAGATGGTTGAATTCTGTCACAAATATCAAATAACATTGGGTCATTCTACTACTTATTACCCTCAAGGTAATGGGCTGGTAGAATCCTCAAACAAAAGTTTGGTGAACATAATTAAGAAGTTGGTAGAGGACAACAAGAAGTCTTGGCACACAAAACTAGTGCATGCACTATGGGCTGACAGATTAACACTTAAGAAATCTATTGGGATGTCACCCTATCAGCTTGTGTATGGTACATATGCAATTTTTCCAACCAGCCTTGGTGTACCAGTTATGAAGTTGATTCAAGAAGTGCAGTCTGAAGACAATGACATGATCAGAAGGATTAATCAGACTATACATCTTCAGCAAACCAGAGAGGAGGTCTACAATAGAGCATTACAAAAGCAAGAGAGCATCAAGAGACTTTTTGATAAAAAAAACAAAGGCCAGCAATTTCAACACTGGGGAAAAAGTGTTAAAGTGGAACTCAAGGAGAGAAGACAAGGGAAAGCATGGGAAATTTGATAACTTATGGCTTGGCCCTTATCTCATTCATTCTACTGCTGGTAACAATGCTTATTTTGGGGTCCTGTCAATGGTAGGATGCTCAAACATTATTTCTCTTAATACTATCATGTTTGGAAGCCTTTTTATTTTTTCTCATTATAAATATTTCATACATCATTTCATTCAAAGTTAGAAAAGTAAAAAATACAAAAACAATAGAAAGATAAAAAAGGGCAGATTGTGAAAAAAATAAAGGTATAGCCCCATACCAAAAAGAGAAACAAAATCTGAAAATGTGCAAGCTTAAATGCCACTCCTAAGAAACACACTCCTAGTTAGTCATAGAGCCTAATCATGACTAATTAGTTTTCAATTTACTGTTGATAGGTTAGTAAAATAGATTTTCCAAACAACTTAATCTTGGATTATCAGTTAGGTAGATTAGGATAGAAAATAAAGGTTCAAACAAGCTCAAAATACGAACCTAAGATTCCAAAAGAAATAATGACTCTAAACTGTTTAAATCTTGAGTCAAAGATAGAAGTAAATTGGTTCTAACAAGCCCAAAACTTGAACCAGAAAAGAATTTAAGACAACTCAAACAAAAGTAAAAATCAGAGCTGAAGAAAAAGAAGGATGTGCTGAAAACTTTCAGATCTTAAGCCTTCACCATTTTGGTTTAATTTTCTGCAAATAAAAATCTATGTGCAACTTGTTTTTATGCCATAGATCAGCAACAAGTTAGACTGATCAATCCTGACTTGTATGCTTTTAAATTTCTTGTTTTAGAAGTTAGAGAATAAAAATATTTTGGACTGTTTAATCCTAACATATAGTAGTTAGGTAGAGAAGCTTATGAACTCAACTGTTTAATCTAAGTTCATGGAGAAATAAGAAGTAGACTTAGACTAGTTTTTTTCTTTCAAAAGAATAAAATGTTTGTAAAAGAGTTTGCCAATCCAAATGCACTCTTAAAGAAGAAAAAATGTTAGATCAGTAGGATTGGGTAGGTAGAAAGCTTGTTTGATAGAAGTTCCATTGTTTTTCATGGCTGCTAACATTATCAGAACAGAAGAAGATCATCCAAGTAAAGAAAGTTATAGCCCAATGGATGAGGCATTGATCAGCCCCCCAGAGAATACAAGTCTGAAGTTCTTGATACCTTCGAGAAGGTGCCATCCCCATGTGGAGCCACTGTTAGCCACCTATAAGATTTTTCATATCAAATGGTGGCTAAATCACTTTTGAAAGCCTTCAAGAAACAATTTTATTGCCAAATTGTTAATTCTTGAAGTCTTAACGAAGATGACTTATCCTTGAGTTAATCTTCACTACTGTTTCCCTCTCAATTCTGAAAATCTGATGTTTTCCTAAAAAAAAAAAAGACTGCTGCAAAAACCCATTTTCCCCTTCATTTTTACCCCTTCTTTCATTCAAAATTAACTTCCATTTAATCCCCTTTTTCCCATGAAATTCCTCTATTTTCCCTCATTTTCCTTCTTCCCTTCATAAAACCCCCTTTGATTAGGTTTAAAACTCCTTTTAAAACCTTATCGAAACCCCCAAAATCCTTTAAAAATCCCTAAAAAATCATAAAAAACCCATTTTTACATTATAGGCGTAAGTCCCTTTTGGCTAAGCCCTAAACCACTTCCCCACCATGCGACCTGGCACCGGAACCAAGCGTTAAGGCACTGGGCGCTTATCACAATCGGGGCATTCTATGTTCCTTTTCCCCTTTTACATTAAAAAATTTCCAATGCGATTGGCCCCTCTTCTTTATATCCCCCGATTCCTTCGTCTCTTCACATAACCCGGAGCCCGCAATCGGGTGCTAAAACATATAAATAAACCCTCCCCGAAGCCAATTTCCCTTTGTATTTTATAAAAAATCCACTTTCCTATGTTTTTATTAAAACCTACCAGTTCATTGTTTTAACGAAAGCCAACCGTTGATCAAAAAACAAATCAACGATCAATAAAATTTCGCATCGCGCATTTTAATTGGATGCATTTGAAAGGCCCCCTCCTTTGTTCCTATTCCGATGAGCCCCTTTTGTGCTAAACCCCTCAACCACTTCCCCACCATATAACCTGCACCCAGGACCAAGTGATTAAGTCTTGAGCGCTAATCGCATGAGAGTTTTTCATCGGGCATATTTTAATAGTTATTTGCCCCCTCCGATTGGTCATCTCCCGATGGCTTCCCAGCCGTTGATCTTCCTCGCTAGGCCTAGATCCGATGAACCTTATTGCTCTGTTAAATAGCCCTCATATCCGCCTTTGGCATTTACAAACCAATATCCAATGTCGATATGGTCCTAAGATTGACGATCCTTGTTCAATCACATCGGCGCTTTGTTCCCTTTTCCCCCGCCGATCGTGATCTTTTGATTGCATCTGGGTCGTCCATACACTAAGATCCGACGGTCCGGATCAATCCTCATTTCCTTTGATTTTTCTCAAACCTCGCTGTATAATGTTTTCGGTGAATCTCCGTCGTTGATCTCTGCAGATTGACGACCCACATTGATACATTCTCTGCTCGACCCCTCACCTCATATTTTATTCATTTGACCCCAAGATTGGATCTGGACCGTTCATTCCTCTCATCCAATGGTCTAGAATAAGCCTGATAGGCCCAAATCCTTTGGGTCCTACCCTTTCCCAAGATCAAATCTCTGACGTCCATCCCTGATCTGACGGTCAAGATTGAAACCACCTTCACCCTACCCCACATCTTATCACCTGAGCATCTATTCTCCATCATGCTCTCTCCATGACTGTCCAATCTAAGGCCCCAGATTTGACGGTCAGCGCGCGGTTTCGCGTGATTTTAAGACCGAAGGTTAATGATTTAAAATTACGTGATGAGGGTGGTTTTAAAAGGCCACGTGTCGGTCAGTAATACATATTGCGTTCAAAAAGGTAAACTGCCTATCTCCCTTTTTGTTGCGCGAAACTGGCGGTTTCTTCAGCTGAAACCACTTTTCCCTTTCCCATTTCATTTTCCCGAAATAAATCTCTGCGGTTGATCTCTGAGATCTAACGGTTCACGTTCAATCTTGATTTTTGTTTATTTCCCTCCACCCATCCTCCAAGGGACTTTATAAGCAAATCCCCGACGTTGATTTCTGTGGCCGATCTAATCCGACAACCCAGAATTCTTCAGAAACCCCAATTTTCACTTTAGCCCTTTGTTAACTCCACCAAAGGTTTTCACCCATTTTTCTTCGCATTTTTATCTATTTCATTATAACATAGCTCCTTTGCATTATATATCCATGATTGATCTCGACCATTGATCTTTTCAGATCAACAACCCAGACTTAATCTCTTGCACCATTCATCCAACCGCCTCTCCTTTTGACCTCGGCAAAGTAATCCTCGCCGTTGGATGCTTTCATCCAATGACTGTGCTCTAAAACTAAACCTTTGAAGCAGTTTTAACCTTCCCCACATGATTTTTCTAATTTTTCTTTTATTGTGTAGGTTTTAATAATTTTTCAATTGTTGTAAAAGAAAATTGAAGGCTGGGGATGACGATCCCCCAGGCCTTTATTCATCAAGAATATCATTCTACAGGGTTCAATACCATGTTTCATTAGTCCCTCATGAGCACTGATGCCATTTTAAAACCCTCTGCGCGCTTGCACATCGACAAGACACAACAAAACTAATTCAATCAAAGAGTATCAGTGTTAAAGGATTTAGTCACAGTAGAGACGAAGAATTAAAGATTGTTTACACAGTTTTGAGGGATTACGGCCTAAATAGACTATCTAAACACCTAATCCATTCAATTGAATACAGTTTGAAGAACAGAGACAGAGATTAGGCCTAGTTAATCCTAACACACAGAATCAAAGCAAATTAACAGTGTTTTAAGAAAAACAATAATATCTATCAGTTCAATAAGCCTCCACTGCCACATTAGAGGCTAATTGAATCCTCTTAGCTACCAAGAGCCACCTGCAGCCTCAAAGTAATCAAAGGAGGCATAGTTATTGCAGAAAAAGGATATTTTCCTTAAATATAGCTGAACAGTTATTTCAAGCCAAAGGAACTTATTTTAAACTGTCAGCAGAGTTATTACAAAGATAACAATGAGCCTTAAAGTCAACAAAATCTTCCCAGCAAGATTAATACTTAATGTAAACCAATTAATACATAGGAAATATTAGAGAGTTTCTCCATTGAGCCCCTCAAAGGCCAAGAAATATTAAACTGTATTAATTGAACCTAGAAAATCTTTTATCCCATCCCGCCTCCTCATTTCTTCTATAAATACTTTCGTGGAAGATGAGACAATATTGGTCACTGCATATCTGTTGCCTGTAAATAGTCTACTGAAGCTGCTGTAAGCTCTGTTTGTAATTGAAGATACCTAAGTTGAGATGAAAAGTTTGAAGCTGTAGAGACCCACCAGACTTGAAGATTGTAACTAGTTTGAAGCATCAAATACAAGTTGATTTATGGGATCCTGGTCTATGTCAATGGTGATGTTTTTCTTATTGTAAATTGTTATTTTATTTCTGTTTCCATTCTGTCCATCTTCTCTGATAAAGAACAACAATTTTAGAGTTAGGATTTACTGTCAAAGGTACATTGCTCTTACTGATAAGCTTTATCTACATGTTTTCTTCCAAAATTGTGTTGTTTAAGAATGATTTAATATAGTCCAAGCAGTGAGGAATGCTGGAATTCCCTTGTCCTAATGTCTAAACTAAACATTGTTCTTGAATGTTATTTTCAGTGTCTGCTAAGTAAAGTTGAACTAGGGAAGTCTATGGTGAGCCCTGTCCTCTAGTTTTATCTCCAAAGGTTGTCTGAAAGTTTCCTTAAGAGTATGTTGAAAGAAGGATAGGTTCAAAGTCCTTACCTAATCTTAGACTATTCTTTGTTATCTTATGTGTTGTCTTGATAAGTTTGCCAAGTAAAGTTGAACTAGAGAAGTCTATGGTGAGCCCTGTCTTCTAGTTTCTTCTCCCACAGTTGCTTTGAAAAGTTTCCTTAAGAGTATGTTGAAAGAAGGATAGGTTCAAAGTCCTTACTTGATCTTAAGCTATTCTTTTTCATATTTTAAATGTTTTCTATTGAAAGCTCATCAAAAGTAGGCTAGTTTCGAAGTACTTACCTGATATTAGATTAATTTTATGTCTTTCTCAAGTGTATGCCAAAAGCAGGATAGTTTCAAAGTACTTACTTGATCTTAGGCTGCTCTTTGTTCTTCATTTTTTTAATTCCCCTTCTTATAGTTTCATTTCATTCCATAAAATCAACTTTAAAGAGATCCTTGGACATAGATGACTTGCCCCATGGACCACTCTTGAACCTTGTTGTTTCAATTAAATCCTACTATGACTCCATAGCCCAATGGTTTGAAGCTGTTTCTTGCCTATCTTGTTAGCTGAATCAATCTTTCACTTTCATTCACCTTCACCCTTCATTTAGACTTCCTTCACCTTCACATATCTTTTCCCAACCAAAACAAACAAAAACCTTGTTCTTCATAACTAGCCTAATATCACATTTCAAGCCTTAAAGATAAATCAATCTTTGCACTTATAGAGAGATCCCTCTCTGGATTCAGGAGGGCTAGATCCTAGAATCCCAAAGTGGTTCAAGTGTTGTCTTTGCAGTTTTAGTCTCACCAATTTGCTAAAATTACAGATTCCTAACAATTTGCACATGCATGAATGTGACTTGTGTTGGTCTATTGATTGTTACATGCATGTCATATCAACTTGGAAGAGTTGATTTTGTCTCCAAATATGAAAGGGAGATTTTGATGAGGTGTTTCGTGAGATGTGAAATTCTTTTTGTTTTGGGAAAAGGATCGTCAAATTGTTACACATGCTTTTGTTTGACTTGAGAGTTAGTTGTTTTAAGAGGCATGTTTTGTCGACTTATATTTGGTCGATGAGTTTGAAACCAAGATGTAAGAGTACATGGCGATGTTCACATGATGTGACATTTGTTGCTTTGAAGGAGCAAAAGGATATGTCATAAAGTTATGTTTCTTGTGTTTTGTTAGATTGATGGTTGTGTTGTGACAAGATGTCACAGGATTTTTGAAGGTCCACTGTTATGCGGAATTCTAATCTACGTATAAACTAGTCTTCCCTGAGTGCGATGTTCCTTCATTCAGAACAACATAATAAAGATAAATATTATTTTCTCTAAGACAAATAGATAAACAAAGGGAAAGAGACCTACTTGTGATCCTTCACTCTCGTTCCTCTTCTTTCGCTGCTTTTGTTTCTCTCAATCCAACTGAACTTGCTAGATCAATACCTGCAATCAAAGATAGAAGACAACAAATGACATGAAAATATAAAATATCTATCTATCTTAACCAAATCGAACCAATTATATCTGAGAATACATACACATTTGAGAATACATTCACAATATATAAGTGCATATATGAGAGAAAGAACATATATCTTTATTTAAATAATAGGAGGAGTAGATTACAACCATTGGATCAGTTTGTCGTCTACCTACTCCAACTTCATTCCATCCTCATCACACCAAGCATCATCTCAGTAGCATAAAAATACTTCAACTCTCATCAATGGAGAATCCAACAACATAACACTACACAAATTTCTTCCTTCCTTAGCACTTAGATGAGTGCTCAATTTATAGGGAAATTGTAGGTAGTTTCTTAATAAATGATATTGAATGGATTTCTAATAATAGATGAGACATGTCTCTAGGTTCAATGGTGATGGATGAACACATTTATTCTAAGTATGACACCTATGAGCTCTTCTAGAAGGCACTAGACATGTGGATATTCCCGTAATAATGATGATTTTGCTCCTAGGAGACCAACGCACCCTTAAATGTTAGGAAGTGATTTGCAGAGCACCCTTGCATGGGGTAAGTGCTTTGCAACACACTTATGCCCATTTAGAGGATTTTTTATGAGTCAACGAGTCATTTTAACTATACTTCAAACATTGAAACTCTCATGAATTAAAGCCATCAGTGGAATGACTTCTCTAGTGCATGTAGCAACTGAATTAGGGGATGGTAGAACCTGTTTGTATTGAATTAGGGGATGATATAGCCTGTTCATACTAGTATTAGGGATGATGCCCAAATTTACCTATAACAACTTCCCCCTAAAGCATGACGTCAAAATAATGATAATATTTGGATGAGATGCTTTATGATGTGATGAGTAGGATCTGAAGCGAATGATGACCTGCATCAAATTGAAATACATTACATCATGATATCTTGTACATCATGACATGAATTTATAAGGGAGGCTACCCATGCTCAACACATAAACTATCATAACACGTACATAAATCAGAAATTCGTCTATAGATATAGATATGCCTACAGATATAGGCCCATGATAGGATGACCATTTGTATGTAAAGCCATCGTATGGATGATGTGGTACAATTCCTGAAATCGCAGCCCAGATGGATGAAACTAGATTTGGGGTCTTCTATCTCATTTACTTGATCATTCAAGTACAAGTCTAACCATGCGAATATTTGATATGAAGTCGAACATGGGAAGACATTGTCTGATTACCAACCAATGATGTAAGCTATTAACAGATGCAAGAGAAAGCAACGTTGATGTTAATGGTTCTCAAGGTACTGTAGTACAATTTGCAAGGCGTGAATAGATGTTTTGATATCGAACACCAAAAAAAATCTCTCGGTCAAAGGCCTGTGATGTGAACCTGTTGCCGAAAGCGAGAAAAATGTCATTGATGTAAGTAAGCTCCAAGGTACTAGAAGGATGTTTCTAAGTCAACTTCCTGGATAATGAGCTGATGTAGACAGGAAGAAACTTGATCACGAAATGGAGTAATGTTTTTGGAGACAAAATGTGACTTGTTGAAGCAATGTTTAGGGATGGCAGTCTTGAAAATGAAGGTTTATGAGTATTGAAGAAGATGAGGAATTACTGGATGAATTCTCTTGAACATATCGGCGACACTAAAATGAGTTGGCAGCATTGACCCAAAATCGAAGTGATGGATGGTATGATAGACCATAGGTATGATAGACTGAGTAGATGTCGTTTCATTTCCTTTTACAAGCTCGAAAAGACAAGTTATCGACAATATTTTCACATTAATGGAGTCTAAAAAGAGCTAAAAGAAGACTCCAGGGGTTCCTTTTTTGCATTTAACAAAGCTATAAAAAGGGATAAAAGTGCAATTTAAATTCGTTTTTCATGTTTAACAAAGCTCTAAAAAAGAAGATAAAAGTATGCTTTGTGGTCAAATCATTTTTGAAATAATTGTGCACTTCAAAATCACTGTATCAACTGTAAAACCTGTTCAGAGAACCATCAAACAGATTAAAAATACATGTTTCATAGTAAAAATGAACAAAAAATATAGTCACATCATTAAATATGATTAAAATAATCAAAATGACTAATAATTTATTTTTTTTACCATTCCATATTTACCAT
This sequence comes from Pinus albicaulis, assembly GCA_034641835.2. Classification (NCBI taxonomy): domain Eukaryota; kingdom Viridiplantae; phylum Streptophyta; class Pinopsida; order Pinales; family Pinaceae; genus Pinus; species Pinus albicaulis. Next base: position 24,817 of record JAXQQM020084237.1, on the reverse strand, counting down.
TTGAAATTTAGGAGCTCTGAACCTGTTGTTCCCTCTAACTTTAGCGGTCGTTTGGGATAATTTTAGTGCACAATTTCTTACGCTGTCTGATCCAGGTTGGAGATCTGAACATTCTCTTTCTTTTAGTGTCATTTTTGTTTCATGCCCTATAGAATTTTTAGGTTTTGGAACCCCCTGGGGTAAATATATTGCGTTCGAAGGGAGACACACCCTTGCACGTCGAAAGGTGCGTTGTAGAGAACTCAAATTGAAGTCCAGATGTTTTGCAGTGATCTGTCCATTGACCAGGGGTGCGTTGGGTGAATTTCGAAAATTTGTTTCTTGCTATGTGCTCAAAAACTTCCTAATTTTTTGCATGAAATGGATCCTAATGAAGTTTATGGTTGGCTTTCAAGTATTGATCGGATCAAAATGACCATTACATGGTGAGAAAGTGAACATGAAGAACAAGACATGATTTCCCTAAATGATCTTGGAATTGTAAGAGCTCTATGGGATTGTGGGTTACTTAAGTATTTTAGATTAGCATAGATGAGACATCAACTTGGTCTATTAGAGTTCCTAGTTTGTTCATGAGATCCGACATCTCAGGCATTTCACATTAGAGAAAAAGTGCTCCCAACACTGGTTGAGGATGTTTACTTTCTTACTCGATTATCGAGACACGGTTCTCCTATTTCCCTCATGGGATTTGCTCTTGGAGGGGAGACAATGAAGTACTACATTCGCCAGCATTTTCAGCCAGGTACTGAACCTACAAAATATGGAAAGATAAACATTCGTGATGTGCATGATTTTCCTCTGAGAACTATCATTTTCACTATTGAAAAACTTTCTGGTTCTCTGACACTACATGTTGCAAACCATTCATACATGCAGTACGCTCTTGAGTGCCTCAAACCGAAAATGTTCCACTGGGCTGAAGCAGTACTCTTTTAGACGAAAGAACAACTTGTTAGCCCCCCTATGAAATTTTTGACAAGAAAATAGGGGGCTAAGTCATTGTTGAGTCTTCAAGGAATGCCTTTCCCCTGAAAACCCATCCTTCTTGAAGTCTCTCAATTGCTGTGCCTGATACAAATCCCCCTCTGCTAATAAATTGCTAAAAAGGGCCTATTATTCCCTCCTTTACCCCTGCAACATACATCAATTCCCCTTCTTTCCCTTTGTCCGAATTCCCTTCATTTCACACCCAATTAACCTCTACTTTCTTCCCCTGTCTTCCCCTTCTATTCCCCTTCTTACCCTTTAATTTTCCCCAAAATCTCCTTTAAAGTCCCCCCTTAACCTTTGCTGACCATCTTCCCCCTTTATTTCTCTATCGTTCCCCTTCCCAACCTTCAAAATCCATTAAAACGGGCCAAAAACCCACTTTCCCGACTTTATAACAGGCCCTAGCCCCTTTCCCGTTAAGCCCCTTCAACCACTTCCCCACATATGCCCGTCACCCAAGACCAAGCGCTCAAGCCTTGGGGGCCAATCGCAATCGGAAGCCGGGTGGGTGCGAAAATCCTTTGTAACACTGAAAAAACCCGATGCGATTGTTTTATTACGATAAGTCCCGCGATCTGTTCCGCACCGTTGATATGATCTCCAGATCTAACGGCTGAGCGCTAATCGTAGCCCCCGCCTAATCGCAATCGGAACATGTTAAGTGCACCCTCCGATCAATCACTGCCCATACTCCCGGTCCTCCGATGGTCTTCCCCACCGTTGATCTGGACCCGAGATCAACGGCCAGCGCTCAATCGCAATTCCCCTTTCGATCGCAATCGCAGGTCCCGTCTCTCTACCTCCGATTGCGATGCTCCGATTTAATCTCCGCCGTTCATCTCACAGTCTTACCAACGGTCCCGCGCTGATCGCGCTGCCCCTCCGATGGTTTTCCCCACTGTTGATTCCCCCGCTGATCCAACGGACATCGCTCAATCGCAACCCTTGTCCGATCGCAATCGCAGCTCCTAGTGGTGCAGCCCCGATTGAGAACTCCCGATCAAATCTCAGACGTCCATCCTCCCGCAGATCCGACGGCCATCGCAACTCCCGATTCCCCGATCGCACTGCCCCTCCGATTACACCTCCGCCGTTGATCTGGACCCGAGATCAACGGTTATCGCTCAATCACATTACCCCCCCCCCCCCCCGATTGCTAATTGAAACCCCTTCCCTCCGCCTCCGCTGGGTCCCACCTCTTACATGCATTTCGTTGCATTTGTTTGCATTTCCATACATTCTCGCCAAAGTCTAAGGTTTCGATATGTCTGATAAGTCAGCCCGCAGATCAATCTCCACCGTTGATCTCCATCTCCAGGCCTGAATCCAACGGTCTGCGCTGCATGATCATACCAAACCCTATTATCCGTGCATTCCACCACTCCACTGCATTTTCATCGTTCTTTTACACAAAAGCATTGTTTCCACCACCGCCACACTACCATTTCATCCACCCTGCACCCATCGCTCCGTCTACTGTTTTCTTCATGAGTTTTGCTATGTTGCAGAGTTTCTAGAGGAAGAGGACCGCCGCTGTTCAATGTACTACCTCAATGGCGAGCGACACAGTCAGGATCAACTCTAATGAGCTAGTACCATTAGAAAGGTCAAGAAATGGGGCCGTCAGGACTCACATTAATGGAGAGCAAAGTTCAAACGCCGAAATCCTTCCGGCGCCATTTAAAGCTCGAGCTAACTTGACAGAGGCAGTAATGAAGCAGCAAGGATTTTCAGTACAGAGCAGAGGGATTAATGCACGTCAACGAAGATTTTGAGCCCTGAAACAGAGGTTTAAAGAGGCAAAGCATCATTTTGAAGACCCCGAGGATCGATTCTGGAGATCCTGAACATCAATAAGAGGTAATATCAAGGTTTTCTTATCAGCAGAATGTTTTTCCATAAAGGATAGGTCTCCCATACATGCTTTATTATGCGCCGTGTCCTTGAAGGAATTTCTCGTCCCAGCTATGGTTCAAAACAATCTAACATCCATGAGGCAGACCTCTCAGCAAGTTCTTTCATTTTGTTCAAATCACCTGGAGTACTACAGCCAAAAGGTCAAATCATATCCGGAGCAGATCTTTCTTTCACGAGGAAGGTGACAAAAATTAAATATACAGCATATCAAGCAGAATGGGCCTTGGCCCTGCATTCATTGTTGTGTTTAAATGTAACATTTAAAATTCACCTACCTCCTCAGTCGGTCCTCTGTGTCTCTTCTGCTATAAAGCACAGAAGGATATCATTGTAATGGTTGTTGTTGCATTATCAGTGAATTGCAAGCATTTTTGTCCCAAGCCAAGTTTCCTGTGTAATAGTTGTATGACAGGATGAGAAATATGATGTATTCAAGCTGAATGTAAAAGCTTTGGGCAGTGATGTACCTGATTGGTGTTGTGTTTAACATGATAAGCAGTTTTCATTGGATCCTGATCTACAGCAATTGGTGATGTTTTTCTTATCTCTGCGTTTATTTCCATTTCATTTCATGTTCTTCTGACTGACATCTGAATGCATGACATAAGATTTACCCTTGTTAGGTACCTTATGTCCTAGCTCTCTCAGTCTTTAATGTTTTCTGCTCATATGTGTGTCTGAATATTGTTTTTAATTGACTAAACCAGTGTAGTGGATGATTATTTCCTGCTCTCTGATGTGCAAGTTGATAGAATCAGTGTTCAGATGTCTTTGTTAAGATTTAATTGAAAGAGGTTAGGAACATTGGGAGGTATAAAGCCTGTCGCTGCCTCTTCATAACCTGCCCTTCCATACAAACCTTTTCAAGACCCCTTGTGTTGCCTATGGTTTTGTCCAAGCAGGCCTGGAGTTAAATGACCTCTGGCCTGATCTATAGACGGAATCAGATGGTTTTCCATTCTTCATTCTCATTCCTTAGTGTTCCATCCCACCAATCAGTCTTTGAGATCCAAATTCTCTAGATGACTAGCCCAACTGAAGCTTACACATTGAACATAAGTAAATCCTTTCTTGACTCCATTGCCTTGATGTTCCCTGAGTTATCTATCTTCGCCTAGCTTCTTTCTTTACCCATCCTTGTCTCATGGTGAAACCTTCCTTCCTGATTCTCAACAACCAAACTCATACAATCAAACAAACAACCTTGAGCCTATAACTAGCCTAAAATCACAATTGAGAACTTCAAAGACATATATCCTTTGATAATCATAGAGAGATCCCTCTCTGGACCTAGGAGCGCTAGATCCTAAGGTGTGAAAGTGGTTCTATGTTGTCTCATCTTTTGGTCTCTGTCAACCTGGCCAAAACATGGGAACCCCAACATAATGGCGACTCCACTAGGGACTTCTGAGTACATTTCGTCTTAAACACTCTTTAAACCTCAGAAACTTAGAACTCTGGCTAGGTTGACGGTAAGTCACACCTTTCTTGAATCAGCCTCCATTATTGAATATCCACCATACTCTTAGATAGAGCCTGGATAGGGCCAGGTAGCCTCCAGATCTCATCCTCTCTTCAGGGGTGACATATCTGGTGAATGCCCTCCCAGTCAATCTCTAGTTGGAGCTTGTTGCTTTAGAGGAGATTCATGAAAGGTGATAGTGTCTGAGCACTGTGGTGGACAGTGTACCCTAGAATCATCCTAAACCCTCCACCTGGCGACTCCATTGTTCCTAAACGTTAAAGACTCCACTGGTGATCAGTAGGCCTGCTAATTATCTCGGTTTCACATGAGACTCCACTGGGAGACCAGTCCCAAAGCATAATGAAGACTCCACAGGGAGGCCAGTTCCCAAGACAACATTAACCACAGTAAAAATAACAAGTAGGGCTAAGCTGCTTGGCTTATAAAAATCACTCTGGCTCACAGAACCATTCATACAAGAGCTTTCCCTGATCCAAACCCACCTGAAACAGTTGATAATCCTGAGAAAATACTTAAAAGAACACCTGTGAGTAGGAGATCAACTATTTCCAGCAACATTCATAGAGCCAATTCTGCACCAGAATATCTTGCAGCTCTATTAGACCCTTTCTTCGACCTAGAACTTCAAAACAGATTACCTAGAACTAGGTCATTCAGTGTTTTAGACCAGCCGGACCCTGGGGACGGTGAAACCCCTCCTTCCACACCACCTGATCTCCACTTTCTCCAAAAATTGGGGCTTTCTCACCCTAGATCTGCTCAACAGACTTCTGCTGGTCCTACCATCCCTGTCATCCAACTACCAGCTGCTCAAGCCAACCCTATACCTCATCAGAACATCATCATGGCAGCCTGGTATGCACCTCTAGTTTTACCTCAGCCTCTACTGCCCTTACCAGATGATTATCAATAAAAAATCCCACACTTCCCTGCTAAAGAGCCTACAACTGCACAACAACATGTAGATAAAATGGAGGACTCTTTAGACTATATGGAAGTTGATGATGAAACAATCAAAATGAGAATTTTTGCGCAGAGCCTGGGGGGAGAGGTTAAAAAGTGGTTTAAAAACCTACCTGCTGGTAGTATCCAAGATCTCCCTACTTTATACCAGACTTTCATCAACAAATGGGAAACTAGAGCAAACCCTCACCAACTCCTAGTAGAATACATGTCCCTTAAGAGGAACGTAAGGGAAAGTGTTCATGATTACACCACTAGATTCAACAGTATTTACAACGCTCTTCCCCCACACATGAAACCTCCACAAGGTATGGCCCTGGCCAAATATCCTGATGGATTTGATGCTAACATGGCCTATGAGCTCAGAGATAAAGAATATACCACATTGGAGGATATGCAGAAAGGGGCAGTAAACATAGAAGCAAATATGATTGAGAAAAGAGCAAAACTGAGATCTGAGAAGAGGGTAACATACAGGGATGATAATGTAGCCTCCACGTCTGACCCCAATAATGAACGCGTGTGCAGAGAAATGGAAGAGATGAAACAAATGATGAAAAAAATGGCTGTCACGGTTAGTAACCTAAGAAAAAATCAGACTCAAAACCAAAACTTTAGAAGAAACAACAACACCCCCAACAGACAGAAAGAGTCAGATCAACAAGTCATTCCCCCGTTCCAAAAATTTCTTGATGAGGATGAGGGAATCATAGAAGAGTCTGAAGGGAATGTGATAAACATGTTCGAAACAGAGGACTCAATTCTGAACTGTGACTCAGAGGATGATTAGCCCTCATCTTCATATTGGGATGAGGAAAGATTAGAAACTGAAGAGTACAGACTTGGGTTCCAAGATGCCATGTTACAGGTCAGAGAACCATATGGGCTCAGGAGCAAAAAGAACCAAGACACTTCCAAAACCAAAAATCCTGAGGTGACCATAAAAAAGAGGCCTGAAAAATATTCTAAAGCAACCGCTGTAAACGATAAATCAACAGCTGAGAGTTCTGAGAAAAACCAACAGAAAGGCAACCAAAACAATGAAAAACAAAGTCAACCAACCAGTAGCACTAGAACCTCAGTTAGTGCTCCTGATAAAACCGTGTCCACACATGTACATAATGAGAAAACACAAACTGGTTCAGCCACTAAAACAGTGGCAGATAAAATAGAGTTGAACACTCCCAAGAATCAATCCACTTTCAGTTTAGAAAGTGAGATTGCAAAAATTAAAATCTCTGTACCATTATCTGAGCTGGCCTCTCAGGATGTATATAAAGGCCAGATTTTGAAAGCATTAAATCTGAGTATAAATAATGACACTGTAAATTTGAGTGACGATCAGCCTGCCCTCTTATTCGGTCCCAAGATTGAGGGGAAATTTCAGGAAGGGGTAGTTCCACCTTTTTATATCAGTCTTAACATTCATGACAAGATGCTTCATAATGCCATGCATGACTCCAGTGCATCACACCATCTAATGCCTAAGGTAGTCATGGAGAAGTTAGGCCTCGAAATCACCAGGCCCTACAAAGACTTATACTCATTTGACTCTAGTAGAGTAAAATGCCTAGGCCTCATCAAAGACTTATGTGTGAGCTTAACTCAAATTCCTGCGAAATGTATGGTCATGGATGTAGTGGTGGCAGACGTGCCACCCAAGTATGGCATGCTGTTGTCAAGATCATGGGGAGCCAAGATGCAAGGCACCATGCATATGGATGGCTCATATGCCACTATCCCTATATTTGGCCAATTAAGAAGACTGTATAGAGAGTCCCAAATGAAATTCCTAGTCACTAGCCCCGAGAAACCTGAAAATTCACCATTATATTCTGTGCATACCGACCTTGACTCCTTCATCTTTTGTAATGATGAATCCTTAGAAGAGCCAGAGTCCCAGAGTAGGCATACAAATGAGAACACTGAGCCTATGGACCTTCACATAATGGCCACTCTGGAAGAATATGATCAGGAAAACCATGGGTAGCACACTGAAAACGAAGAGGGAATCAGCAATGAAGCCTGTAGGATATGTGGTGGACCTCTCACTCCAAGTGAAACAGAAACAGAACAAGAACAACAAGCTAACCACCTTCCTAACATCCATGGCCTCTGTTAGCCACCTATAATATTTTGATATACCAAAAGGTGGCTAAGATCTTTTTGAGCCTCCAAGGAACAAATTTTATCACTAAAAATTGTTGGCTCTTGAAGACTCCTTGTAGGCCTCATGCCTTTGTCCAAAATCCTCATTTGCTGTCCCATTTTTATACTCAAGAATTTCTGCTGATTCCAACTGAAAGACTGCTGAAAGACCATCAATTTCCCTCTTCTCAAACCTTTCATCTGCTCCCCTTTTTCTCCATCAAAACTGCCTTGTTTTCATAAGTTCTCTTCTTTCCATTTATGAAAAATTCCCCTTTCCATAGTTGAAAACTCACTTTTTAACTATTTCAGAACCCCCATTTCCATTAAAAAACCAAGCGCTAACCCTGTTCGGCGCTCATCGCATCGGAAGTATCCAAATGCGCGAGACTTGTGCTCTATTCAAAAGTTCCAATTGCGATCATACTTTGGTTTGAAATGCTCCGATGCGATTAATCCTTTGTAAATACAAAAACCCGATCGCATCGTTTATTTTATATATCCAGTAAGCTCGCCTCCGGTGCTTAAAACATTGTAAATTTTCATTACTGTTCTGCTTTTTCCTTTATAAAACCCAAGAACCCGCTTATCCAAAGTTTCAACTTAAAAGCTTGAAGTCACGTGTTTAATATTTTAATGGGTTGATCGAAAAGACCGATCGCGCAATCGCGATCGAAGAATTCACAATGGGTTGATCAAAAAGACCAGGCCCGCAGTTCCGATTGTGATTGGCCTTTGATGTACTAAGACCCAGGCCCTTTGCGTTCCATATATCCAAAGGCCCCGCAGGCGGGCTCCTATCCTTTGTATATATTTTATTTCCGCCCCAATCCATTAAACCTTCGTTTATATTAAAACTTGGGGTTTTGATATGTTATAAGGGTTTCTGCCGGTTCTTTCTAGAAACTAATCTCCACCGTTGATCGTAAGCCGATCAAACGGCCAGCGCCCAATCGCATCGGGGTTTTCCATCGCATACACTAGTTTGCTCCCACCGATCGGCCATCCCCCGATTCACTCTCTGCCGTCGATCTGATCTGCAGATCGACGGACAGTGCTTAAACGCATCGGAGTTTCCCATCACATGCATTTATTTTTTCCCCCGATTGCTGTTCCCCCGATTCATTCCCCGCCATCGATCTGATCTGCAGATCAACGGCTAGCGCTTAATCGCATTGGAATTTTCAATCGCATCCCCTTTTCTGCCACCCCTGATTAAGACCCTCCGATTAGATCTGGACCATCCACGTGTCCAGATCAGATGGTCCAAAACTACTCCTCCTTATTCTTCTCCCGATATCCTTTTTGCCTTTCTATGCAGATCTCCACCGTTGGTTGCCTTCATCCGACGGATACGCTCCTCCCCCACCATCTGAAGCAGTTTAAACCTACTTCCGCAGGATTTCTTAACTATTTTTGTGTTTTGCAGGAATTTTAATGGTTTTCCATTGTATAATGAAAGAAAGCCGAGGGTTGGGAAAGACATTTCCTGCGCCTTCGAGTTGTTAAAGAGAACCATCTGCGGGGTTTCGCTCCATTGTTTTCTCAATGCTTCATGGGCATTGATGCCTTTAAAAAGCCTAGTGCGGCCTGCACATCGACAAGACACTGTTTTAATTCAAAAACAGTTAAAGAGTATCAGTTTGAAGACAGAGCACAGCGGAAGGAAGATTGAAGACAGTCTTAACGGGGATTACGGCTAAGACGGTTATCAAAATCCTAATCCCCAACTCAAAACACAGTTTAAAGAAAACCTAAAGTGTTTTATCAGACAGAAAGCCTCCACCGCCACATCTTGAGGCAAATTATTTCCTTAGCTACCACCAAGCCACCTGTCGCCTCAAACCTTTCAAAACAGAGGCCGAAGTTATTGAAGAAAATCAGATATTCGCCTCCAGCGCAGCCAGGGAGTTACTTCTGCAAGGAAATCAATGCAGAAAATATCTGCAGAGTCACTCCAAACATTACATAAAGCCTCAAAGTCAAATAAAGCTCCCACCGAGCTTAATCCATAAATGTAAAACAGTTAATACAGTGTTCCACCTGTGAACTTCTTCATCGAGCCCCTCAAAGGGCCGAGAAGTCTTGAACCTGTATTAATTATCCTGAGAGATATTTTCTCAGATCACCTCCTCATTCTTCTATAAATGCCTCAGAAGAAGATGAAAAATTGTTGGTTGAAGAACTTTGAAATACACTTGAGCTCGAGACTTCTATTTGTACATAGTGTTCACTGGCCCTTGAAGCTCTGTTTGTGCTAGAGTAGTTAGGTTGAATAGTGAAGATGATTGCTGAACTGAAACATTGGACTTGAAGATTGTAACTGGTTTGACATCAATATAAAATTTGTTTCTTGGTATCCTGGTCTTTATCACTGGTGAAGTGCTTCTTTCTTTGTTAATCGTTTTCCTTCTATGTATGCCATATTGTTCATTTTCCCTCTGTAAAGAACAGTTTAAACATGGTTAGGATTTTCTGTATAGCAGTAACCTTCTCTGGCTGAGAAATATTTATCTTAATGTTTTCTTCAGATTTGTTTATTTAAGAATGATTCAATACAGTTTAAACAGTTAGGAATGTTGGCGTTCCCTCGTCCTTCTGTTTGCTCAAACATTGTTCTCTAATGTTATTTCCATTATTTGCTATTAAAGTTAGACTAGAGAAGATATGGTTTGCCCTGATTCCTAGATTCTTTTCTCCAAAGGCAGATTCTGAAAGTTTCCCTTGGTGTTGACTGAAAGTAGACTAGGTTTAAAAGTACTTTATCTGATCTTAAGTTACACTTTGTTTTTCTTATGTGTTTTCATACTTTCTGAAGGTAATTATGTGGATTACTGGATTGTTTGTCAATTAAGCTGCTTTAATAAGAACTTGCCCAAGAAGTCTATGGTTAGCCCTGTCCTTGGTTGGTTTTTAAAACAGTTACTTAAGGGGCTTTTCTTGTTTGGATTGACTATAAATCCTCTGAGAAATTATTATCAGTTTCCACCCCTCCAACATTTTAATGTTTCCATTTCATCATTTTAATCTCAATAATCTTGTGGTATAGATAACTTGCCCCTTGGATCACACTTGATGTTGTTGTTCAATTAAAGCCCAGATATGACTCCATAGCCCAATGGACTAAAATCTAGCGTTATATCTATCTGTCTGCCAAATCTGTTCTATTTGCTTGCAACTTCTCACTTTTGAAACTTTTGCACTTAGGAATTTCCCCTCAAGTAACATTTCATGCTCAACCATCCAAAACAAAACAAAACCCTTGGCCTTCATAACTAGCCTAATATCATTACCTTAATCTTTTCAAAGACAATATCCATCTTTGTACATATTGGAGAGATCCCTCTCCGGATTCAGGAGGGCTAGATCCTAGAATCCCAAAGTTGGTTGAAATGATGTTAACTCTGTGATTGGACTGTCCCAATATTGCTAATAAATTACAGAGACCTAACATTTCTGGCGACTCCGCTGGGGACACTTTAACTCAGAATCTCTGGTTCCATGACAATTGTTCTATTTTGCAGCTGAGCCACCAGAACCTAACATTTCTGGTGACTCCGCTAGGAACTGAGTGTTTTTAATATCTTTTAGAGGCCTTAGAAAACCCTTTATTCGAGAACATTTTGAGAGTAAAAAGCAGCCTTTTCAAGCACTACCAAAAAATGGTAATCATGATGGAGCTTGTTTAAATCAGTGACAAACTAGGTCAACCCTAGGATTCTTTTAAGTTTTATCTAACCTTGGAAAATCAGCTAGCTTAGCCATAAGGATAGACTGTCTTTGTTTCATAACCGTAGCTAAGTTTTGAGGCAAAGTTAGGACATTCTTCTAAACCATAAATAAAACAATTCAAAAAATACCAAAAAATATTTCAGATTGGAATTAAATAAACATGGTGGTGGACCATAAGACCTTTTACCTCTGAAAGGAGCTAAAAATTTCCACTTGGCGACTCCACACTCTGAAACTCCCAGAAGACCAAATGACTCCACTGGTAGAAGACCCTGAACTGATTGACCGGACACAGTGACCTCTTTTCTGATTTACAAACATGAATCCAAGGATACAATGAAGATATGCTCCAATGAGTAGAGATCATATCCCTGGGTTTCCACATAAGATGCCCCAGGTGAATTGGGATGACAACCTGCCTGCTTTTCAAGGTGAAAAGTTCGATGACCCTCTATTACATCTCATTAAATTTCATATACATGTATGGAGGTTGAAAGTTGAATGGCATGAAGACTGCCTAATGAAAATGTTCATGTTAACATTAGAAGGAAAAGCTAGGGATTGGTATGAATGCTTGAGATCTAGTAGTTTGTTTTCTTTAAGAGACCTTGAATATGTGTTCTATGAGAACTATGAAGAAAACGCTACGTCATTATCATGGGGTGCAATATATTATGATCCATCACAAAACATCACCCAACACATTATAGATACTGAGGAAGCTTTGGAAGAGATGCATCCTAAAGATCTTTTAACAGCCATTCATGAGTTTAATATCCTATTGAAAAATTTTAAAAAAATAGATGAATCAGTTGAGGAAAAGATGATCCAAGCAGTAAAAAACATTCCTCAAGATATCCCTAAAAACTCAAATATTGATTCATCATCCCTTATAGTCGAGGCTCAAGAAGACATCCAGCCTCAAAATCAGTCTTCACAAGAGACAGAGAACTGTTGTGCTCCTGTTCAAAGGAACATAGAAACATCCTTCCCTTTGACAGAAAAAGAGATAGATCAGACTATTTATAAACAGTCAGTCTCTGAAATTTTTTGCGAAACAAACACTCTTGCCCATTCACATAAAGAACTTTGTTGTATAGATTTAGAAAGTTATCTTGTAGATCAGTTAGAAGAAAAGAAAACTGATGACCAAATATGTTCGACTGACAAAATTTTTTATTCAGATGATTTTCCGAATTTCGATCAGTCTAATGATGATGATGATGAGTTCCAAGAAAAAACTAATCATGCAGGGCAACCAGCGTTTGATTGGTGTTATCATTTTCACCATCACCAGCTTGAAAGCCAAAAACATCCATTTCAATCCATCACTAGTGGCTTTCACATAATTGGAAATCAGCAGCCTTTCAACTCAGAAGGTGAAGAGAAGAGCAATAAAGAAATTTTTGAGAAAAAGGAGCTTTCTCTTGAAAAAGAGGAAACCTTTAAATACTCCCCTGCTCAAGAATATAATAACCTCTTCATACAAATTAATCCACTAAATACAAGCATACCAGGGTTACCAGAGGACAACACTGTTAAATATGATGAGTCCTCCAGTTCAGAGGATGATGAAGATGAAGGAGAAAAACAAATAGAAGACTATCCTACTGTGGATATATCATCTTCTCAAGAAGAAACTTCTCCCTTCACTGATATTAGTCTGTCATTTAAAGAGCCTGAATTTATATCAGAAGCAAGCATAGATTCAAAGAAAGAAGATATTTCACTGTTTTCTATTTTGTAGGTTAAGAATGATGATACTTCTAAACTACATACTGAAGAGATAGTCTTCAAAGATGATGTCTTAGAAGTAGATGATATACCAATTGTGGAGGATCAAAAGGAAGAGAAACTTCATCTTTTCTTGGTTGATCCTATGGAAGAGTATGTGGAAATCCCGACTGGCTCAAATTATCAAGCATTGACCCTTTGCAAGAGCCAGAGACATGAAAAGCTGTCACCTTCTGTGATAGCCTTGACATTGAAGGTTAACCTTCAATATGTTATATGGATACCTCTAACAAGCAGCCAGAGTTACTACTTCTTCTTGACATTACTCAGCTAGCTGCATTGGCACTTTTGTATCATATGAATATGTAAATACTCCGTGTTTAGAATAGGTTAGATAGGAATGTAAATAAAGATCAGTTCCGAGCATGTAGTTAGTTGTTGTTTTCTGCTTTGGAGAAAAATCAAGAATCAAAAAATACAAAAAACAAAGAAAGAAAGAAAAGAGGGCAGAAATGAAAAACAAGAAAGGCACAGCCCCATGCCAAAAAGAGAAACAAATCTGAAAGTGTGCAAGCTTAAATGCCACTCCTGCAAAACACACTTCTAGTTAGTCAAACTATTTAATCTTGACTAATTAGCTTTCAATTTTCTGCTGATAGGGTAGTGAATTTGACTTGCCGAACTGTTTAATCTTGGCTTATCAGTAGATAGATTAGGATAGAAATTAAGGTTCAAACAAACTCAAAATCTGAACCAAAGTTTCCAAAGAGAGATGACTCAAAACTGTTTTATTTTCTGAGTCTTAAAAAAGGAAAAACTGGTTCTAATTTGCTCAAAATCTGAATCAGATATCAAGAAAGAGACAGCTCAAAACAAAATTAAAAACAGAGCTGTAATAAAGAGAGAAGGCCATAATAAGAAGCTTTCAGATCTTAAGCCTTCAATTTTTGATGTTCATTTCCACAAATAATAATCTATGTGCAGCTTGTTTTTATGCAATAGATCATAGAAAGTCGAACAGCTCAATCTTGACTTGACTATTTTTAAATTTCTGTTGTAGAATTTAGAGAATGAAAGTTTGTTGGACTGTTTAATCCCAACAGACTGTAGACTAGGTAGAGAAATATCTGAGCTCAACTGTTTAATCTGAGTTCAGGGAGAAATAAGGAGTAGAAGTAGATTAGATTTTCTGCTTTCAAAAGAATAAAATGTTGTGAATAGAGTTTGCCAATCCAAGTGCACTCTGATGAAGAAAAAATGCTAGATCTGTAGGATTGGGTAGGTAGCAAGCTTGTTGATAAAGGTCCATTGTTTTCATGGTTGCCAAATATGTTTTTAGAGAAGATTATTCAATCACAGGAGGACATCCCAATGGATGAGGCAACTAATCAGCCTCCCAGAAATCAAGTCTGAATTCTTGATGCCTTCAAGAAGGCACCATCCCCAAGTGGAGCCACTGTTAGCCACCTATAATATTTTGTTATACCAAAAGGTGGCTAAGATCCTTTTGAGCCTCCAAGGAACAAATTTTATCACTAAAAATTGTTGGCTCTTGAAGTCTCTTTAAGGCCTCATGCCTCTGTCCCAAATCCTCATTTGCTGTCCCATTTTTTACTCAGAAAATTCTGCTGATTCCAAATGAAAGACTGCTGAAAGACCATCATTTTCCCTCTTCTCAAACCTTTCATCTGCTCCCCTTTTTCTCCATCAAAACTGCCTTGTTTTCATAAGTCCTCTTCTTTCCATTTATGAAAAATTCCCCTTTCCATAGTTGAAAACTCACTTTTTAACTGTTTCGGAACCCCCATTTCCATTAAAAAACCAAGCGCTAACCCTGTTCGGCGCTCATCACATCGGAAGTATCCAAATGCGCGAGACTTGTGCTCTATTCAAAAGTTTCGATTGCGATCATACTTTGGTTTGAAATGTTCCGATGCAATTAATCCTTTGTAAATACAAAAACCTGATCGCATCGTTTATTTTATAGATCCAGTAAGCCCGCCTCCGGCGCTTAAAACATTGTAAATTTTCATTACTGTTCTACTTTTTCCTTTATAAAACCCAAGAACCCGCTTATCCAAAGTTTCAACTTAAAATCTTGAAGTCACGTCTTTAATATTTTAAATGGGTTGATCGAAAAGACTGATCGCGCAATCACAATCGATGAATTCACAATGGGTTGATCGAAAAGACCAGGCCCACGATTCCGATTGCGATTGGCCTTTGATGTATTAAGCCCCGGGCCCTTTGCATCCCATATATCCGAAGGCCCCGCAGGCAGACGCCTATCCTTTGTATATATTTTATTTCCGCCCTGATCCATTAAACCTTTGTTTACATTAAAAACTTGTGGTTTTGATATATTATAAGGGTTTCTGCCGGTTCGTTCTAAAAACTAATCTCCACCGTTGATCGTAAGCCGATCAAACGGCCAGCGCCCAATCGCATCGGGGTTTTCCACCGCATACACTTGTTTGCACCCGCCAATCGGCCATCCCCTGATTCACTCTCCGCCGTCGATCTGATCTGCAGATCGACGGACAACGCTTAATCACATCGGAGTTTCCCATCGCATGCATTTATTTTTTCCCCCGATTGCTGTTTCCTCGATTCATTCCCCACCGTCGATCTGATCTGCAGATCAACGGCCAGCGCTTAAGCGCACTGGAATTTTCAATCGCATCCCCTTTTCTGCCACCTCCGATTGAGACCCTCTGATTAGATCTGGACCGTCCACGTGTCCAGATCGGACGGTCCAAAACTACTCCTCCTTATTCTTCTCCCGCTATCCTTTTTTTCCTTTCTATGCAGATCTCCACCGTTGGTTGCCTTCATCCGATGGATACGCTCTTCCCCCGCCATCTGAAGCAGTTTAAACCTACTTCCGCAGGATTTCTTAACTATTTTTGTGTTTTGCAGGCATTTTAATGGTTTTCCATTGTATAATGAAAGAAAGCCAAGGGTTGGGAAAGACGTTTCCTGCGCCTTCGAGCTGTTAAAGAGAACCATCTGCGGGGTTTCGCTCCATTGTTTTCTCAATGCTTCATGGGCATTGATGCCTTTAAAAAGCCTAGTGCGGCCTGCACATCGACAAGACACTTTTTTAATTCAAAAACAATTAAAGAGTATCAGTTTGAAGACAGACCACAACAGATGAAGATTGAAGACGGTTTTTATGGGGATTACGGCTAAGACCGTTATCAAAATCCTAATCCCCAATCTAAAACACAGTTTAAAGGAAAAACCTAAAGTGTTTCATCAGAAATAAAGCCTCCACCGCCACATCTGAGGAAAATTGATTCCTCAGCTACCACCGAGCCACCTGTCGCCTCAAACCTTTCAAAACAGAGGCTGAAGTTATTGAAGAAAATCAGATATTCGCCTCCAGCGCAGCCAGGGAGTTACTTCTGCAAGGAAATCAATGCAGAAAATATCTGCAGAGTTACTCCAAACATTACATAAAGCCTCAAAGTCAAATAAAGCTCCCACCGAGCTTAATCCATAAATGTAAAACAGTTAATACAGTGTTCCACCTGTGAACTTCTTCATCGAGCCCCTCAAAGGGCCGAGAAGTCTTGAACCTGTATTAATTATCCTAAGAGATATTTTCTCAGATCACCTCCTCATTCTTCTATAAATACCTCAGAAGAAGATGAGAAATTGTTGGTTGCAGAACGTTGAAATACACTTGAGCTCGAGACTTCTATTTGTACATAGTGTTCACTGGCCCTTGAAGCTCTGTTTGTGCTAGATTAGTTAGGTTGAATAGTGAAGATGATTTCTGAACTGAAACATTGGACTTGAAGATTGTAACTGGTTTGACATCAATATAAAAGCTATTTCTTGGGATCCTGGTCTTTATCACTGGTGAAGTGCTTCTTTCTTTGTTAATCGTTTTCCTTCTATGTATGCCATATTGTTCATTTTCCCTCTGCAAAGAACAGTTTAAACAGGGTTAGGATTTTCTGTATAGCAGTAACCTTCTCTGGCTGAGAAATCTTTATCTTAATGTTTTCTTTAGATTTGTTTATTTAAGAATGATTCAATACAGTTTAAACAGTTAGGAATGTTGGCGTTCCCTCGTCCTTCTGTTTGCTCAAACATTGTTCTCGAATGTTATTTCCATTATTTGCTATTAAAGTTAGACTAGAGAATATATGGTTTGCCCTGATTCCTAGATTCTTTTCTCCAAAGGCAGATTTTGAAAGTTTCCCTTGGTGTTGACTGAAAGCAGACTAGGTTTAAAAGTACTTTATCTGATCTTAAGTTACACTCTGTTTTTCTTATGTGTTTTCATACTTTCTGAAGGTAATTATGTGGATTAATGGATTGTTTGTCAATTAAGCTGCTTTAATAAGAACTTGCCCAAGAAGTCTATGGTTAGCCCTGTCCTTGGTTGGTTTTAAAACAGTTACTTAAGAGGCTTTTCTTGTTTGGACTGACTATAAATCCTCTGAGAAATTATTATCAGTCTCCACCCCTCCAACATTTTAATGTTTCCATTTCATCATTTTAATCTCAATAATCTTGTGGTATAGATGACTTGCCCCTTGGATCACACTTGATGTTGTTGTTCAATTAAAGCCCGTATATGACTCCATAGCCCAATGGACTAAAAACCAGCGTTATATCTATCTATCTGCCAAAACTATTCTATTTGCTTTCAACTTCTCACTTTTGAAACTTTTGCACTTAGGACTTTCCCTCAAGTAACATTTCATGCTCAACCATCCAAAACAAAACAAAACCCTTGGCCTTCATAACTAACCTAATATCATTACCTTAAGCTTTTCAAAGACAATATCCATCTTTGTACATATTGGAGAGATCCCTCTCCGGATTCAGGAGGGCTAGATCCTAGAATCCCAAAGTTGGTTGAAATGATGTTAACTCTGTGATTGGACTCTCCCAATCTTGCTAATAAATTACAGAGACCTAACAGCCTCTATGAACAACAAGATAGCTTACAACCTAGTACAGACCTCCCAACTCAACCTAATGGCGAACCTAGCTGTAAGGGAGAAGGCGAAGTGGAAGTAAACAAAGACCCCTTGTGGGAAATGAACTTTGATGGGTCCTGCACTAGGCAAAGTGCTGGAGCTGGAGTGTGGCTACGTAACACCGAAAATGATCACGCGGAGAGCCACCCTGTCAATCTGCATTTCAAATGCACGAATAACATTGCAGAATATGAGGCTCTAATCTTGGGTTTAAATCTGTTGAAAAAATTAGGAGCCCATAGGATAGTCGTGAGAGGAGACTCTGAGTTAGTAATCAAACAGATGAATGTTGAGTATTTGGCAAAACACCCCAGGCTTAGGGCATATAGGAATGATACTATAGATTTGCTGAAAACGTTCATTGAATATGATTTAGTATCCATTCATAGGGGTCAAAACGCTATTGCAAATGGACTAGCCTGCCTAGCTAGCTCCTATACTAAAGCCCCAGTTGACCAACAGATCATCATTCAGACTAAATTCAGGCTTGCAGTGCCAGAAAATGAAAAATACTGGAAGGTCTTTGAAGGAGACAAACAGATTGAAGATTTCCTGATGGGCAGAAATGAGTTTGAATTTTCTGATTCAGAATCAAAATATGATGACAGCTGCCCAAGTGAGGATTCCCCAGATGAACTAGAAACACCTAGTAGTATAGAAATAAATTCTTTTTCTGAAGAAACTGGAGATTCAACCATAAAACGTGAAAACGCAGATAGAGAAGAAATGGAGGTGCTGCAAGCCAAAGATAAGAACATACCAAGAGGCTTAGCACCCTTAGAGGACCTCTTTGATTTTGATGATGTGGCAAAGAAGTCCACAATAGAACATGCAGAATCAGATGTAGAAGAATGTAACATAGGCACTGAAGACAAACCCAAAATGATAAAACTGGCTAAGTCTATACCTGCAGACATGAAGAAAAGATACATTGACTTGTTTAAGGAATTCATTGATGTGTTTGCGTGGAGCTATGAAGACTTAAAGGCCTATGACACCAACATTATACAACATAAGATACCACTGAAGGAAAATCAGAAACCTTTCAGATAAAAAATCCGTAGAATTAATCCAAAACAATTGCCTGCAGTAGAAAAGGAAATTAAGAAGATGTATGATGCAGGCATTATAGTCCCTGTAAGGTTTTCTGATTGGGTGTCGAACTTAGTGGCTGTAAGGAAGAAAACAGGGGAGATTAGACTGTGCATAAACTTCAGAAACCTCAATAGAGCCTCCCTAAAAGATAACTACCCCTTGCCTAGAATGGAACATATCTTACAAAAGGTAGTGGGCTCTAAAAGAATCTCCCTGCTTGATGGTTTTTCAGGATACAACCAGGTTCTGGTACTCCCAGAAGATCAACTCAAAACAGCTTTTACCACTCCATGGGGCACCTTCATGTATGTGAAAATGCCTTTTGGATTGATGAATGCTGGAGCTACCTTCCAGAGAGAAATGGATATTTCTTTCTCAGATGAGATTGGACACTTTATAGTTATCTACTTGGATGACTTAACTGTCTTTTCTAAAATAGAAGAAGAACACTTAAAACATCTGAGGAAAGTTTTTGAAAAATGTAGAAGGTACGGTCTGTCCGTAAATCCTAAGAAGACTGTTTTTGGGCTGCAAGAAGGTAAGCTTCTGGGCCACATCATATCCGAGAAAGGGATTAGGATAGACCCCCAGAGAGTTGAGGGAATACTTCAAATTACACATCCAAGAAACATCAAGGAGCTATAGTCCTTCATTGGGAAGATCAATTTCCTTAGAAGATTTATCCCCAATCTTGCTGAGCATCTTAGGAAAATGACTGAAATGCTAAAGAAAGATGCAGGAATCAAGTGGACTGTTGAGGCCAAAAAATCTTTTGAGTCAGTAAAGCTCGCACTCACCCAAGCCCCTATCCTTATCAGCCCTGACTTCTCAAAATATTTTCTGATCTTTTCATTTGCCTCCCCACACACAATAGCAGTAGTTTTGCTGCAGAAAAATTCGGAA
The DNA here is from genome assembly GCA_034641835.2 of Pinus albicaulis. Classification (NCBI taxonomy): domain Eukaryota; kingdom Viridiplantae; phylum Streptophyta; class Pinopsida; order Pinales; family Pinaceae; genus Pinus; species Pinus albicaulis. The sequence goes on along the minus strand of JAXQQM020084237.1, from coordinate 4,846 downwards.
GGTAAGGAACAGCCTATAGCCTTCTTCAGTAAAGCCTTGAGAGATGCACCCTTAAAATACAACATCATGGAAAAGCAGGCCTATGCCCTGATCAAGACCTTGAAAGACTTTAGGGTGTACATTCTGCATTCTCACACCATTGCCTATGTGCCAAATATAGTGGTCAAAGATATCCTGTCCCAAGACCCAGATGGGAAAAGGGGCAAATGGATTGCTACAATTTTAGAATATGACATTGAAATCAAACCCACCAAGCTGATCAAAGGTCAAGGCCTGGCCCAATTGATGGCTGAATCTAATCTACAGGCCCTTGATATTAACATGATGAATGCCCTAGATGAGCAGGAAGGATTGCCCCATCAAAATGTTGAGGAGAAGTTTCAGAACTCTCCTTGGTACACTGATATCCTTTACGTGCTCACACACCTCAATTCCCCTCTAGAACTATCCAAAAAAAAGGCCAGATTCGTAAAACTCAAAGCTAGAAATTACTGCATTATGAATGAGATTCTATATTGGAAAAATCCAAATGGTCTTTTGCTGAAATGTTTTCCTGAAACCGAAGATGAAAGAATCAAACAAGAATTCCATGCTGGGGAGTGTGGAGGCCACCTGAGTTGGAAGGCCACTGCAAATAAGATACTCAGGGCTCGGTACTATTGGCCTACACTCTTTAGTGATGTTCATAAAATGGTCCTTACCTGCCACAAACGCCAAATTTTTTAGGGCAAAAGAAAGCTCCTTCCCCTCCCTCTGCAACCTATCACCATAGAAGGTCCCTTCATGCAATGGGGCTTAGACTTCATTGGAGAAATCCACCCCTCTTCTTCTGGGCAACACAAATGGATCCTGACTGCTATTGATTACTTCACTAAGTGGATTGAAGCCATACCCACTAGGAATGCCACTGATTCTGTCATCATTAGGTTCCTAGAAGACTTTATCTTATCTCGGTTTGGCTGCCCAAAGAAAATAATCACTGAAAATGCTGCTGCTTTCGGATCCAAAAGAATGATTGATTTCTGTCACAGGTACGGAATTGCACTTGGACATTCAACTGCCTATTACCCCTAGGGTAATGGCCTAGCTGAATCATCAAATAAAAGCCTGGTCACAATCATTAAGAAGCTGTTGGAAGAGAACAAAAGGTCATGGCATAAAAAGTTGATACAAGCCTTGTGGGCAGACAGGCTCACTACAAAGAAATCTATTGGCATGTCACCCTTCCAGCTGGTTTATGGGACAGAAGAAGTTTTTCCTACTAGCCTTGGGATACCAGTGGTAAAGCTTATCCAAGAAATCCAATCAGAAGAGGACAACATGATAAGGATAATTAATGAGACAATCCATCTTCAGCAAACAAGGGAGCAGGTTTATAACAGAGCTGTCAAAGTGCAGGAGAACATGAAGAGACAGTTTGACAAAAGAACCAAAGCAGCAAATTTCAAAATTGGGGACAAGGTCCTGAAGTGGGATTCAAGAATAGAGGATAAAGGAAAACATGGCAAATTCGACAGCTTGTGGCAAGGTCCCTTCATCATTAAAGCCACTGTGGGTCCTAATGCGTTTTTCTTGTAAGAACTTGATGGTTCTGAGTTGTTTGGGGGTCCTGTCAATGGCAAGATGCTCAAACACTATTTCTGCTAATTCTCCATTTCTAGCTTCATTTCCATTGTATATAGTGTTGCAAATTTTCATTTTCAGCAAAAAGAGAAGAAATTTTCCCAAAAAACAGAATGAAAAGAGAGGTTCAGACATGCTCAAAACATGAACCTCTAAGGCAAAAGGATTGGCTCTAATAAACCCAAAATCAGAGCTGGAGCAAAGGAAAGAAGTGACTCAAATATGCTCAAAACCTGAGTCACAAGAAAGAAAGAAGGATGTTTCACAGTTGCAGAATTCCATGCCTTCTCAGTTTTGTTTTCTTCAAGTTTCTGCCCAGCAAGTCAGACAGTCTAATCCTGGCTTGGCTGTGTTTAAATTTCTTGTCTTAGAATGTAGGTGAAGAAACCTATTGGACAGTTTAATCCCAACAGGTAGTAGTTTAGGTAGAGAATTGTATGAGGCCAACAGTCTAATCTGGCCTCATGGAGCAATAAGCGTAGAATTAGAATAGGTTTTTTTTTGTTTTGCAAAATAAAATGTAAAGGGTCTGCTAGTTCAAATGCACCCAAGGAAAAATTGTTAGAGCTCTAGTTTGGGTAGGTAGATTGGTTGGGAAACTGTTTCTGCTGATTTGTGTATCTAATATATTGTGGCAGATAATCTAAAGAAAGAAGAAAGATGGCTTACAGCAACAGGCATCTGGCCTACACCAAGAGATCATTTTCTGAATTCTTGACTCCTTCAAGAAGAAGCCATCCCCATGTGGAGCCACTGTTAGCCCCCCTATGAAATTTTTGACAAGCAAATAGGGGGCTAAGTCATTGTTGAGTCTTCAAGGAATGCCTTTCCCCTGAAAACCCATCCTCCTTGAAGTCTCTCAATTGCTGTGCCTGATACAAATCCCCCTCTGCTAATAAATTGCTAAAAGGGCCTATTATTCCCTCCTTTACCCCTGCAACATACATCAATTCCCCTTCTTTCCCTTTGTCCGAATTCCCTTCATTTCACACCCAATTAGCCTCTACTTTGTTCCCCTGTCTTCCCCTTCTATTCCCCTTCTTACCCTTTGAATTTCCCCAAAATCCCCTTTAAAGTCCCCCCTTAACCTTTGCTGACAATCTTCCCCCTTTATTTCTCTATCGTTCCCCTTCCCAACCTTCAAAATCCATTAAAACGGGCCAAAAACCCACTTTCCCGACTTTATAACAGGCCCTAGCCCCTTTCCCGTTAAGCCCCTTCAACCACTTCCCCACATATGCCTGTCACCCAAAACCAAGCGCTTAAGCCTTGGGGGCCAATCGCAATCGGAAGCCGGGCGGGTGCGAAAATCCTTTGTAACACTGAAAAAACCCGATGCGATTGTTTTATTACGATAAGTCTCGCGATCTGTTCCGCACCGTTGATATGATCTCCAGATCTAACGGCTGAGCGCTAATCACGGCCCCCGCCTAATCGCAATCGGAACATGTTAAGTGCGCCCTCCGATCAATCGCTGCCCATACTCCCGATCCTCCGATGGTCTTCCCCACCGTTGATCTGGACCCGAGATCAATGGCCAGCGCTCAATCGCAATTCCCCTTCCGATCACAATCGCAGGTCCCGTCTCTCTACCTCTGATTGCGATGCTCTGATTTAATCTCAGCCGTCCATCCTCCCGCAGATCCGATGGCCATCGCAACTCCCGATTCCCCGATCGCACTGCCCCTCCGATTACACCTCCGCCGTTGATCTGGACCCGAGATCAACGGTTATCGCTCAATCGCATTACCCCCCCCGATCGCTAATCGAAACCCCTTCCCTCCGTCTCCCGATTTGATCTCAGCCGTCCGTTTAATCCATGATCCGACGGCCATCGCACTCCCACTCCAATCACAATCGCAAATTCCAAACGATGCCATTTTCCTCCCCTTGCGATTACGATCTTCCGATTACATCTCCACCGTCCATTTCCTCTCGGATCTGATGGATCAGGTTTAATCACCCTCTGCCTCCGCTGGGTCCCACCTCTTACATGAATTTTGTTGCATTTGTTTGCATTTCCATACATTCTCGCCAAAGTCTAAGGTTTCGATATGTCTGATAAGTCAGCCCGTAGATCAATCTCCACCGTTGATCTCCATCTCCAGGCTTGAATCCAACGGTCTGCGCTGCATGATCATATCAAACCCTATTATCCGCGCATTCCACCACTCCACTGCATTTTCATCGTTCTTTTACACAAAAGCATTGTTTCCACCACCGCCGCACTACCATTTCGTCCACCCTGCACCCATCGCTCCGTCTACTGTTTTCTTCATGAGTTTTGCTATGTTGCAGAATTTCTAGAGGAAGAGGACCGCCGCTGTTCAATGTACTACCTCAATGGCGAGCGGCGCAGTCAGGATCAAATCTAATGAGCCAGTACCATCAGGAAAGTCAAGGAATGGGGCCGTCAGGACTCACATTAATGGAAAACAGAGTTCAAACGCCGAAAATCCTTCCGGCGCCATTTAAAGCTCGATCTAACTTGAAATGAAGCAGCAAGGAGTTTCAGTACAGAGCAGAGGGATTAGTGCACATCAACGAAGATCGTGAGTTCTGAACCAGAGGTTTAAAGAGACAAAGCATCATTTTGAGGACCCCGAGGATCGATCTGGAGATCCTAAACATCAATAAGAGGTAAAATCAAGGTTTACTTATCAGCAGAATGTTTTTCCATAAAGGACAGGTCTCCCATACAGTCTTTATTATGCGTCGTGTCCCTGAAGGAGTTTTCCGTCCCAGCTATAGTTCAAAACAATCTAACATCTATGAGGCAGACCTCTCAGTAGTTTCTTTGATTTTGTTCAAATCACCTGGAGTACTGCAGCCAAAAGGTCAAATCATATCCGAAGCAGATCTCTATTGCACCGGGGAGAGGACAAAGATTAAATATACAGCATATCAAGCGGCATGGGCCTCAGCCCTGCATTCATTGTTGTGTTTAAATGTAACATTTAAAATTCACCTACCTCCTCAGTCGGTCCTCTGTGTCTCTTCTGCTATAAAGCACAGATGGATATCATTGTAATGGTTGTTGTTGGATTATCAGTGAATTGCAAGCATTTTTGTCCCAAGCCAAGTTTCTTGTGTAATAGTTGTATGACAAGCTGAGAAATACGATGTATTCAGGCTGAATGTAAAAGCTTTGGGCAGTGACGTACCTGATTGGTGTTGTGTTTAACATGATAATCTGTTTTCATTAGATCCTGATCTACAACAG